>CAUJNA010003277.1:250122-275618 GCA_963377175.1 Effrenium voratum
CCGTTGTTGGCCTGGGCACCTTTCCATTTGGACCAAAGGGCCGCGCAGCTTGCAAGTCAAATCGGGAAATGCTCGACACAAGCACCTCGTTGGGTACGCAACTCGCTTAACTATTGGCCCTATGTACATGTGCAATCAAAGTCGCACAAAAGAGAAACTGTTGATGACGTGCCATCCCCTTGCGATGCCTGGGAAAAACCGAATCAGCCCCAAGTGAGCACCACAGCACTGTCCTGCAGGTGAAGTGCAACCCACAGGTAGCACCGCCAGAAACCACACTCTCAGCAGATGCCTCATGCCTGCCACATGCTTCCACTCTCTCAGATCCGGCGCCGAAGCTTTCGAGGGAGCTTACAAAAAGACCCTTTGAGACAACCAGATCGCGTGGCAAAGGGAAACACCCCGAACTGGGGTTCACGCTTACTGGATATGAAGCCTCTGTACATCAGATCGGCGATGATCTGACTTCGAGATTCACCCACGAAAACTCGGCTCAAAAGGTGAGCTTGCATACTTGTTAGCAGATATGTGAGTAAGCCTATTGACACTAGGTTGCCTCAAAAACAGCACCCAATATGTTCTCCACATTAAATCATGTTGGCCCCGAAATCGCCTTGGGTCCGTCTTTCCAAGTCTGAGCGACCTGCAACAAGGGGTTTGGGTGTCTGCAAAAGGAAACTATCCACCCCAACTTGGCTAGGACAATTATCGAAGTCGTTTGGCGTCCTGGATGGGCAAAAGCTAGGTTTTCACCTCCCGCTTCTGTCCGTGATCTCGGCGCGCTTCATTTCGGTGCCTGGCCGCCCGAGAGATCCATCCGATTGGAACTCCCCTGCCTGAAATTTGGGCTGGCCGTTTTTGGGCGGGACTGGAAGGAAATCCATTTTGAAAGCACAGGTTCCTTCAGAACAAATGCCCTTTTGTGGGCTCTTTTCTAGTTTTCACAAGAGGGGGCAAACTTGATTCTGACCTCTAGGCTGTTCATTAACCTTCCGAACTCTACGTGGCATTCAGGGCCCCAACGACTTGCCAACTCCACGTGTGATCGCCATGACGACTACAGTATCAACAAACAAAGCTTGGGTGTTCGAAACCTACCAGAATAACCAGCACTTGAAGACCAAAAGGTTGAGACGGCTTGGGACAAATGAGTTTTGAATTTGGAGGCTTTGCTTGGCCACCTAATCAATCAGTTGGCTGTCTGATAAAAAATCTGGTTCAGGAAGCCTGCAGCCACCCTCGTGGCTGCATGCCGGGCCGCGCCACACATCTAGAGAATACCCTGAACTGCATAGAATGCCTCCCAAGGCACGACACCTATGGGGAAACCTGCCAGAAGACGTTTTTCCCAGGGACTGACCTCCTGTGCTGTTCCACGTTGGGCTGGAAGCTACGAGTCTGGCCCCTTTCGCTCGCAGTCAAGCATGCTACGACTGGCCAACCTTTGGCAGTCCAAACGCGCTGACGCGTGTTGATTTCGCACAAGTTAAAACTGCCTCTGAATTCAGTTTGCAGTCTACTGAGGACCAGTTGCTGTGGCCAAACATTTGACAAAGCATCGAAATGAACATTCACATTTAGTTCACATGGCAATCGCGAAGCTTTCCCAATAGTCTGGCGTCAGGCTTGCCTCTTTTGGGCTGCTGACAGCTCGGCAAAAGTCGATGGCGAGTTTACCTTGCCAGCCCCTGACCAAACAATGCGACCAACTTGTGCCGTTTGGACTATGTCAGCTCCCGCGCGCTCACCTACCTTGGGCCCTCAGCGAGTTGCCGCTTTGCAGCACGGCTGAGCGGCAACTTTAGGCGGCCTTCTGCTTCCGACGGCAGCGCCAGCAGCAATAGAAAGGGGCGCAAAGCAAAATCATGGTGTTGGGGATCCAGCAGGTCCTCGGTTCGACTCCCTCACGAAGGGTCTGAAGACACAGAAACATGGAAGGATTTGTGCTGTTTGGGAGGCCTCTTTTGGAGGGCCATGTTTGCCGATGTTCCGCACCTGGGCTCCCCCCGGCCGTAACTTGCCCGTGTCCACCATGCGCGTGCCCCGAACCTAAGATGTCTCTCCGAGCCCAGTTGGGTATGGGAGTGGCACCCGCCTTCCTGAAAGGTAGAACCCAGAATCAAGCCGAACAAATGTTTGTCATCTGCGAGCTTCCCTAACAATGATACTGGTGACACAATGGTAGTAGTGGGATTGGCGTCCAAACGCACCGTATTGTCCAGCCTCTTGTCCTCCCTGGCCAAGGCGCACCGCAAACCAGCCAAACCGTCGCGCCCACCAACTGTCAACGTTCGCGTTCATGTGGGGATAGGGCTCTTTGGGGCAGTCAGCATCGGAAATGTCCAGGAATCGACATAGCGGCCCGTAGCCGTCCTTTGCCTTCAGGGTTGCTGTTGAGTGAAACAACAATTGGTTGAAGCGACGGCAAGCAGCTGACAGGCAGATTCAAAGATTGTTTTCCAGTCGCGTTGAAATGAAACGCCATAAGGACTACGCATACCACACACGCGCACACACACACACACGCGCAGAGCATTGTCCACGTGCTGTGCCTCGAAGACCAGCAGCTTCTCCTTTGGCACGGCACGCTTCACCCGCCGCGCCCAGTCGTCATGGACCTTCTCCAGGATGGGGCCGTCTGGCAGATCGCCAGGGCCCATGGGGGGGATGCCCAGCAGGGGCCAACCCCCCAGGATCACTGTCCTCGCTCAAAAACAGGCACCAAAGAACTGGAGCCTCAGGTCTTGTACAAGGGAGGCAGCAAGGAAATTGCAAACCCAGCAGTTTTGGGAGAAGTAAACAACATTACAACTTCGAGGTATCCGCACACATCCCCACACGTCCCTGCAAATCGTTCCCGGAAGACATGGCAAGATTCAAGATTGAAGCTGAAGAGGGCATGCTCTTTCCAAAATGTGGGATGTGGGCAGTTGTCACAATTATAATTGTTCATCTCTGTGCGACTTCCTTTCTTGGGAGTGAAGAGTTGAAGGCAATTCAGCTGTGATTCTACGGGGTCACTTTCAACCCCGAACATGTAGATAGACCAAGCCATGTTTCCTTGGGGGATTTCCGGAAAATCCCCGAAGAAACCTTCGTGAGCCATCGGGGTGAGCCACTCTCACTGCACGTCCTCAGGTCTCGGAGCCGCTGGGTGAGACCGAAGAATCCGAACTGCGCAGCCCAGGACAAGTCGATCACCCCGTTCCTGGGCGGCAAGGAGAGCCAGCGGCTTAAGGGCAGAGAGGACATGTGGCCCCAGAGACAGAGTCAGACACAAACACAGGCAGAGAGAACCAAAACAGAGAAAGACACACAAACACACAGAGACAAGCTGAAACAAACAAACAAACAAACAAGCAGACAAGCAGACAAACAAACAAACAAACAAACAAACAAACAAACAAACAAACAAACACGCACACACACACACACACACAACACCGTTACAAGCACAAAACTAACACCCACACCATCCCACACCCCTCCCACCCACCCACTCACGCGCGTGCGCGTGAACCACAGAAACACACAAATAAACAAATACACACACAGAGTGACACAGAATACACAAATACACACGCAAATGCACACACACACAAATGCACACACACACATACACACGCATACACATGCACATGCACGCATGCACAGGAACGCACCCGCGCACGCGCAGTCGCTTGCGCATGCGAACGGAAATGCGGGCATGTGTGCACACGCACGCACACGTACGGCCGTACAGACGGTCGGACGAACGAACACGCACGCATGCACGCACGCACGCACACACACAAACAAACAAACAAACAAACAAACAAACAAACAAACAAACAAACAAACAAACACACAAACACACAAGCAAACAAACAAACAAACAAACAATCAAACAAACAAACAAACAAACAAACAAACCAACCAACCAACCAACCAACCAACCAACAAACAAACAAACAAACAAACAAACAAACAAACAAACAAACAAACAAACACACACACACACACACACACACACACACACACACACCCCCACGCACCCACACACACACACACACGCAACATTCAGTGTGGAACTCCGACCGTGTGAAATGCTGATATGCGCGACGACAAAATCCTCTTGTATCCCACAAAGGACGCTCCAATGCGGGTATCGTTTAAGTTGGTTCTTGTCGACCATATCGTTTTTCACTCGCGCGCTTTGGCAGCTCTCTTTGGGTTGCCATTTCACGTCCCAGCTGATCCAATGACAAGGTCCGACTACTTTTGGCACGCTCCATTTGGACATATCCTCATGAAAATGGCTATCCTGCTTCTGGCGAGTTGTTCTATCTTTCAAGGCTTGGCAAAAAGTAAATTTCTGGATTTATGATTGTAATCATTGTAATCCTTACCGCCACTCTTGTGTATCTCTTGGATCGATATCTCTCTAATCTCCGCCTAATTTGTTGTGGGGAATCCTTAGGCTCTGCCCCGAGCACCTGGCGGCTGCGATCGGAACAGGTATCCATGAGCCTGCCAACAAGTGCAAGTCACACAGGGGACCCTTCTTGCCAGAAAGGGAAACAGCAGAGCGGCAGGACTGAAGCCGCCCAAGCCTGTCCCGAAGAGCGCACCGACAAGAGCACCTTGGCATTGGGATACATCTTCATGAAGGACTCGAAGGCCATGCACGCTGGAAAGTCGAGGGTCGCATTGAAGCCACTCTGCGCAATCGCCTCTGCCACCGTCTGGAAAGCTGCGTCTGCTCCCGCCTCGTCACCACTATGCATGGCATCGTACCATCTCGCCCAAAGCCCAGTGTGGCCCATCTGCATCATACCCTCGACCCAGTGATAAGGTCCTTGGTGCTTGGCGCCCATCTACGTGCCCAGGCTTTCTGGAGGACAGCTGTTTGCAACTTCCCAAAGAATTGGCATGTCACTGTGTATGGGCGCATGGGTACCTCAGAATCAAGTATTCACCAACGCGCAAAGTATCGCCGGTTTTGCAGGATGACCAGCCGAACAGCTGGTGATGGACGTTTGCAGCAACGTTCTGGCTGAAATGACAGAAGCCCCAGTAGCAAACGGCCTTTGACACCAGCTGGCCCGTTCCTCCTGTATTATCATGTTTCATGTTGGTGGGAAGAGTGCGCGATAGCGCACGAAAGCTGTAAACGGAACTGCCGCTTTACGACCATGCCACAAGCAAGTTGCAAATGCAATTTGCAACACACAAGCTAATTAGTCTCACACGCTTCCGAACAGCCGAAAGCAATGCCAGGTTTAGAACTATATACGTATATAAGATTAATGCAGTGGCTCAGCTTTTTACCCCTGAGCGCGCTGCCTACATATCTACCTATCCCCTCCAAAAGGGGTGTTGTGAGCGGTGGGTTGTTGCACCGAGCTAATCCTGAAGAACCTTAGTGTTGTAGGACAAATACTACCACGAGTGTCATCCCCCTCACATGGAGGGTAGGCATGTACGTGTGTATGCATGTGCGTACCTATGCAGTTATCGGTACAGGTGTACGTGAATAGCTATGTATACGCATATGTGTTTGCATACGTATATGCAACGCAACTGTGTGTTGTGTATGCACATGCCACGTTTCGTGACAAAATAGTCAGAAACAAATTAGCCAGAAACAATGCCTTCCCTGAGAAGGGAACCTCAGATATCCTGGCTGAGGCTATTTCCCCCAAGTGAAATCATTAGATTTTGCCAACGCTGCTTTCGTAACCATAGAAGGCGTGCTAATCTGCATAAACTTATATGGACATTATGGTATTCATTCCAAACCACGCCCCAAGCTTCAATTTTTTCACGCCACTTCAGGTCTTTGATGGGAACTTGCTTCGGACCGATTCCGTAGATTGCGATCAGGCGCGGTAGCCTAAGCGTGTGAGGGCCATTGCCATGGAGGAGGTGCCAGTGCGCCCCAAGCCCGCGCCGATGATCTGCAGCGGCTCGCGCTTGGTCCCTGCGCTGACCTCCTCCGCGAAGGGGTTCCTTCGAAAGCACAGGGAGCATGGAATCTAAAACGCCTCTGGCAGGGCTGTGGGCAATGACCACTGTGATACAACAGGAAGGGCTTCCCAAAGACTAATTTGTTCACAGAAAGGGGGGCAGGCAAAGCAGGCAGGCAAAGCAAAGCAGAGGCAGGCAGGCAGAGGTAGGAAGGCAGGCAGAGGCAGACAGAGGCAGCAGAGGCAGGCAGAGGCAGGAGACAAACAGAGACAGACAAAGGCAAGCAAAGGCAGGTTCCCTTGCATCACAGAAGTGACGATAAACCCCTTGATCCCACAACCCTGGCCCCTTGTGGGTGCCATGTTCGAGCAAACAGCGATATGCAATCGGGACAGCCCAGGATTCGGGAACACTAAAGAACTGATACCCCCGAATATTGCCAGTTCTTCGCCTGAAGCCACAGGATTGAGCACCTTGCAACTGCCCTTGGAAAACGGGAAGCGCTGCTGTGGTTGTTTGGTCGGTTGGTTGGCCAATCTGTCCCCTTTGCCAAGGCCTCGGGTTCTTAAAAGGTCAACCGCAGCAGCAGCAGCAGCGGCAGCAGCAGCAGCAGCAGCAGCAGCAGGCGAGCAGGCTTGAACAAGCGACGCCAAGCGCTGCGCCAAAGATGCGTCACTGGACAACTGGGGGACTTGGCGACTTGTGGCCATCGCCAAGAGCAGTCCGGGCGGGGCGAAATAGCTGCACATGTGGCCTGGCCAAGCGGCATGGGGCAACACCCGCCGAAAGGGCACAAATGGCAGGGCGAAATGCCAAGCAAAGGCACAAGCAGGAGAGCGGATGAGAGCAGCACCAGGCCAAGGCCACACTAGGTGGTGTCGGAACACCTCAGAAAGGGGCATGAGTTATGAGGCCACAGGAAAGCAGTGCCTGCCCATTACGGCACTGTGAGGCGGCGAAAAGCCGCGCATAAGGCTAGAGGTCAAGCGGAGGAGAGCAGCGCCTGGCCGTGACCACGCTATGGGGCGGCTGAACACCACACATAGGCGCCACCAGCAGGGACAAAGAAGCAAACGAAAAAAACAATTCAACCAAACCAAACCAACCAACCAAACGAACCGGGGCGGGGGGAGGATGGCACGTCACACCCAAGGGGGGGAGGGGCCGTTCCCTAAATTCACCCTCCCCCAGCCCCAAAAACTATCAGAACCAAAAGGCTCAGGGAGCCATTTCATGTTGGGGATTGCCCATGTTTAGTGTGGAACCCACAGAACACAAAGGGAAAAAAGGGTACCACGACACAACTAAAGAAGGTTAATTCTTGGGGCCCTGACCAAGCTTCTAAAGCTGGATGACTGAAAAACTCCAACCGAAACCCATCGAACACCTGAAGAATACCACCAGTCGATTGGCCAACTGGGTGCAAGAAATCCTTGGCCGTCTTCGTTAAAGGCCAAAGATCTAGAAAACCCTGGCCGAGTTGTGGATCCAAGGTGCATCATGTAGCTGTGGAATACTTTCAGAATGTACCAGGACTCCCTTCTCACGTCCTGCGGCTGGCCCGGATGGTTCCGGCTTGGCCAGAATTTGGTGTGGCAACTCACACCCTTTCGGGGAGCTGCCGGACCCCTCCAAAAACAAGCAAACTGGGGTGGACTAAACTAGACCAACACTTGAGTGCGTTTGCTATTCGGGGATGGTAGGAGCAAGTGAGACCGCCCGAAAATCATGCCTAGGCTTGCAACATGCAGGTGCTCAAGCCGATTCATGCTTTTAGTGAACCATGGCCATGGCAGTTTTGGGAGTCCCTGTTGTCTACTGGCTTTGCCGCCGGTATCGCACGATCGCCTCATTGCAAAGCGAGCGAAGCTGTGGTCCTGGGCGTTCACGAGGCATGCCAAACATGCCAACGCTGAAAGTGCCCAGCGCATGGCGACGTGAAGAGACGCAAGCGTGATTCACGGGGTAAAACCACCTTCTTGAGGTTGGAAGCAATTCTCATCAATCTATACCAGTGCCATTAGCATTGCTTACTCAAAAATGGATCTGCTCACAGGCTTTGAACAACTAAGACCAGCAAAACATGCGGTGGCACCCTTGTTTCACAAGTTGCACTTGGTTCAGCGATGCATGCACACCATGTTCTCCAGGCATGTTTCTACGAGGCGGAAGCGGCAGAGCGGGCAAGCGAGCTGAAGGATGGGCAGACCTGCATGGCCCAAACTTGCCAACGCACTTCTTAGCAAGTGGCAAAGATATGGATCCGATTGCAAGGTCATTGACACATGCTGCCTCCAAAAACGGTCCAAGCATGACCAACAAATCTGACAACTCTCAGCTGGATTCTTGCAAGTACTTGCAGGTTGGCGCGTTCCTGGGTTTTATTTCTCATGTTCTGTCGTGGGAGGCCCCTGTGACGCACACCCACGCCGTACTTAGCCAAAGGGCAGCACCCGGCTCCCTATGGTGGAACATAAGCACTGGCTTCCTTATAGCGGTGAATGGAAGCGCTGGGAAAAGAAGCAACAAAAAACATGTTGTTTCTTGTTGCTGAAAGAAGGTCCCGAATTCACAATTTCCCACGCGAGACCCAGTAAGGAATAGGCATATAGAGACATTAACATCTCGAACGAGACGACGGCGAGTTGGGCCAAATTGCCTTCACACCTCTTGAGCATCTTATCAATGGCTTTCCTTCCTGCTTCAAACCAACCAACTTGTCAGCAAAAAACCATCTTGGTTTTCTGATGTGCTACAACTGAACCCAACGCAGCAACGTCGCACATGGAGGTCCACCTCTTCATGAGCCATGCAAGGGACCGGACTACAGGGGCTCTTGACGCAGTTGGTTGCGAAGCATGGATGGTTGGCGTGCAACCGCTTGAACACGTCTTACTGACAAGTTCTTCCAATTTAAAGATCCGAAATTACAGTCAACGACGTGCAGCTTTCAACAATCCACCCAACCAGCTATTTCGAACATGCCGCCAATCACCCTCATTCTGGTCATGTAAACGAAAAAACAATCACAACTTTGGTCTGGCCTTTCTAAGCCCTGACATCCTGCCCGAACCCGGTCCCGCCTGTCACCTGGTGAACTGGTATCGAGGTGGCTTGGAATGGACAGGTCTCCACTTTACATCACTCGGAACTTGGGACAGAGTTTGTGGCTCGGATTCTCATGCTCTCGCAAGTGGCCCGCATTCTCACCAAATTCAGCCTCCACCTCTCCTGGTCAATTTCTTTTGGGTGGTTTGGAAAACACACCGGAAGTCCCTTCCCTCCACTTCGTGGATTTTCTTGGTGTTTAAGGGGTGGTTTCCCACCGACCCTCTGCGTTCAAAACCCCAAACTACCAATCCGAATCCAAACCACCAAAAACAACCTGAGGTGTGAGTTTCCTACTGCTGCTGTTGCCTGAGAGGCCAAAAGAAAGGGCCGGGTCTCACGTGAATCCCCCGAAGCCTAGCATGCATGTTGCCCAACAGGTGACAAAAACGAGCGAAGCCAAACAGAGTGCCAAACAGCTACAAACAGCAACTCAACACCCCCCCTCAATCTGCAACCTGTACTGTTAACTTCGGATTAATCGGGAGGACCTTACTAGTCAGAGGGGAATCATCCAACTCAATGGCAAATGTGGGACCCACAACTCTGGAAACTTCATAATTGTCCCACGAGTATGTGAAGGACCATGGTATCCTGCCAGCTGAACTTCAAATCGAGACTGGACGAAGGGGGTCAAGCAACATATCTTTCGGCAGTAAGCAGAAACTCATACTTCAGGAGTCCAAAATGGGTTCTAATTAACGGGTTCCAGCTCGCACAAGAAAATCGATTTTCATGCGCATAGCATCCCATGAGCGACTTGTTATCATGCAACTACTGCGCAGCAAACGACGCCAAACAATTGCAGAGAATTGGCCCTGCCGACACAGGCATGGACTTCGAGCAGGCAGAAACTGAATTGCCCGAACTTGGGAATCCCGCAGAAAAATGCACAGGAAAACAACCAGTCTCTGCGATCTCCCATGGAGGGTCGAGATGTGTGTCAGCAACAGCTGGAAAACCAACGGCAGAATAAATGTCAATATTGCCTACTCTATATATGTTCCGCCTTTGGACCAAGAACGCAACTGTTTAGGTTTTTTTCCTGGTCTTTTTAGGCTCAGGACATTTGATGGAAGAAACCCTCTCTTGGGTGCTCAGCCATGAGGTCCAAAAGGAGCCCACAGTGCAGAACTCAACACCTGTCCGACCACCTCATTCACCCCTCCCGCGCCTAGCAACATCAGCAGGTCCGAGCCACCCGTCTGCATGTCCCGGATGGTGGCGCACATGAGATCCTTGGCACGCAGTGGCTTTGTTTCAAAGCACGCAGGGAGCATGAATATGAGTGTCTCCAAGCACAACGCAATTGGGGGTTTTCCTTTGGCTTCCATTTTGAGGCCCAGAGAAGAGTACCCTCATAAAAGACCCACCCTTATGATCAAACAAGCGACTCTTCGCCCAGTGCTCAAAACAAACCGGCGCAAGGAGTGAATTGCAGGTGGTCCAAGATAAGATGCCTTACCATCAGAATAATTGCACGAATTCTGGGGGCGTACTCAACATCACGGGCTTTCCACTGAGTATTTGGCCCTTGTCAGCCAGACTATGGGGAAAGTTGTTTCACATTCACGGGCGTGTTCGCGTTGGTCGACGCACTGTCTCCACACCTGTCACAATTACCTATGTCCACAGCTGGCCCAATTACCTAGCGTCAACCTAAGGCCCCATCCCCCATATCTTTTAGAACCTTCTTAGTTAAGACGGGTTCTCAGAAGAGTTCGGACAACCTGTCTAACGCCCCTCATGACGACCAGAACCCATCCACATCATGTAAACACAGCTTTCACCTCAAACAGCGCTGTTTAGTTGCAAGTACTCCAAATTCGTCTCGATTCGGCTCATGCTCGCAAACCCCCAGCTGACCATGACCGTCCGGGTCTTACCTCGCGGATCAACATAGTCGTCCTATCCCTGGGCCTTAATTCAAAATACTGAAAAGCCACTGCGCCAGTCCTACTCTGACAGCCAGGGCTTTCACGCATGCCAAGCAGGCTTGCCCCTCTCTTTTTCGAGGATCTCGTCGAAAGCTTCAATAAGCAATCTGTATAGCTGACGTCCAACTGAGCCTCTCTCTACAATGCGAGGCGCGGGCTTCATTACCTCCTATACATCCAACTGGTGCCAAAACGAAGCCAGTCACTACCGACCCAGCTTGCGAGATCTTATGTCCCACTCGTCTCATCCAACTACGCCGTGCCCAAGCGAATCGGCCGAGCCGCATGGCTGAACTGCGACATCTGTGCTGGGCCCCGAAACAACCAGCACTCACAACAAGGGTTTTGAGCGGCTTGAGGCTGATCCGCTTAGGCGGTTTTGCTCTTGCCGCTTTTGCAAAAACAGCGCCAGCAGCAGAAGAAAGGGCTGAGCACCAGCGTGACCGAGACTGGAAACCAAGACCACCTCAGTTCTTTTTTGGCGCCAATTTTGGGCGCACCAACACAAGTGCCCACCTCCAAACCAACCCTCTCTCGGACGAAACAGCCAGAAGGGAATTGAAGCGATGGATGTCCTGAACGTCCTATGGCTGTGAATTCTGGTGCCGGGCAAGTACAGTAAATCACCATGTGGCTATGAGCTTTGACAGGGGACCACCTCAGAAGTGGTTGGTGGACATCAATCCCATCGAATTCTGTGGTCCACAGGGTCCCGGATCAAACATCACCTCCATCTAATCTGTGCTGGGAAGTCCTCGCTGGGAGCTTGGAGCGACTTCACAGCCGCGGCGCATAAAGATGTAGGTGATTATTCGATGTATCCACTGATCCTTGCTGGCGTTGAGGTGAGGGTACGGCTCCTTGGGGCATTCCGCCTCCAGGGATCAAAATAGAACACGCTACAAGTATGTAAGCCGAAACGGATTTTGCGGCCATAACATCACAACACGATACAAGTATAGAAGTACGCTGAAGGACACCCTCCTGACCATGTTGCACACAGCTGTGGGAGCGTCTCATCTGCAGGAGTGTAATGAAAGAGATAAGACTCATGGACGTTGTTCAAACAAGCCATAAAATCGAGTCATCCCAAAAAGTGCAACAAAGGGGAGCGGCCCTCTGTGCGCCTGAATTCGGAGGGCACGCAGGAACACCAGAAGTCATTTGGGGGTTGTCTCAAAAAACGGCACACCCGGGCTCGTTTGGGAGCGCGGTTGAAGCCTCCGGTATCTCCATGAACTTGCAGAGCGGGCCATAGCCATCCTTCGCCTGACGTAGCTGGGGGGAGGGGGGGGTTCCGTAAAGGACCCAAGAAAAAAGTGGATGAGCATTTAGATCAACCTCTCAATGGGTGTAAGGGTGGATCAACTAAATTAGTGTTTCCGATTTAGGACTCTGTCTAGGTAACGGCACCTAACACGAAGCACTCGAGAGATTCCCAATGGAGGGCTCCCATTCAAGCGGCGAAAAACGACAGCTCTTTGGTCAATTTGCCATCAAAAGTCAAACGGAAAGAAGTGCCACGTCTTGCCAAGGAACGAGTGTCAGCACCGGATGTGAAAAGCAACTTTCTTCGCAAACAAACATGAAACAGGAAACCCTAAAAGCATGCATCGGTCAAGGCTCCCTCGCAAATACGTAAAACAATGTGTGTGCTAGTATGCCAGGACCTTCCAACGTACCTGAAATTTCTACCTCCCCTGTCAATCGGCTGGTTTTGGAGTTAGTACCTGCTTTACCTGGTTTGACCTCTTTTGGGGACATCAAGCTGTCCTAACATGACCGACTCGTGCAGAGATTGTGTGCAAAGACGCCCCGGAACGGCCTGCAAAACGAGTGCAAAACGAGCGCAAAAACCAGCAAACCAGGGCAAGTTTAAAAAGTGCTCACCGGACACCTGTTCATTGCTCGGGTAGAAATAGAAGAATCTGGCGCAAACTGCGTGTTCAAGCAGAAAAACGCGAGCCAACAAAACTGGTATCAATGGAAATTTTATGTAAGGTCCAGGTGGTGTGAAAACCGCGAACTTTGCCAAACAGCGAAAGCTAAAGGGCAAAGAGCATTTAAGTAAGCAGTTCCAAATGGATTCAGTGGTCAGCGGAGCCCGATCTCATTGCCACCTCGTGGATGAGCAACTTCTCCGGGGGCACGGTCTTCTTTACCTCGAGTTTGGGAACATCAGGGGGAAACCTCAGAGAAGCCTCTGACACTCCAATGATGTTGCAGAATTCCGGTACGCTTTCGTCGAACTCTGCTCACGTCCTCACAATTCTGGTGACAGAACCACCGGAAGGTTCGGGGAACAAGCTCCCAGTCGGGCTAACCAATGGGAGCTGAAAGCCGGGATCAGCTGAGACTTCCACCTTCACGATCCAGTTTTCATAGACGCTTGCCAACAACGTCTCGTTGGGCAGCTCGCTGGCGGTGCTGAAGTTTTGGCCGATCAGTGGCCAACCCCCCATGACCACCAGCCTGGCATGGCTAAAACAAACGGATGCGCCTGGCATGAAATGCGCAGTTGTCCTTTTGGTTTCTTTCAGAACCCCAAAAAGAACACCCACAAAGGATCCTCAAACAAAAACACATCCATCTCAAGCAGCAAAGCGTTGGCCCCTGGCGAACCGTGTGACAAGTAACACCCATCGCAACATATGCCAACGCTCACTCATTCCGAGCGAATTCGTCTGATCAGTGCAGAACAATGGACAACTTGGCAATACTAGGCTGGCATGTTTTTGTTAGCTTGTTCGACGCGACTGTGGAAGAAGGTGCTTCTCTTCTGTAAAACGTAGCACCAATCCAGCGGCTTGTTTGAAACAGTGCCCCCAATGCCATGCTTGGCTGCACCATGGGCACCCACAAAAAACACAGACACACACACACAAACACAAACACACAAACACACATAAACACACAAACACACAAACACACAAACACACAAACACACAAAATACACAAACACACACACACACACACACACACACAACACACACAAAACACACACAAACACACAACACACACAAAACACACACAAACACACAACACACACAAACACACACACACACACAACACACACAAACACACAAACACACACACACACACAAACACACACAAACACACACACACACACAAAACACACAAACACACAAACACACAAACACACAAACACACAAACACACAAACACACAAACACACAAACACACAAACACACAAACACACAAACACACAAACACACAAACACACAAACACACAAACACACAAACACACAAACACACAAACACACAAACACACAAACACACAAACACACAAACACACAAACACACAAACACACAAACACACAAACACACAAACACACAAACACACAAACACACAAACACACAAACACACAAACACACAAACACACAAACACACAAACACACAAACACACAAACACACAAACACACAAACACACAAACACACAAACACACAAACACCAAAACACACAAACACACAAACACACAAACACACAAACACACAAACACACAAACACACAAACACACAAACACACAAACACACAAACACACAAACACACAAACACACAAACACACAAACACACAAAGACACAGACACAGACACAGACACAGACACAGACACAGACACAGACACAGACACAGACACAGACACAAACACAAACACAAACACACACACACAAACACAAACACAAACACAAACACAAACACAAACACAAACACAAACACAAACACAAACACACACACACACACACACACACACACACACACACACACACACACGCGCGCGCGCGCGCGCGCGCACGAGGGGGGTGCCTCATGTCGTTCAGCCGCGGCGTCAGATCGAATAGCCGCCCTTGGGCTGACCAGGTCATGTCAATCACGCCGGCCCTGAGCAACGCCGGCTGCAATCGTTGCAATCTAAACCCATTGCAAGCCAGACTCTAATAGTTTAAGTCGCCAGACGTCATCCAACTGCACGTGGATCAGCAATAAACCACTTCGCATTTCCCAAGCCTTCAAAAGTTCAAGCTGTACCAAGAAAGGGTCAAGTTGTGAAAAAGCGCCGATTCTCAAATGGAAAATGCGGCTTTCCTTAAAGGCGGAGACGCTGGTGGAAGCTGGGACCCGTCAAGCGCTATGGCTTCTTGGGATCATGATTTGTTGGAGTCCTTTAATTTTAAGGCCGGATGGTATACAACCGCCCCCATGGTGATCAAGTACTGATAAACGACCCTTGATTCCTTGTGCATGTGCCCTCAAAATAAGTGAGCATGACTTTCCTCAGAACCGTTGTCCGGCCGCGGGAGAGTCGGGAGCTTCGAAACAATATCACCATAAGTACAGATTCTGTTCAAAGTGGTATGCATTTCAACGGCACATTTCCACATGAATTGCACCCCTCGAAGTTGACGAGCAAAAAACGCAAATGCGTTGAACAATTTCATGAATTTTGGTTGGCTAGAACATTGCGAAGGCACGCCTTGGGAAGGGCGGCTCTCACCAATGGGCGACGGGCCGGAAGCTGCGGGTCAAAACCGTTTTGGAACCATTCTGGGGTAGGTGAATTCAGCACCCATTTTAATCTATTGTAGTGGTTGGATTGGGATGTTCACTGGGGGTACGATTTGGCTTTTGGCCCATGGCCATGTGAGTTCTTGCGCAAAGGGCCAAGGACCCGCCGCCAATGGCATGTGGGATAGGGTCTCAATACAAAGAAATACCGAAAAAAAACACCCCAATGATGCGCCAAGGTTGTTGTTTGTCTCCGAGTTTTTGTGAGGGAATGCGTTTTAGGTCGGTTTAACAGGGCACCAAACGGACAAATAGCACATTGGGCGGTTCCCTCTGACGTACCCACGTACGGTCATTTTTGTGATTTTTCGCCGAGCGGCAGAACGGACTTGGCCCAGGACTCGCCCGAGGACCGGACTGTCAGCAGCACCTTTGCATCCGGGTACTTGTCCATGAAAGAGTCGAAGGCTAGGCACGCGGGGAAGTCCAAGGTCACGTTGAAGCCTCGCATCCAGATAAAGCATGTAAACCTGGGGAAAGATGGGAACTCATATACCCTTCATGTGCCCATCGTGCATTTGGGCGACAAAGCTGTCATGAATGCAGGCTCTGCTTACCCGTGCCTGGCAACTGTTGCTACATGCCGCACCAAGTGGAACTAAAGCTGAATCCGGTGAACCAAATGGCCAACAGGGTTTGGTCCAGCAAGAAACCCTTTCCTGGCATCGCCCGCCCTGTGCCCTGTGCCATCCAATTGCGTCAGAAACCCCTCAGCATTGCTACCATCCCGTGCTCAAGCCCCTAAAAACGCAAACTAAAAGACTGTTTTGTGCGGCGCCCTCGTTCCGGCCATCGCTCAACACTGCTTGCACATATTGGAAGGATTATTAAACTTCGTAAGTGGCACATAACTAGAGTGTGCACAAGTGTATAGACGTGCTAATCTATTTGTACGTATCATGCATCTCTTCGATGTAACACGTTCAAAACCACCACGTGGCACAGGCAACATGCGGCTAGGCAATGAACATTTGTGCCTGGCGGGTGACCCCAAATTAATACAGCAAAGGCTCTGAGCTCTGCAATATTTAGGCCATGGAAGGACGCTCGCCCCATGTACTCCCCCCGTGTTTGGTGAATATTCACCAAGAGGCCTCCATCGGCGATAGCCTCCGAGACTTTATTGAAGGCAATATCGATGGCCGGCTGCTTATTTGCGTGGACCGCCCTATACCAGTTCGCCCAAAGGCCGATGTGGCCCATGGTCATCATGCCTTCGACCCAGTGGTACGGTCCTTGGGCGTACATGCTCGTCCAAACCGCCGCAGGAAACGCAGATTCGGCATCTTCCATGGGGATGAACTCTCGGATTTGCAGGGCGACCACCAACGAAGTGTTAACTGTGTCACCTTATCAACTCTTGGAAAACCCATTGCTTCAAGTCAGTGCTGCATGGCTGGTGCATCAACAGCTCAAGTGGATAGCCTGAATCGAAGGGAACCTGCACAAAGAAACAAACACATGGCACACTGGAGCTTTTGGCGCAAAGCAAAGGACAAGAAGCAGTCAGGGTTCACCTTTTGGGATGCTGAAGTGTTGAACCTCTCAAGTTGCTTTTGCCGGCTGTCTGTCCGTCTCCCGTCTTGGGTACCCTCGGCTGACCACCGGTTTCCTTTTGCAATGAAACACACTTCTCCCAAACTGGCACTGAAAATGATTCATGCCCGCAAAAGCCCGAAGTTTGCAGTTTAGCAAACCCAGTTCTGGTGTGTTTCAGTTCCGCGTCGTTTGACTTTGAAGGGGGACACCCCTTCAATTTCTCCAACATACCCATCAATCGGGTCGCCTTTTTCTTTCACTTCGGGACTTCAGGACCTGGTCTTTGATTGCATCACTTGGAGCCTGGGCTCGGCCGAAGGAAACCAACAGTTGCCGCTGTTCCAGACACTTGCCATTCTTGGAACCTAAACTGGCTTAAGATTCGAATGGTTTTATTTGATTTGGGACATTGTGACCATAGGATGCGACAACTGTCCGTGGCACACGGGCGGAAAACAACCGGACCTTCCCTTGCCCGCCGCCATTTGGTTCCTAGGTGCGGTAGCCCAAGCGCTCCATGGCCATAGCCATGGATGAGGTACCCGTGCGACCGAAGCCAGCGCCGATGATCTTCAATGGCTGACGCACACGGCCCTTGTTCATCTCCTGGCCGAATTGCCACTTGGACTAGCCCCATTGTTTTAACAAAGTTAGCCAAGGACCGCCCCCCCCCCCCACTTTCGCATACTTCCCAGAAACTGACAAACTCATTGGTTCAGCATGGCCCAGCCAGAGGGAGGGAGTGGGATGGAGTGGGGAGGGAATGGGGAACCAAAGTCAACTGCAGGCTCTGGCTGACGGAATCCCAAGCGCTGGAGTGCGTGGCAATGCCTATGCCTTCTTGCCTCGATGTGGGATCATCAAGTTGTGTAGCGTTGTAATTATATATGTGTCTAATGTTGATATGTTATACAACACACACACATATATATATATATATATATACACATTTACATAACTAGTTGCATCTAAGTAAAATAGAAGCAGTTCTATAACCATGTGCCTAACTAAGTGGAACACACAGGCCCTATGGCGCCCCGCTTTCATCCAACTGAAGCCTACGGCAACTTGCGACAATCCAGCTTCATGAAATTGCCAAGCACCCGTAAAGGACAACGGGTGAAAAGACTGGATCCCGAATTCACCGAGAATGGCTTTGGGACCTCCAGCCAGGGAGGAGATGGGCTCTTAACATAGAGTAACCCCAAACTTGGTGGCTTCCTTTTATACCCAACCAAGCCCAAAAGGGTATCAAACAAAATCGAAATGGCCCAGCTCGCAAATGGCAAGGTCAACGCCCACGCCCTGGCCACTAGTGCCCTTTTGTAAGAAAATTCCTAGCGGTGCCCTAGACCGGCTCAGTCCTCACAAAAAACCTGCGGAGCCCAGGCCTTTGAAAGGAACTTCTGGTCCGCTCTTGCGCTCAGACGGTTTGCAATTTGCCAAGGTCGCCATAGCAGGCACAAATGGCGCGCCAGACGGGGGTTCGGCACTTTCAGGCAAAGAAACGGCTTGCAGCTTCAGAAGGCGCCCACTTCCCCCAGCCTCCCCAAAACGGCGGGCGGTTTTTGTTCCCGAAGATCCGGCTCCTCAGGGGTCACATCGACCACGCCGAGCATCCAGCCCCAAAAGATCTTCGAGATGTGCCAGAACCCCCTGTCCACCTCGGACTCCTGCGAGCAGCAAAGCCACTCGGATATGGCTCTGCGCGGAGCATGGAAGCCCCAAATCTCAAGGAACCTCCTTGGGTTCCAATGTGATGTTCGGGGGGCGGGGTTGAACTTTTGTGGCCATGGTCAGTAAAACAAGCGGCACAAGCCAGAGAAAGATCCTAAGCAAATCAAACGTGGCCAAATGGCGGGCAAGCAAAGCCTCTGGCTGTCCCTCACAGCTATGTTCCTCCTTCAAAGGTTTCATGCTTGGTGGGGCCTTTTGACCTGGGGCATGGTCCTGGCATGAAGCTCCCACTTCAAAGCGAAAGGCATGTAGCTCGCTCAACAGTCAGGCACCGTCTCTCCCCACATTCAGGTCCTCCGCTGCGCCTGCGCAGGCCAGGCACAGTAGCCAGAGCAGGTGAAGGCATCGCATGGCTACAAACTGCTGCAAATACTACTGCGGGCGCGAACACAAAGAAGACAGACATATCTCAAGACATGCCGTTGCTGAGTGTGCTGGATGCTCTGAACCTTTGATGCAGCACGTTGAAAGCACTCTTGCGCCACATGTGAAGAAGGCGTAACGGGCTCGAGCAGTAGCCAATGTTGCTCCAGCAACTATTGCATTGCAACACCGGCTCGCGCTCCACCAATTGCCCCGCGAGTCGCGAGTGTCTGCCTTAAGGGCCTCACGAGCATGACGGTCTTCCATTAAAGCTGGGATAGCTCAAACACTTGAGCTTTCTTGGCCAAGAAGCAAGGCTGCATTCATAGAAATGGACCGTGTATCTACAACCAAGTCAGCCCCCACATTTGCCAGACATAGATTACAAACAGCCGTCCAGTGTCTGGATCGCGCTCACACACACACCATTTGCAAGTCAGGAGAGCTGCGTTCCGAAGGAGGACAGCCCCATCTCACCTGCCTGCGGAATGTCTCGAGAAATGCTTGGCGTCATCATCATTTCTCTCGCCACTAAAAAGGTCACCTATGGTCACCTCCCATTGCGCTGGGGGTCAAGGGAGGGACCCTGGGCCCACGTTGATGTTACAAACTGCACGGTCGTGACCCCATGATGGCTTTCCTAGGCACAAGCCGAAAACGGCCGAAACAAGACCAAGCAAAAGGCCCCCACTTCTGTCAACCCCAGGAAGCCTCGATGAGCCCTTTGAGGAAAGCTCACTGACACCTGACAATCAAGGTGTAGTGTCGGCAAAGAACGCTGAGATTCGCATCTAGGGACTTGTGTGAAAGCCTGGGACACTTTGTTAGCCCCTGTTGGATTTGTCGGCATGCGAAGCTATAACAGCCAGCTAGTCTCTGCTCACTACACAAACATGTTCCTGCACACAGCTTCTAAATTACATAGGGAAGTGAAGCCGTGCAATACTTCACTTGGGGCACGCACATCTTCCTTGCACCAATGATTCACAGCTTTCTCTTGTGAGCCATCCGCGCCACATTGCGATCAAAGCTTCCAGGTTCTTGGCCATTCGCTGAAGATGGCGACCTTCTGAGGCTTCCTGGTCAGATGAGACACCCAAAAGACAGCGCAGCAAAAGGCAGGGCCTGGCATCCTCGCCAAACAGTTCCCTGATTCGTGCGCAGCCTCATTTTCCGAACATCCGCTGTGGCCGTCCTTGCTTCTGACAAGGACAAACCGGGGCCACTTGATCCGAGCAGAAAATTCTAAGACTTCGAACGGGCAGTCCCAGTCGCGATCGTGGATACCTGCTCCCTGATCCCTAAGCGCATCTTTGGATTTGCCGACTGCCGCATTGAGGTCTGGGAGAGTCCACGGACACAGGAAAACAGCTGCGCACAAATACGGTGCGTCCAAAAGTTGGCGACCCTCAAACACAGGTGGTTTCCCGCTGGTCTCCCTTCAACAACCGTGCGGGGGGGGGGGGGCACTTAGGGACACACCCACGCGAAAGAAGCAATACCGGGAAATGAACTCACCCGGCATTACTTGTGCGCACCACGCGCTGCGCAGCAACTGCACGTAGCGCTTGCAAATTGCCCACTAATCCAGAAGGGCTCATCAGGATGGTTCTTATGCGAATGGGACATCTACTGTACCCCATCTACCCTATCGGCACAGGACCGCAGGTTCGGTAGGAGTCGCGAAGGATTGTTGCTCAAGAGTTGCTGCCATACTCCAAATCAGTGTGAGACTTTGCTAAAGTCCATGTATTTCTGTATCACACCTTGGCACTACACCTTCCGCTGATCACCAGATTCTAGATTGCTGAGAGCTTAAACTGCTGTCTCAACTTAAGCACCACTTCTGGGAAGAAGGATTGACCGAGTGCTGATGGAGACACCCCTAAATTTGGCTAGAATGAATTTACGCAAACAAAATCAACTCCTCCGAGAGCCCAACTAAGACTTGGCCAAGTCTGGGAGCGTGTGACCCGGAGCAAGTCAGACTGCAAATCTGATCGGTCTGCCCAGTTGTCCCAGAATTGGAAGCACCAAATGGGTGTGTCTTGTTTTAAAGGGAAACCAAAAGGAAAGCCTGAGTCCCCGAGAAAAGACAAACACATTTATTTCTCCAAGGCTTACCTCTTTAACCATCATGGAAGCTGACTTCGGAAGGTGTCGAAAGACAAAATATGTCTTTCCTGTCCACTTCCATGATTTCTTGGAAAGAGGGTGCGAACGATGGCTGGCCTGAGGAACCAACCCATTTGGGGGTCCTCTAAAAGCAGACACTCAAATGAAGTTGACGCATGCCAGAAGCTGAGCTGATAACATGTCCTGGGCCCAGCAGGGGGGCACTTAGAAAGGTGCACCAATACCTCCAAGGGAGCAAGCGCGTGCAAGTGGACGAATTTGAGGGGGTTTACATGGCTAACTTTGGTTTACATAGGCTATGGGGAGTTGTTTGCCGCTTGCTTGCATTGCGTTGCTTTAAGACAATATAGACATATATAATAGATATATACACATACTCATGTAATATGTGCCATTGGGTTTTCAACCCAACACTGACGACACAACATACAACTACTGGGTTCCACTAACAAGCGAAACACAAGTTACCAAACAAACAAACAAACAAACAAACAAACAAACAAACAAGCAAGCAAACAAACAAGCAAGCAAGCAAGCAAGCAAGCAAACAACGACGGCAACAACAACAAAAAACAAACAAACAAAAAGACGAACAAACAAACAAACAAACAAACAAACAAGCAAGCAAGCAAGCAAACAAACAAAATAACAAACACTGGCAAACAGGCAAAAGGGCAAGCAAACAAGCAAACACAACAAACAAACAAACAAGCAAACAAGCAAACAAGCAAAAATAAATAGGCAAACAAAAAACACATTGAACAACCAACCAAGCAAACAACAACAAACAACAAACAAAGTGCCATGACACACAAAACCCACACCATCGCTTCCTTGCTTGCTTCCTGATTAGTTGACAAACCCGGCGCCCTCCCTCCCGCAGGTCCCTGCCTGCCCCAACCTCGGAACCGTCAACCGAGGTCAACACGGAACCTGAAACACCAGCCATCTATCAAGGAGTCTTCCTCTGGAAAACGCTCATTGCCCTAACAGCCATGCTTGGATTAATTCTTATGGCCAAAGTATGTTGGATCTTGAAGAGTGATGCTTTATATATCGACTGTGGCTGGGCTGTAACTGTCCTCTGCCAACATGTCGATTTCAGAGCAAAGCCCCTTCGACTTGCATACTTGGCCAGAATCAAAACTCGTTTGTGTTTCTCTTCTTCTCTGGGACATCGACCATTCCCAACGATACGTATGCATCTTGAGCATGGCCCGCAGCTTTCCGAAACAAGCAGGATACTCCGAGGCCTTAGTTCGGAATAGGCAGCCCGTGGCTTGTACGCACTGCCGGCACCAGGCCTTGTGAATTTACGATGACAACCACAACCACAACCAGACCAACCAGAACAACCAGAACAACCAGAACAACCAGAACAACCAGAACAACCAGAACAACCAGAACAACAACAACAACAACAACAACAACAACAACAACAACAACAACAACAACAACAACAACAACAACAACAACAACAACAACAACAACAACAACAACAACACAACAGCAGCAGCAGCAGCAGCAGCAGCAGCAGCAGCACAACAACAACAACAACAACAACAACACCAACAACCAACACCAACAACCAACAACCAACAACAACAGAACAACAACAACAACACAACAGAACAACAGCAACAACAAGCCAGCAACAACCACGAACAACCACAACAACACAACAGCAACAACAACACGACACGACAAACAACGACAACGACAACGACAACGACAACGACAACGACAACGACAACGACAACGACAACGACAACGACAACGACAAACAACGACAACGACAACGACAACGACAACGACAACGACAACGACAACGACAACGACAACGACAACGACAACGACAACGACAACGACAACGACAACGACAACGACAACGACACGACAACCAACGACATAACGACAACGACAACGACAACGACAACGACAACGACACGACAACGACAACGACAACGACAACGACAACCACAACAACAACAACAACAACAACAACAACAACAACAACAACAACAACAACAACAACAACAACAACAACAACAACAACAACAACAACAACAACAACAACAACAACAACAACAACAACAACAACAATCAACAACAACAACAACACCAGCAGCAGCAGCAACAACAACAACAGCAGCAGCAGGAGCAGCAACAACAACAACAACAACAACAACAACAACAACAACAACAACAACAACAACAACAACAACAACAACAACAACAACAACAGCACCAGCAGCAGCAGCAACAACAACACCAGCAGCAGCAGCAGCAGCAGCAGCAGCAGCAGCAGCAGCAGTAACAACAACACACAACACACAACACACAACACACAACACACAACACACAACACACAAACACAAAACACAAAACACAAAACAAGCAGCACACAACAAAAAAACACACACACACACACACACTGCACAACAAACAACAAACACAAACAACACAGCAACACACAACACACAACAAACAACAAAAACAAACAACACGGCAACAAGCAACAGCAACAGCAACAGCAACAGCAACAGCAACAGCAACAACAACACACGCACAAATTGAGCAAGAAAAGCAACATCAACAGCAACAGCCAACAGCCATCAGCCAGCAGCCTACAGAAAAACAGCCAACAGCCAGCAGTGCAGCCAACCAGCCATCAAGCCAACCAGCCAACTCGGAAACCAATCCAACCATAACAGCAGCAGCAGAAACTGCAACAGCAACCATCAACAGCAACAACAACAGCAAGATGCTGACAGAAGCACGCCAGCGAGCAATCTGTTGGTTCGCGCCACAACTCGAACTTACAGCTAGGCCTGTGGCTCAGCCCAGGGTGTGGCGTGCCCGTGCTGCATTGCGCTTCTACGGAAGCAGGTATGAGTTACCAACACCTGTTGCTGGTTCCCGAAATGACACACATGGTCTCAATATTGAAGCTCCTGCAGTTGATGTCATCATAATACTTTGCACGCCCTTACTCCAACTGACTGCAGCTGCTGGGCCGTTGACGTGTGCAATGCGCAGTGCTGGGCAACCTGTGGCTAGCCCTCAGCTTCGTCATCCTGTCAATTTGACAGTTCGCTAAATTGAGCCGAGCAAAGCAACTTGTATACGGCCGTATTCCTTGACGCCGAGGAATGTGGCGGTCCAAAAAAGTCTGAGGCATGGGCTGGGGGATCGAAGAAATACAGGGAGCTCGTACGGTTCAACGGCACACACAGAACATGGGCATCAGCAAAACACAGAGTCCACCAGTCAACTGGATCCCACCGCTGCCCCAGGCCCGGGATTGGCAAGGTTCCCGTCATAGCTTGCTGCACCTAAAGCAATTTTGTCAAACAAAAACTCCTGAAGCTGGTGGGCCCCTTTCTCTTTTTCGCTGCCAAACAATCTTAGGCAAGCGTGTGGGCGTTGCGCTGGTGACAAACCCAAATGGAAGGTTACCGACACGCAGTGACAGGGGCGACACGCCAGTCGACAGCACAGCGTTCCCTTCAAGAGTTAAACGCTACGTGCGGAAACTTCTAGTCCCATGCAGCGACATCACGCGCCCTCGTTTCACTAATTACCGAGAGATGATGCTTCGACAGAAACAATTTTGATGCACACTTGCAGGCGCATAGATCTGCAGTGCCATCGTTCTAGGCGATGGGTGTGTGTGTGTGGGCCTGGTTACGTGCGCCCGGTCCGGAACGAATGGGCTCTTTTTTCTGCAACGGGACGAGAAGGCGAGCTGCGCAGCCATCATGGCAGACCTGAGGGCGAGGCCTTCTTTGATTGTCCGCTACCACAGGGGTCACTGGATTTCCCCACTAGGCCCTAAAGTTGCAATGAACTGGTTTCCATTTAAACTGCCAGTGGTTCCAAAAAAGAGGATATGGAGGACACGCCTGGGGTCGCACGCCACCAGAGGCGTGGCCGCAAAAACAAGGGGAAGTCACACGCGTTCCCATGCAAGGGTGCTGAAGCTTGGCCCAGAACAACCGAAAATGTGACACGCACGCAGAGCATAGCATAGGTATGTGTGTAGTGTAAACCTTCATATGCGTACGCAAGGGTGTCTGTTCTGTTGCTGTTGTTGTTTGTTGCTGTTTGTGTTAGCCTAATTCCTGCAGTTCGGAGTTGGCGT
>CAUJNA010003277.1:275718-295718 GCA_963377175.1 Effrenium voratum
TCACTGCGGTTTTCGATTGTTGACTTGTATTTGCTTTGCCTTGTACATTTCGCTTGACCATTGCAGTTGAGGGCCGCTAACTTGCATTTGCATGGATTTGAATATTGTCGGGTCTGATTCTCTCAAAGGTGGAAGTGTGCAAATTCCGATTTAGTTGCGTCACCATGTCTCGACGTGATGATCGTGATAGATCCAGGACTCGACGCAGACGTGATCGGAGTCCGTCCCCTCAAGCTCACAAAGCACGCCGACGTGAGCATAATGACAACCAGGTCTCGGAGAACATGGATTGGAACAACTTGGTCTCATGGCAACACAACTCCGGCTACAATGCTGCTAACAACTTTCCGATGGTGCCTACCAATTTTCAATCGACTCACAACCCCACACAGCAATTCCAATACCCGGCGATCAACTACATGATGCCGATCCCTCCTGATCCCACACCGTCCAAGTTCATCCCACCGATGATGCCACCACCGGTCACTACTTCCCAACCTACACCTTCACCTGGACCTCCTGCAGCTCTACCGGTTCGTCCTCAGAAAGCCTGGCTTACTCCCTCGCCTGACTGGACACCTGCAGATGGCATGTTTGATGTCAATCAACTCTACAACTTCAGCCTGCCCATGACTGTTGCCAACACTCCACATGGCAACCTTCGCGACATGTCAGGCATGGATATTAGGGACGTACGCCTGGTTCAGGTTATCCACGGGGCCTCACCAACTGGCTACTCAGGCCGTTTGCACACGGCCGATTCGTGACGTGGGAAGGCTTTCGCACCCGCACTGAGGCCTTACTTTGGAGTACCTGCACCAAATTACTACGAAGATCGCAGTCACTCAACCTGCTCACCCTGGAAAAGGACCTTGCCAACACGCTGGGTCTCAACATTGATGACTTCAATCAGCGCATCAAGGTCCACGACCATTTGGCCAACCTGGTACTTCAATTTCTTCAACAACATCACACCTCTCTCGCACCTGCTGCCCAGACCGATGACATGGTCAAGAAGTTCAATGACTTGAATCGTGCACATGAACTTCTACAGGCTCAGTATTCCGCATCACTTCGCGCATCGGCCTCGCCCACGATGACAAACCAGAAAGATGATGCAGAGTTGGTTACACCGCCACCGGTCAACCACACACCATCCTCGTCACCTGCCAGCTCCCTGCCCACAGCCAGCGCGGCCGCCCTGGATGGCAAGTCGTTTGATAGCGTGGTGCAACCTCGGATCATGCAGTCTCTTCACGGAGTGTCGTCACCGCCGTCCAAACCGGCGGCGTCACAGTTGCTCACCATGCACAGCACGCCGGATGAAGTTGTCAAGTACGACACATGGACCAGTGACCAACCTCGCCTTTTCCTCAAGCAAGCACCCACAACAACCACTTTGGCATCGCTGGTTAAGTGGGCCAATCACCCGTCCCGGCTCAACGGCAACAAGTCGTTAGATTCTATGGCGACGCAGCTTCTTCAGGCCAGGCAACGCATGCCGAAGGGCGATGCGCCCACACTCGGTGCAATGGCAGCATCATGGGGTCTTGAACCCGGGTACCTTACCAAACTCACTGAGAAGGCATTGAGTCACCTCATCGTGACCGCTCGCCTGCTCTGTGGATGAGAAGGCATCATGACGACCTTCGTTCTCATATGAGCCCGGCGCGGCAACAATGTTACGGATGAGTCCAGGTGAAAACTCGTCCGTCAAGTGTTTGCGTTGCACATGATTGATCTTGTACTTGCTTGTTCTTGCATTGCCTCTTGTGTGATTGTCTGTGATGCTTGTATTCATGTCGCCGCCTTGTGGTAGATTTCGTTGGTTGCATCTCACCATGTTGGATGAACTTCGCCATTGCGGAATCTATGATGATGTTGCACAATGGCAGTCGCTGGACGACCTTCTGCACTCGTTGACTACATTCTCGACGTGCTGGCATTACTGTTTCCCTGGACTACCACCACCGTCGATTCCAATTGAAGAGTACGAATCCATCACACAATTGCCGTGGCTGGGTCTCATCATCGAGGTCTTAGTTATGGTCCGGATAGCCCTCCAGATTCCGAATTGCGCTATGTCAAACTCTCAGCACACCGTGGCCAACAGGTATGAACTTCACAGATGTCGGTGCGCTGCCTATTTATTGATCAGTTTCTTACAACGTCTTATTTCACAGGATCACGGCTACATCCCGCCGTTCTTCGAAGTTCTTCACTTCTACAAGACTTCTCTCTTGTGTGAAATCATGCACTCAACTTTTGCTGACACGCGACATCTACGCTCATTGCGGGCACGATTTCCTGACCTCTACGACTTCACACATGATCCAGGTCATCACCAACAACCATGCGTCTACATTCGACCTTCCCCATGGCACACACCGTACTATGTTGGGGCGACTGATCAGGATGTTCTACGGCGTGAACACTCGCGCAGTCGCAAATTTCTACAACTAATTCGTGGACGGCATGCCTTCTTTGAACCGGCGCTTCACTACTGGAAACGGTCCAATAATTACTGGCTCTTCTGTGCTGTACCAGTGGAAATCAAACTTCCAGTTTCCTCGGTGTGGGCTCAAGAAAGCAAATGGCAATACCTGCTACGCCCGCATTTGAATGCGCCGTGGGTACACAGAATCTTGCGCAAGGTGGGCTTCCGGGAACATCTTGTAGATTTTCGACGCCACTCGTTGTCGTCTCCCACTTCCCTCGGCTTGCACAAGCGCTTTCGACGACGACTACATCCGGATCTCCAACGGAAACTACGACCTGACACCCTGGATGACATTCAAGCTCACTACTCGCTCCTCTATCAGCTGGGATCGAATACAGGAGCGTCGTTCCAAGTCATGCGTGACCTACTGTCAGCCGCTTTCCCTCCCACTCAGCTGTACTACTTATTGCGGCTCGCAGTATGTGTCAACGAACCCTTCCGCTCCAAGGCCCAGAAACTCCTCGCCCAGGTACTACGCAAACGACGGCTACAACCACCCACCACTTTAACACAGCTACTTTTGCCGCCGCTGCATGTCCAGAATTGGAAAGCTCTACTGGGCACATGGTTACAAAGCTGGATTGCTTCTCATCGGGATCTGTTCCCCTCTCTTTTCCTTCCAAAGATCCGGGTTGTGGAAACTCGCAGCGCCACACTGGGCGACAAGATATACAACTATCGCACATGGCAGCGCAAATGGGCGCCTGACACATTCTTTCCGTGTCGCTGTTTGGACATCGATGATAGCCATCTACACCGTGCACATGGTCACGCAGTAATGTTGGATGAGTTTTCTCGCATCAATGCGGACATTAACATTGAAATCATGACCGCCTCGATGAAGGATCAGTTTTTCGGTGATGTCGACTTATTGCATCAACGTTTCACCACACAACTTCGCAAACTTGCTCGACGCTGGCATGTACCTGGTTCCGGTCTGCTTTCAGATCTACAGCCAGTTGTGTCTCAGCTAATGGATACTCATCGGATCAACCTTCAAGATCGGGCTTATTGGTCATCGACATCGTTGCAACGCGCTGTGGCTGCTTTGTCTTCGTGGGTAGTCATCCCGGCGGATCATTTCCCCTCCCGCGCACATGTGATGTGCCCGTCCCTGTTTGCCATATTGATGCGGAAGACATTCTGCGCGGGGGATGTCTTCTCACTTTGCCGCGAATCTGCAGCATCCTTCCGCTCTGAAGTGGTAAACACAGTACCTTCTCTCCTACGTCAACGATATGCATGGGGCCTTCGACTTCAAGCACCGTTGCCCACAGCGCGCATCCTCCCAAAGCCGACCAAGGACTGGCAGAAAGCTCGACCCATCATCTCATTCTTTCGCACATGGGCAGCTCCCTTCCTCACGGTCTTCGGTGCACTTATATTTGAACTCACCAAGGCAGCCTTCCCCGACATTGCAGGTCAACTTTCAGTACAAGAACTTATCCAGCAGCTGTGGGAAGCACTGTCAAAAGCAGATCCTGATGAGTATATCCACCTGGTGTCGCAAGATTTGTCAGGCTTCTTTACGTCCATTCCTACGGAACGTTTCCATTAGGCGCTTCAAGTGTTTCTTCATCGCTATGATCAAGTTGTTGGCCTTCGCGGTTCCTCGCAATGGTCCGTGTACGAAGTCAAGTCAGATCATCGACGCCGTATGTTCAAAGGAAAGTGGCGCCGTCAAACCAAGATCCCTCGAATTTTTCGTGAACAAGATCTCCGGCACCTTCTGGACTTTGTCATTGACAACAGTCACTTCGAGATCAACGGATACCTGTTCCGCCAAGAACGAGGAGTCGCTATGGGATCACCAGCCGCGCCACCGTTGTGCAATTTGGTAGCTACGGTTGAAGATTTCTTCTGGCACCGAACCATGATTTCACTGCGGTTTTGCATGCCCGACATTGGTGTGATTTGGCATGAGCGCTACGTCGACAATCGTTTCATTCTCCTTCGTGACTCAGCCCCACACTCACCCGTGCTCAAGAACTTTCTTTCCCTGGAATTTTATCGCCCACCAGTGATGCTTGAGGTTCAGCATGATGACAAAGTACTGGGTTACCGATGTGATTCTTCTTCCAGAACTATCACTCCGCAGCTACCTGATCATCCCTCCCAAATCAAAGGAATTCGGAGTGCCAATGATCGGATGTTCACTTATTCTTCTTGGTCTTCTCGCTCGTGGCTCATCATACGCGGTGCGCAACCAGCGGTTCAGCAACAACATGGGCTCGACGCTCTCAAACGCCTTTATGAGGCCAAAGGTTTTGAATCTCACCTTCTGCGGGATGTTCGCCGTCGACTTGGGACAAAATTTGCATGTGTGCTTGTCCTTTGTCCCTTCTTGTGCATGCTTGGGACTGTGTTCGTTGCATTGCGCTTGGTTTGCATGAACGGTGTGCTTTAACATGAGCTTTGTCCTTGTGCCCCAGTTGGCTCAGAACTATGGCGGAATATATGATCACTAGCACTCTGCGTTCGGATGGCTCGATACAAACTACGAGCCGCGTGACGCTCGAGCACCTCCCCAACTTCATCAACGGCAATGAGATCCAAATGTTCATTCGGACCCATGGCATAGCACACCAGCAGAGTGTGCAATCCCACGGCTCATTACGTGATGTACCAGCACTCACTGAGCAGCCCAGATCGCGTTCCCCGGTCACGAATTCCGCGGATCCAGCTCACACCGGGCCCGCAAGGGCATTCGGATGAGGAAGAAGATTGGGGTGAATGGAGGAGTGATGGCAGACACGCCCATAGTGATCAAAGGAGGCCACGTTCGCCTCCGTTTTCCCCTGCTCATGCCAGTCCTTCTGAGAACCGCATCGCGCTGGTGCCTCTCTCAGTTCGTCGGCAGGTGCCTGATTTGGGGGTTCATCGCTTCAAGCTACGCACTGGGTGTCGGATCGAGGAGATCGCCATCGAAGTGAATGACGTCCTCTACTACACCTTACCTTCGATTGCCGCCTTGGTATTCCCGGAGCCGGAGCTGTTGAAGAAATCATGGGAGTCTGTCTACAGGAGCCTCATGCCACACCGCCGCAGTATCATAGCAGATGAACAGCGGATCATGTCCATTTCGGAGTTTCCGTTTGCTCAGCCGCCGCATGGGGTCCCGGGACGCTGGACAGCGCAGGTGGTCAAAGACATCTCGGACTACTTCCAGGTCTCTCGGCGGTCACTACCGCAGCAACTCATCGTCCAGCTCGGCATTTGCGAGGAAAAGTGGCCATATATCTGCAGAACCACGCGGACGTTTCATCACTTCTCCGCGGACAAAAAGAACTCGCAGAAGAACCTCTTTGGGATCATCTTCTCCTTTGAGCCACGCCGATTGCTGCCGGACAAGCAGCGCACTCAATCACAGTCCACATTTTTCTGGTCCCACAACACCAACATACAGGCTGCCATGCAAATCCTGCGTGATGAGGAACTGATCCGACCTTCGAAGTGGCAAGAACACCCTTCCCCCAATCGTGAATGCTCCAACTGGAACGAAGTTTGGTTGCCACCGATGGGATTCTACTGCAGAGGCAGCCTCCAGTCTCAGGAAGCGGCCATCCAATCCGCAGCGCAGTTCGGTGGAATCCGGACGGACCGCCCGGTGTGTGTTGGTGGCTCTGCTCGTCTCCGACAACAGCATTGCACTATACCCCGCGGCGGCGTGTACGCGGACATAGCAGCCTCCCACTACTATGACTGCATTCATGCCAAGGATGGCAGGTGGAAACTAAGATCTTCGATCGCAGTGCCCAGCTACATGGGCATCTTCTGGTGAACCATGGTAGCATGCCAGTACAATAGCGTTGCTGCTGACCTGATGTGTTGTGCGCTTTGTGTTTTTTCATGATGAACCTCATGACGCTCCTCTTCCGAAAAACGCATTGAATTGTCCGTGGCTCATGGTTGACTTTGATATTTCCTTGTGCGGTGTTGCTTGCATGATTTGTTGTTTGCCTTCTGAATGCTTGCCGTCGCCGCTTTTAGTCATCACTGGTTGATTGGGCCCTGGTTGTCTCATCTTTCCGGGATTGTGATGGATCATGGGGATATGCTACGTGATTGTCGGCACATGCTGCTCGCTATGACATCGCAAATCAGTTTACTTTTGGCTGGACTGCAGCGTCTTGAGGGCCAGCAACGACATCCACAGCCGCCCCCACCGCCACCGATTCCAGAAGTTCACCCCCCGCCGCTGCCTCCGCCGTCCACGGCGCCGCCGTACTTGCCAGCAACATCGGTCAGACCCGACCTCATGGCAACGCCGGTCACTCTTGTGGCCACCACGGATAGCCGTGCGGAGCACCCTGCTCACGTGCGCACGGTGAGTGTTAGCACCTCCTGGGAGCACAGACGAAGGCGAAGATCTAGACATCGAGAGCCGCACCGGAGACGATCCCGCAGCCATCATCGTCGGCTACCAGACCGTCCTGTTGATGCGGTTCCCGTGGTCCGCCGTCATGCTCACACACCTAAGTACCCACCGGCAGTCAAAGCCATGCCAGCTTGCAGACCATCCGGTCTGTCTTATGAACGGTGACGGAGCAACAGCGACAAAAGTACCTCAGCGTTTGCTTCGTTCATGCTTGCATGCACCGTGTCTCTGTCATGCCGCAGCATTATCGCTTTGCAGCTTTGCGTGAGTTGCCCTTGTGGTTTGATTGGTTGCCATGCAGTTGTCGGCTGAGTTTGTGAACAACCTGGTGGCTGTGCTCAATGTTCTTGCATCCCAAGTCGCGACAGCTTTGGACACACTGAACTTTGCCTTGATGACGGAGCGTGGTCGTCCGACAGACACGGTGGTGACCCCGAGAGCACCAAGAAACTCCAGACATGGGTTGCGGCCCCGCATCATCACGGAGCTCGCCTCCTCTGACCGATCTCGTTCCCCCACACGCATTCGGGCTCGACCGGTGGACACGTCATCTACCTGGTACATACCGGCTTTGTCCACCGCCTCGAGCCGCACATCGTGATGCTAGTGAACACAATCCTGGTACTCGGCCCGAATCTGTGTTAGATCGACTGCCACCGCCTCGTCCTCGTGCTCCTTTCGCGGCACACGGTGCACGAGAACCAGGACAGACGACGCCCACGACACCTGATTCGGATTCTGATGGTTCGATACATCCGCATCCAGGTGCCTCGTCGTTCCGGCCGTCGCCGACAGTGGTTCATGGTCCTCGGGAACTTCTACAAGAGTTTACCATTGCACTTCGCAATGCATACCGTGAACCTTTCACGGCATGGACACAGGGCGAGCTGGATGAAATGGTGAGACGGAAGAAAGATAAGGATTCCAGACCCACCTATAAGACCATTGCGCGGTTTCTTCAGAAGCCGATTGAGGAAGTGAAGCAGGCATGGAAGGTCTATCAACAACTTGAGGCTCGCGGCTAGGAACAAGCCCGGCAAATGCAGCAGCGACCATTGATGGACCAAATGATAAGCGGCGGCGGTGTGTCCGGTTTGAGTTGTTGATCACATGATACTTGCTTGCTTGCACGTGACTCAATCTTGCTTGTCGTGTTGCGAGATGTCGTTGACATGCAGTGATGTCTTTCCTGAGTTGCTCAAATCATGTCAGAACAAGTTGTACAGACGTACATTACCTGGACCCATGGAGCGCAGCCGACGTGGTTACAATTTCATGGGCCCGGGGCTCTACTCGACAGACCCATTCGGCTGACTACGTCGCCTCCGCCCCCGCCAAGTCTGCCATTGCTTCTTCCACCTCCTCCTCCACCACCACCACCACCACCGGTGATTCTACACCCACAGTTTATGCCCTCGGTACGCAGCCCCTCGATCTCAGCCCCTCGCGGACAATCCTGCCCTACCTCTTCGAAATCGCAGCGCACACGCCGCTCGATCTACAGCACTGACCCTTCCCGTGATGAAGTACCACGCAGTCCAGGGCGCTCGTCCAAACGATCTCGGACAGCATCAGCTTCAGCGCCGAGGCGATCTCGACGGCCCTTTACAGTGTTTTATTCCAAACGTGCTGGCCGTTCATCGCGATCCCCATCGGCAACATGCAAACATTACTGTCACGCCATCCTGCGCCATGGACGGAAATGTCTTTCCCCTTGTGCACGTAGACGACCAGGTCACTATCATTGCAGGTGTGCGCGACATCAAAGACAGTGAAAGCCAGGTTTCAGACATTTCAGACCTCGCTGACCCGTTTCACCTTGTGTTTGAAAAGTTGCCTTGCTCCTCAGTGGATGTGTGCGGTTGGCAATGCATGTGTGTCCTTGCCGCAGACTTTCGATTGGTTTAGCAGTCGTGCAAGCCCGTATTGCTGCTATGAACCCCCAGTATTTCGAGTACCAGATCGATAGAGGAGTGGAATGGATTCGAATTTACTCTCCGGGCATTTGGAGGCCCGTTCCTGAGGAGGCGCCAGTTCCGGACCCACTTTACGCTTCCACGTTTCGGGAGTGGCGCAGATCATATCACTTCCAAGTGTACTGGTCTGAAGACAGCACCGGAGGCACCACAATGGATCCTATTGCCACGCCCAGTTCCTATGTGTCCTATCACGTGTGGGAGTACCGAGACTGGCAAACGCGAGGGTACCAACGACTTGGACCTCCTGTCCAATCCATCGGACTCGCGATGCTCGCCAACGCAGACATCGAGTCCTCGGTGGGCTCGTCGGTACCTGATGGAGCGTGGCGGGAACCGTCACCGCCACCATTCCATGATCCTTGGAATAATTCGGATTGACTCTTGAGTTGCATGTTGGATAAAGATGAGGTTGTGCGTGCTTTGAATGTGAGTTCTCATTGGGTTGTCTTGCTTGGTGCTGTGCATGTTGTCTCCATGTGTCCGCCGCTCTCTGTGATAACTTTGAGCAGCTTGTCGGGTTGAAATGTTCAATAGTACGGTGCAGGGTGCAGCAGGATGGATCCTACCTCGCTATTTTGACTATGACATCGTCAATGGACCAGCAGGAACGAGTGTGGAATGGATTCGAATCTATGTGCCGGGTCAGTGGCATCCAGTAGCCCCTGACACCCTGGGACCGGCCCCGGATGACCCGACCGCCTATCGGGAATGGCGCAAGGTCTACCACTTCGAAGTGTACTGGCCCAGGGAAAGCACTGGCGGCACAACTATAGGCACGGCTCTGCAACCGGTATCCCACGCCACTTTCTACACTTGGTATTACAGGGACTGGGTCACCAGAGGGTACCAACGCCTGGGTCGTCCACATCCCAGCATAGCGAGGCCAGTTTTCGCTTCGGGTGCGCCGGACCTCATGTATGCTGGAATGACCTCCTCTTCGGCATCATCCAATTCACATGATAGCTGATGCCCGTCCTCGCCTCCCTGGAGAGTCTGACTGTGATGTTGGCGCCGCACAGTGCTACAAAAGTGGTCTTTTGCGTTTTGATTGTTGATTTGCTTTCACTCGTTGTTGTCTGCAGCCGTACACCTATCAACTTGACTTTCCGTGGTTGCGTTGTCATGCCGTGGCTGGAATGGTGCCCGGACCCTCAACAACCTGATGCCCAGTGGGTCAAGATCTTTCATCCGGGACCATGGACGCCTCAGGATGAACAGGATGCTCCACCTCCTCCGCATACTTTCAGAGAATGGCGGGAGTTCTATGCTCCCAACCAGGACTCAGTTGAAGGGCAAGTCCAAGTCACTACGTGGTACAAGCGAGACTGGGCCACGGAGGGCTATCGGAGAATCGCTGCTCCTCACGCCGGTCATGAATTTGATTCCATGTATCCCTCCGATCACCATAACGTGGCCACGCAGTCTGCGTCGTTGAGTATGTCGCCGGAGCTGTTAGACGCGATTCTCAGGTCCTCGGATGCGGCTGATTTCTCCACTGAGGAACTGATTCGTCTCCAGGAGGGGATTTCTCAACAACTGACGGCCCGCGCACGTCTGACCTCTCATCCTCATCAACCAGTACGTGCATCGCGTGGCAACACACCATCGGAGACGATTGGGGTCTCCGACCCCTACACGCCCGTGAATCCGTCCGGTAGCGGCCAAGACAAGATGAGGCCCGTCTTCGAGCTCACTGAAGACTAGCCTTGCATGAGCAGCGCAGCGTACAAAATAAGGGTGACCTCTACACTTGCATGATCTTGCTTTGCTGTTGTTTGAACATGGTTGTGCATGGTGCTTGTCCACCTACTAGCTGGATCGGAGCCCGCGACCATCCTTGCCTCTTGCCTCGACATGGACATCGATGATTCCAAGCAGTATCCATGGCTCGAATATTCGGTCTGGCATGATCAGGAGTGGGTGCGGATTTACACTCCGGGACAACCTCAACGATGGCACCGTGGTGACGCCGTACCTGATCTACCTGAAAACTCTTTTCGTGAATGGCAGCGGGTGACGGATCCCGAAGCGCCAGTCCAGGCATGGGACATCCGTGACTGGCAACACCAAGGGTACCAGCGCATTCTGTCTCGGATTGAGTCCTTCGCAACTCACTATTCACATGATCAGACTCTTGGTCAAGGTCGGAACTCCGATGCCGTTCAAGTTGAGGAGACCTTCACCTATGCCACTCCGTTTTCTCATGGTGATCGCCCGGCTGCTTCGCAGATCGCTTCAGTCCTCTATGGCGACACTCGCAATGCTCAACGTTGTGAACTTTCGTTCCCGTCTTCTGAGCGGTTTAGGGCAGTGTCTCGCTCCCCTCGCCGTGGTGGATATTTTGGTCAACGATAGTGATTTGAGTTTGAGCATGTGATCTTCCTGCAGGAGAAAAGAGAAACCTCGCCCCTCGTAGAGGGGCGTGTGTGTGCGGAGTGACAGAATGCCCTGTCACCACCCTTTCGGTTTCGCAGCAGGGGCGTGCAGCACCTTTGGCATACTGCACGCAATGAAGCTGTTGCCAAAGGTGGGAAGGGCGTCCAGACGTGGACACCTGTACCTGCTTCAGTGATTCTGAAAGTCCTTTTGGCCCTTGGTTGCGGCGCTGTTTGTGCTTCTTGTTCTTGCTCGTAACGTGTTCGACACTAGAGGGAAGCCAAGTGCATTGAGAGCCGAAACTCATCATACTCGAGACTTGTCGGTTGTACTCGAGACTCATCAGTTGTACTCGAAAGATTAGCACTCTCCATCTGGAGTTCAAGTGTGTGTGTGTGTGTGTGTGTGTGTGTGTGTGTGTGTGTGTGTGTGTGTGTGTGTGTGTGTGTGTGTGTGTGTGTGTGTGTGTGTGTGTGTGTGTGTGTGTGTGTGTGTGTGTGTGTGTGTGTTAGTGTGTGTTAGCGTGTCTCTATGTGTTTGCGTTTGTGCGTGTTTATGTGTCTGTGTGTTTATGTGTGCTGTGTGCTTTCGTGCTCTGTATTTGTGTCTTTGGATGTCTTTATGTGCCCATGTGTTTGCATGTTCGTGTGTGTGTGTGTGTGCTTTCATGTATGTGTGTGTGTGTGTTTTTGTGCTTGCGTGTTATGGCTCGTGCGTTTGCATTGCTCATGTCTTATGCCTGTGATGTGTTTTTGTGCCTTCCTGTGTTTGCCGCACTTTGCAGTCAACCCATGCGTCCTTGAGATTGGCTGCGCCTCATGCGGGACTGACTTACATAAACCTTAGAACTGAAACTTGATTCGCTTGTCAAATGAGGGGTTTAGGCGCTCGATGCCAGGCGGCCTATAGGAAGGACAAGAGCCGGATCCATCTGCTGCAACTTGGCCGACGCCCCTCCACGTGCGGCATGCTGGGCCAAGGATAGCCCAGCCAGGCCGAAGAAGGTGTGGAAGGGATCTGGCGCATCACCCGGGTGGGGAGCCACGCCCCCCTCAGATGACATGCAGCTCTCAATGAAGCCTTCCAGCGCAGGCAGGTCGAACATGCGACCAAGCTCCTGAGGGCGCTTTGTTGTCCTCTATTCGAGTGGAGTTCCTGAGAGCTGAATCCCCACAAAGGAATCTAGAGATTTGGTAGGGAGGGGATCGTGTTCAAACGACCAGATTGAAAATACTGGTGACTGTTTCACACCAGCGACTGAACGAATCTTCACAATTTAAACTAATTAAACCTTGATGTTATATTTACAATGATGGTAGCCCTCCGCCGTTTGTTTGACTACCCCCCAATGACAGCGACAAGCAAAATGGTGAAAAGTGCAAAAGTAAACCACTGATCATGGATTGAGGGCTTCAATCGGATTGGTCGGTCGCCACCGCCAGCGGATAAATCCGGAGGACTGCACTAATCCAAAGAATTCCCCGCTAATGAATGAAATCCCAACTGAAAGGGGGGTTCCCCCGCCTGACAGCTGACATTCGAGGCAACCCAGGACTCATAACCCCCTGCTTGACTACTGGGCAGTGGCTTGGCATTTCACAGGATGCTAGCTGCCCCAGGAAAAAGCAACTCTTCTGATCAGTTTTCGATGTTGAGCTTCCTTGGTGAGTTCTGGCTAGGGCAAGATCCGTTGAACCAAACCCTGGTCTCCGTAGCTAAACCCAAATGAGGCTTAGACAATCTTCGGGTTAAACGTATTGGCCAAGCCATTGTCAACAACCAACTACGTACCCTCCTATCCCCTAAACTGGAACCTGACGAGTGGAAGGCCATGCTTCTAAATCGGCCCCACTCCTGCGTGGAGGGGAGGGCAATTAGTGCCTTCTTGGCCGACACCTGGGAAATTACACAAACAAACAACATGTCCAGACTTAGCTTCATGTATTTCTAGCCTACGACCCAACATGCCTGCAAAAGGCTTTGGAGGAGACCCCATGGCACCTCCTGGCCCTCGTCCAAGAGTTTGGCCGCTGCCAGGGTCCACCAGCTGTAGCAGCTGTCTCCTGCCTTGCCCGGGCGCCCGTTCATGCCACCTCCTGGGAGAAAGTCGGCGAATCTGAATCCGAATGAACCCGAACGCCACCTGCAGAATGCCAACCACGAACCCCTCCCCAGAAACGAAGAGAGAGTCTTTGCTTGGTTTGCTTTTAGCCCAGAAAGGGTGCGCTCAGCATTGCATGCGCCCCCTGGAGGTTAGCCACTTGCATCGTGAATGAATGAATCAGCTGAAATCTCACCATGTCGGTTACCATTTGGAATAAAGCTGAAACGACCCCATGTTAGAGCAACACAGGGGGACTCTCTTGGATCCAGTGAGTCATCATCTGCTTTTATCGTGTCGGGCGCTATTCATTTGTACCGAGCGGGAGTCCTGTACACGGGGAGGTACTTGAGGGCCATATGGTGCTTATCTTCATGCCTTATCTGGGTTGAATTATGGGTGCGAACTCCCCAGGTGAGACGGACGAATTCTAAGACAAAAGCCACCTCGCCCGCGGAAAGCCAACCATGCATGCTTCAGGCGACCATAGGGAAGGGACAAGCCTTTTGCGGGGGTTCATTCCCAGTAACCTAGTGGGGAAGCAACTGGAAGAGAAAGGAAAACACAGGTGTGACTGAAATTGACTGAACACCTTGGGCAAAGGGGAAACCCTGGGACCGAAAACAAAAGCAAATACCGCCGGCGTCTCTACAAACAGGCATCAAGCTGTCCGTCCCCTCGTCCGTTTTGATGCTCTGGGAAGTGAGACAGGACATAGCCCATGCCGCTGACGTCTGCGCAACTCACTAAGACGCGGACTCTTGACGTTTCGATCTTCGCAATGGTACGAGCCTTTTTGATCAAGACCGGCAAAATAATAGCTGACCAATCATCATGGACCCCAGAAAACATTCGTAAGGGAAATGCGTTTGCTGAAATTCACCAATTCCCCACCTTTCAACAGCTTCCTCCAACACCTCTGCCACAATTCAGCTGATGAAATACGCAGTTCGTAGTCAGATACATCCAGAATCCTGCCTCTTGAAGGACCCCCGAAAGAACCCCTGAAGGACGGAGATTCGAGCGTCCTTCGCACTGTCTGGAGCCCAGCCACCGCAGCAGCCGAGCTCGGCCGCGAGGGCTCGTATCACCGAGTCTCGAAAGCAACTGCCTGACGCAGCGAAAACGCCCACTCCTAGGCACCCCGGGGGATATCAGGTGGTTTTTTTGCCCGGCCCTCAAGACAATCTCGAACCCTTATGCAAGCAAGTGTTGCTGCATCTGCATGCGCGCTCTGCTTAAGATAGTGCAGCTGGATCTGTCTCAGATGTTTGGACCTTTTGGATGGTGTCTGACCAAAATCAAACGAGAACTATTCACTGGTCGGCTGTACTTCCAGCGGTGTTCTTTTGCAGCAAGACCAGCCTCGAGTACTCTCCTGCGGGTCCACCTGAATCCGGCAAAGACCTCCATTTCACGGAAAGAACCCCTTGTTGGAGAAATTACCTCAAAAAACTTTAACATGGAATCTGCACAAAGCTCACGTTCAGAGGAAAGCTGCCTTCCTGATGCTATGTTTAGGCTCCATTTTGTAAGGTACTAATTTCTTCTGGTGGAATCACGAAAATATGTGAGATATGTTCTTGCCGCCGGCACGCCACCCCTCAAAGTGAAGGTAGGTTAGATAGACAGATGCATGAGATTGCTTTCATTCGAGGGACCTGCGGCGAGGTTGCAAGCCCATGGGTGGCACAAGGGTTGCCCCGAAGACTCCCAAGCACAAGGGTAGAAGAGTGGCCCCTGCAAAAAGACCGGCGCAAACCAAAGGAAAGACAAACAAACAAACCAATTGTTGACCCTGATTGCTTCATCTTTCGAAGGTTCGGAGGAAACCGACCACCGTCACGTTGCACGATAGTGAGGATCAGCTGGTGCCAAGGTGGCAAAAAAAAAGCCGCCCGCACCAGCCAACAAAGAAACCATGAACCTCACGTCCTGAAATTGGCAAAATCCATCAGAACTCTTTGCCACCCAAATGGTCTTCCCAAGAACGAAGTCCAGAACTCGAGCGAGGAACCGGCCCCAGGCCCCTTTTTGGACGAGGTGCAGGCCGGCGAGGCAGCAGAAGGAGTGGCCTGCGTGAGACTCGCATTCCTTTGGTCGGCACCCGAAGCCTCCGTCCAAATTTTGGCACCGCACCAGCCACCCGGCGATCTCGTCCTGAAAAAAGCGCGTTGGCTTCGCGAAATGGGAATCGGTCCCCCAAGAGCTTGGGTTTCATTTAGGTTCCGCTTTCAGAACCAGCCCAAAGAGGGTCTACCATGTTGAGAGCCTCACTACCAAAAAGGTTTCTGCTGGCTTGGAAATTAAGAGGATTCAAATGAGACGCCTATCACTGACCGGGGCCCGAGGAAACCCGTTGGTAAAGCCACCTATTTGGGGGCAAGGATTGCTCTGATCCGCAACATCCAGCGTGGACATAAGTCATTGCTAAGATGGCAGTCTTCCAAACCATGCTTTCCACTTCCATGACTAGTTGGCAACTTGGCCATCAACTTGCTGCTCCAGGAGAAACCAATAGGAAAGAGTTGGGTGATCATGTAGCAAGGGAGTCCGTCAAGGGTGCCGCATCAGATTTAACAAAATGGGCGATCTGTAGAAGACTTTGTTTGGAACATGTGAGAGGGCATTGATCAAAAGCCAAGAAGCATTGCTCAGAATCCCATCCGACAAGTGCGGAGACAGCTCGTTGGCTTGTTTGAGCGGACGGCGCCATTCATATATTCATCACGATCTATTCTGCTGCCAAGGCTGCTGTTTGCTTTATGTTTTCCTGGCAAGGAGCAAGCACAGCAACGACCTTGGACCTGCCACCTTTGTGCGGCGTTTCTTGCAGCCGCCCGTTGCATGTGCGGCAAAACGCTCCCAAAAGTTTGGAAGCATCACATGTGGAAACTCTTTCCCGAAAGCTAGGAAAAATCGAAGAATTCCTCGGTAGGGGTGATGTTGAGGGGAAAGGTACGCACCCATGTTTTGAAGGCCCCTGAAAAGCGTTCCTTGTTCTGACCGGAAATCGAGGGAGTAAGCTCATGTGACCGAATTGCTGGTTGCTTCCACAATGTCCAGTCCAACACCCTCGCCGCAACAAATAATCCTGAACGAAAAACCTGGACACTCCGAGATCACAAAGTAGGGGGAGTCTCAGTACTTAAGCTGGGCGAAATGAACCCAAACATAGAACATGGTCTCAAGTTACTCTCAAGTTTGATTTGTTGTTTGCACTGCCCAGGAAACGCTAATCTCATTTTCTGCCCCAACATCCGGCAAGCCAGGCCCAATGGAAAGAGTATGCATGTATCATCTGCCAGCTCGGCGGTGTGTGGATAACGGTTAGGGTGTAGCAAGCGGTGCAAGGTTGTGCTTTAGCTTTTTGTCACCCACCCGGCTGAAAGAGTCAGGTGCATGGGATGAATCTGCTTCCCCGAGCAAGCCGTGGGAAAAACAGCGAATAGGCTAAAGTGATGTTTCACACATGGAACATGTTCGGACCCACACAAATCAGCCCACTTTCCTTGGTGAGTCCCACAAGTCCCCGCTTTTTGCTTCCCGTTTTTCCCTTGCTTGGTGAGTTCCAGGATCCCCCGTGTGTTTTTTTTGGTGCGTCCCTTAAAAGCCCCCGTCTTTTTTTGGCTTTCTGTTTTGGTTCTTCGGCCCTCCTGGCACCTGGGGTGTTGGCCCAAGAGCCGCAGGCCGCAGATCGCCGCGAAGGTGAAGCGAGCGTCTCCCTCCGTGGCCCCGACACGTTGGACGAAGCTGCCGTCCGGCAGCTGCAGCGACTGGACCTCCAGGTGGTTTGAGACGGTCCTTTTTTGGGGGGGGTGGGTGGGTGGAGGTGGGGTGGGTGAGTGGGTGGTTGGGGGTGGTTGGGGGTGGGTGGGGGTTTTTGGCATTATTTTTTGGTTTGAGGGGGGGGGGGTTGAGAACCTTCTGCTGGGTTGCTCAAAATGTTGACCTGAGGGGCGCCCTGTTTGGTAGGGCAAACCCTGGTCAAAAAAAGCGGCCGAAGGCTGCTAGTTTTGGTTTGGACACCCCGAATGGGCACAAGTGTAGAACAGGATGGCTTGACCAAAGTAATTGGCCTGGTATGTCATTACCGCACCCCCGAGCAAATCAGAACCCCTTCTTGACACAGACCTGAGTCATGCTACCAAGCTCTAGTTGCCAAAGCGAAGACTGCACGCACATACGCGCTGCTCATGGTGCCCATGCGTGGCGTTCTGCCAAGAGGCAAAGCTGCAAGTCTCCTGGCGAAACCAGCAAGTTGTGGTGGGCGATGCTTGCGCGACAAAGGAAAGCACTCAAACTCCCCAAAGCGCCCAAGAAGCCACGAGCAGTACACATCCAAACCGCCCTACAAACCTACACCATCTCGAGCTGCGGGCTCATCTGGATGGAGCATTTATGCTGCTTTGGGAGTGTTCAACCCGATTTTACGCATAAACTATGCGTCACATAGACCCAATCAATAGATGAGCAATTTGGCAAGTTGGACCCAATGCCCAGGGAGGGCCAAGCATGAAAGGTCCGGTGAGTGAAGTGCGCGCCCATTAGCAAGTGATTCTTCCCCTTTGCGATATAAAACGGTTCGTTACAAACCAATACCAGCAAGCAAAGAAAGCAAAGCAAAGCAAAGCAAAGCAAAGCAAACACGCCAAGCGCGCGCAAAATCGAGGCCTGAGCATCAAGAGTCCATGTCTTGAGTTCCCTCAAGCCGGTCGCGGCAAGCAAAATCAAGCAAACGATTTGCACGCCTCCACATTCAGCAGCTCCGGGCGCTTCAAAAGCCGGGCAATCTGAATGGCGCTCACCGTGGAGAGTAAATCTCCTCGCCGAGAAGCCGCGTTTTGCTTGGGCGCAGCGACTCTGACTTCCGCCAATCATGCTGAAGGATCCTTCGGCTTTCCCTTTCGCATCACCGAGCCTCTTGTGGAGTTTGCCCGAAAGAACCATGGCCAACTTTGCAAGGTCTCCTTCGTGCAGCGGGTGGGGTGCAAAAGCGCCTCCTTTGCGACACCGCTCCTGGGATGCAAAAAACGGCAACCCTTCGTGTCCCTGGTTGAAAACGGAGCTTTTTGGGGGTTGACGTTTGTTAAAAACTCAGCAATCACCAGAAGAATCAAAGGATAGCACACAATGGTGTGTTGCAGCTAATTGCAGTTAACACGGCTGTTATGGAACCTGAATTGTTTCGAGAATTCTTGTCTTCTTGTGCCTTGGGGATGAGAATGACGGATAACCTTGTAACCATGTTGGAATTTCAGGCAAGAGATGACGAGATTCGAGATGTAGCAAGTTGGAAACTGAAAAGGGCATCAAGGTGGCCACTCTCACCAAGAACAACCGGCAGTTGGCATTTCACCGGACTAACAATGGCAGATTTACAAAAGTGGGAGTGGTCCTTTAAACAGTGAAGGATCTTTACCCAGCAAGTAACGCCCTGTAACACCCCTTTTAAAATCAACCAGGCGTATTATATGTTCTTCGGGGTTTACATTTGCTTTGCAATTGAAGCATGCCCAACCTTCGGTATTCAATGCAGCCTTCACAATGGGGCTCGCTTCAGGTCCTCGGCCTGCTGCAAACCATGCCAAAAGATCGACAACAGGAACTGAGAACGATTCAAAGATTCACACAAAAGGCGAAAGGGGGGACAACACGAGCAAGGTCACACACACACACACACATCGATCGCATCTGAGCCGGGGATCTCAATGCATAGCATCTAGTCCTGAACCGTTCTGCCATTGGGGCTCCTGACCTCTCTGAACCATTGCTCCAGTTTTCTCATTCAATAGGCTTGATGGCAACTGCTTGTTTCACCCGGGTTGCACTCTCGCCAAAATCCCAGGGACTCTCTCTCAAAGGGACCCAGTGGGTTGCTCCCGACCAAATATCCCATGTGTTTAGGAAACTGTGGATCCCGAAACGCCACAAGAAAACGCAAATTGCGAGCTACAGAAACGCGCATTGCACTGGACCCTGTGTTTTACTACCCAAGTCACCTCCCTAAGTGCGGTTGTGAAATGACCCCAGTTTCTGACTTCGATAACTCTGTTGGGCCCAGCGCAAATCCAGCTGGCAACTGGGGTCATTGTCATGACTGTTGGGCAGTCAGAACCAGTCTTTCGCTTTTAACTAGCACTTGACCCAGTCAAATAATGGGCCAGCGCCAACGCTTGACACCGATACCTCGTGGGGCCAGAAACAAACGCTCGCGGTCACGGAGATGGCCCGAGCTTCCAGAAAGTTCACCACCTGCAGAAGCAGGTCCTCGCTCAGAGTGTGACCCAGAAGCCTGGGCAACGGTCTCTTCAGCCTCCATGACTCTCTCCCTGTGTGCATGTCTATTTCAAATAAATGTGTAAAGTTGAAGGTCCACAACTTCTGGGTGTGTGTGTGTGTCAAATAGTTGCGGATTTGGGTCTACACAAATGGCTTCGGTTTTCCTTTTGGTTTCCACCAAAGTGACAAGGTACCCTGAAAGGAGCACCCAACCATCACATTCGCAATGCCCACCAAAGCAGCCGGAACAAATGATACCAGACCAACACGGTGGAAAGCTATGCCGCATCTGCACCCCAGTTACGAAGGCAAATTCTGACCGATAGCCCCCCCCCCCCGTCGAATTTGCTTGTGCTTTTCGTCCACTACACTGCCCGCACATGT
>CAUJNA010003277.1:298218-300718 GCA_963377175.1 Effrenium voratum
TCGGGCGACTAAACTCAGCTGTTCAAGGGACCCAACAAATACGAGGTGATCGCCCACTGGGATCTTCTGGGGCCATGACTGAAAAATGGTTGCCCAAATTTGACCAAACAAATGGTTGCCAAGATTGGGAAAACAGAAGGTCCAAAGGTCGGCTTTGGACAGCTGCAGGCTTGCCCGGGAAACGGAACTGGGGTCAGTGGAGATCCCGATCCCCTGTGAGAATCGGGTGACACTCAGGGAATGTGGTCCATGCGAGCCACGCATGACTTCCGATTGGGGCAGCCGAATGAAGGAACTAGTTTTTGGCGACCTACACTTTCAGGGCAAGTTAAAAGCCCAAAGCAAGGCAACACTCTCTTAAAACTTGAATGGTGGCCCATGTGAGAGGTTCCTGAGCATGTCAAGAACTCAATGAAAGAAATGGGCACTCGGCCTGCCCAATTCGATTTTCTCACGGATGGTACGTTGGGGTAAGAAAAACAGCCTGGCTGAGGCCTGGTTCATCTTTCGCCGAGTGCAACTGGTTGTGAGATGAGGATTCAAGCCAGTGAAGCCCCCATATCGATGAACAAAAATCCCGAGTTGTCCTTTTCTGCGGCCTTTTTCAGCCCAAAATCACTTGGCCACTGAGACCCCCCCTCCCCCAAAAAAGCAAGCCCCCCCCCCCCCCCGGCCAAGTGACCCCCGCCGCCCCTACCCTCTTGTGTCCTAAAGAGGAGCAATCAAAGGCCTCCAAAGATTGCACTCCGTTGAACCCTTACTTACCTACTTGCCGGGTCCATCAAAATGACATCCACAAAAATGACTCTCTGAGGAAAACCACTCCCAAAACAGAAATTTTGTCAAAATGGCGAGCCCTTCAAAACGATCACCGTAAAGGGATCCAGATTTAGGGGTGGGGATGTCCCTTTTTCCGCGCCGAGGGGCCCAGCAAAGAGCCTTTGTCAGCCGCACGGAGGCTGTCCACCTTGCCTCAGCCAATCGATCTGAAGCCCCCCCCTTCGGCAAGGTAGGGCGTCGAACAAAAAATATAGACACCCTCTACACATGCATCCATTTTCCCTTACAACAAGGACATAAAACGCAAAGTCTGGTCATCACGCCCTTGCCTTATCAGCTTCTCAGCAAGCTGCGTGAACCTTTGCGCATTTCAGGTCCAGGTGGGAGGATTTCCTGTTCGGGGACTATGCTGGGCAACAGGTTCCAGTGGCCAACAAGCAAGCCTCTTGACAATACGAGCAGGGGATGACTAGCTGCCCATGTAAGGTAGCACCACATGTTGAGTTGACTGAGCGTTGGCCCCGGCACACCTGACGACTGAATGGAGGCCGGTTGCTGCCAATAATGTGACTCATTTCCGTGTGCTGGGACCTCAGTGTCTAGCATGCATGAACTGCACAGAGACTTGGAGGATTGCAAGATGCTGTTCCGGTGGATGAAGCTGCCTCGGATGCGCTGATTTAAAATCCGCTGGATGGATGCTACTGCTCGTCGGAGAGCTCAGCGCAGCAGCTGCAGGGCGCGCGATGTTTCCTCTCTCAAATCGATGCAATAGAACTGCCGTTGCGGCCCATTTGACTCAGTGATACCGGCTGCCAGGCCTTGATTCCAGCCTCGGGGCGAAGGTATGTGGCAGATTCGGTTGGTCTACAAAGCTACTGGAGTTGCTGAGCGCAAGCCACTGAGCGCAACAACGGCCTCCATTCAGTCGTCGGGTATGCTGGACCAACACCTCCCATCAACCCAACATGTGCCTCTACATGCGCCGCCTTACATGGGTATCCAAAGCGTTGCGTCTAGGCAGGTTGGGCTCACGCGTTTGTATTGTCATGAGGGTTGCTTGGTGGTCATGTACCGAAGCCACTGGAGCTTGCTGCCCAGCATTCTCACATCCTCTTACCTAAATGAGTAAACTTTCACGCTGCCAGGCACACTGTGAGGGCACACCGATACTATCTGGCACAAGGATTAGGTTTGACTTTGAACAAAGGGGACCCCCTTGAACTTCCATCTGAGCGGCTGAGCATCCGAAAGCCTCCATGGAGAAACAGCTCCAGGTACCGCGCATGATGCGCGTATTCCGCCATGGCAGCTGAGAGAATCGAGATGCTGCCGGCTGATGGGCACAAGTCTTCGACCGTGATGCCGAACGGAAAATCAGAAATTTCCGTTAAAGAAGGATACAAAAAGCAGACCTTGTCTGCGTATGGCATTCCAAAGCCCAAACAGGTTCAGAGAAAACGAGCCTCACAATGCGCTCCACTTGGCGTCAAATCTTTTTTGCCATCGAAAGGTGGCCAGTGAAATCTGGTACGCGCATTCGGGCATCTGTGGCGGCGTGCTGTGCGCCACAAGGGGGCTTCTCAGTTTTTGAACCTTTCGATTGTTGGCTTGCGTGATGCCAGCAACTCCATTGAGCCAAGCTGAGCAGGACACGCAGGGGGGCACCATGACTGTGAAGGCCTGCACAAAGCTCTTTTGACCCTGGCAACCGCAGATT
>CAUJNA010003277.1:303218-323218 GCA_963377175.1 Effrenium voratum
AACGTGACTCCAGCGCGGTCTCTTTCAAAGGACAATGAGCTTCCCTCTGTGAGGTTCCATGTGTCTAGGGGAAGCTTCCCCATTCTTTCAGGGATCCTTCTTTTGAGGAAATCGTGGAAAAGAAGGATGGCTTAAAAGAATTGTCGGAATCAACCACTCCTTGCAGGGCAAAAAACAACGGTCTTGGGATGTCTTGGGCTGAATTTGTCTCTGCCGCTACCACCTCACCCGCGAAAAAAATGCGGCCCACTCCGCTCGATCGATCCGCTCCGAGTCCGGAGTCGGATCCTCGGGGAGGTGCGCGAGGGCGCGGAGCTGCAGCAGCTCTTGGGGCTCGCTCTGCTCCCCCGGCCGCCCGCCCGCCTTCCGAGTTGGGGATTTGGGGATTGGGGGGGGCGGGGTGTGGGGGGGGGGTGTGGGGCCAAAGCCAGCGAAAAGGGCGGAAAAAAAGCGAAAGGCCAAGTGAAGCATCAGTGAAACCTGGGATCTTTGATAGGGAAAGCAGTCAGGAGGGAAGGGCAAAAATGCAGTGCAATCAACATGCAAATATAGTCAGTCATAGGGCCAGGAAGGGAATGTGCAGTAAAAGCAGAGAAACCATTTGATGACATTCCCTTTCCCTGAGAGCCAGCAAGCACAGCATTCAAGCGGTATACAGCTGGCATTGGCGATGGTCGCTGACAGGAAAGTGGCTGAGAATGCATCTTGCTTGCAGCGATCTTCCAAGAGGTCACCGTCATATTGGATTAGAGGAAGCCCCTTGAAAGCAAACCCTCATCAATACATCTTGCCAGGGAAGGTGGGGAGGGCTTGGTAAAACAGGCCGAACGTCGTCACAAGCGCATCGCTGGAACGAAAATGGCGCTGCCCGCAAACTCTGCTCGCCTGCTCCCGACGTTGCAGCACCAGTTCTTCGATGAGCTGTTGCCAGTGCCTGGGCGAGGCTCGGGGAAGTGCATCTGAGCTCAAACGGGCTCGTTGTTTTTGAGGCTACCCATTGGCGTTGTTTTTACTCACAAGCCCAGTGGCCAGGGGAAACAAGGGCTTTTTGGGTTGCTTGAGTTTAAAGGGAACCCTTCGCAAAACAAGGAACAAAGGGCGCCACTGAGCAACTGGGTTTAAGAGTGTCAGTAGCCTTCAGAAAGCAAGGGGCCGGTTGACTAGCCTTCTCTTGGGGCGACCCAACATGCTTGCATCCATCATGTTTGACCAAGAATCTGACCGTTGGCCTGCTGTTCCAATGCAAGGCAATCGGCATTTTGCCGTTGTAGACACCAAAAAGCAACTGTGAATGCAACTTTTGGTACAAACAATACACACACACAAACAACCTTGAGGGCACATCTCTTTTGCTGCGCTGAAACCCAGTAAAGAGAAGCAACACACCGGAACAAAGCAAAACCTCGCACAAGCACACGTGCACACACACACACATGCAAACAAACACAAACACAAACACAAACACAAACACAAACACAAACACACACACACACACAGACACAGACACAGACACACACACACACACAGACACACACAGACACACACAGACACACACACAGACACACACAGACACACACACACAGACACAGACACAGACACAGACACAGACACAGACACAGACACAGACACAGACACAGACACAGACACACACAGACACACACAGACACACACAGACACACACAGACACACACAGACACACACAGACACACACAGACACACACAGACACACACAGACACACACACACACAAACACACACACACACACAAACACACAGACACACAGACACACACACACACACCACACACACACACACCACACACACACACAAACACACACACACACAAACAGACACACACACACACAGAACAAAAAAAGAACTAACTAACCCAAACACACAAACACACAAACAATCACAAAACAATCACAACCACAAACGCAATCACGCAAAAACAGATGCAAACACAAACACAAACACAGACACAAACACGCACACACATTATACACTTACACCTTCAGTTACACCTACTTTCGGAAACGCACACCCAACAAGCACACGCACACCAAACAATCACACGCACACAAAGAACACACACACACACCACACAAGCGCACAATCGCGAACACACAAACATCTACGCACAAACATACATACAACCACTTGCACACAACACGCAGAAGAAAAGCACCCACACACACACACACACACACTTGCACAACACCCTCCAGCACCACCCTGTCCAACAGCACTGTGTACAAGAGCACCCTGTGCAAACCTCAATGGCACTCGCCGACAGCACCCAACAGCTTGCAGCAACGACTCCCTCTTACAGAGGGCACAAAAGCCGAAACAGCACCCGGGAAACTGGGTAATTCTGAACTTTGATTTGAGACATAAGATGTTGCGTCCACCAACCATGTTCGGAGTTCCCCGTTAAACATCTCAAAGCGGTGATAAGTGGCACGGCCATTCTACCATGCGAGCAAATAAGACCGAGGTTTCCCTTGGCAGCTTTGGCCAGGGTCGCTCTGTTTAACTGATTTTTATTTGTTGCTTTTGTCCAAGGAATTTTATTTTTTAAAAAAAAAGGCTCCCAGATTTCGGACTCGCCGAGTTAGCTGTCCGGAAAAAGTGTTTTGTTAATCAAGATTCAGTGGGGATTCGACCAGGTTGGGTCCCTAAAAATCATAGCTGCCCGGAAAGTATTGCAAGAGGCCCGGAAAGTATTGCAAGAGGCCCGGAAAGTATTGCAAGAGGCTAAATAATTAGAATGGGGGTTTGGGTTGCCACAAAACTGAACAAAGTTATGACGTCAATTGCACCAAAGAGACCGTTGGGGATTGTTCCGATATGACAAAACTTAAGTCACCATGGGGAACTCATGTTAACCCCCCTGCAAAATGACATGGAACCCACATGTGGGCCCAAAGAAAAGAGTTGCCTCCTTTTAATGAGGATTCTAACGTTAGCATGCAAGAGTGCAAATGGAGTGCAGTACCCTCCCTCCAACATATCTCTTGACACGGGATCCCTTAAAACGGAACTTGATCCTCCACGGACTCCAGGTCTCCATCCAGTACTCTCTTTTTTGGGAAGCCCCAAAAACGTCAACTTCCTGATGAGAGGGTAGTACGAGCCCCCTCGAGCAAATAACCTTCTCCACTCGACAATTACCGGCGTTCAGGATTTTGTAGGGCGACAAACGGGTTCCCAAATTCAAAGTGTCCTTTCTTTCAGGTTTTCACGATGTTCAGGAATCCATTCCATGGGTTTTTAAAGTTCCTTGGTTGTCCTCGGTTGCTTTCTGCTCCCCTACTAAAAGTTTCTAGCTTCTAGTGGTTTAATTCACAAAACCCATTATATAGTTGGCAACAGTCTTTCAGTCCTAACGGGTCTGTGGGGTCTTTTTTTTCCTCCCTCCCGCTCCCATTACGCGCCGATGGGCAAGGCTTTGCTCGGCTGTGCCGCCAGCAGCTGCTCGGCCGCTCGCCGCCACCCAGGCCAGCCCTGAGGTTAACCACGAGCAGGGGGTACCCTCCTGTCCACTAACATGGAACCCAACAGAGTACCTTTGAAAGGAAACCTTTTTTTGGAGGGCCCATCAGTCAGATTCCATGTTAATGGATGGGAGGGTACCATTTTGGGGTACAGCAGGGTACCATCCTTAGGGGTTGGAAGTTGGAAACCCTTTTTTTTGGCGCTTGAGGTGTGTCGTGAAATCGGACTCGGTGCCCTATGGTTGGCTTCCTTGTGGTTTACTTTTCATACCCCAAAAGAAAAGCTCGGGCATCTCGAGAAACTCCCATATGACATGAGGGGAGTTCCGTTCTGTTGGAAAAACACATTGTTGCTCTTTTGGGGGTCCATATGGGGTGTGTCCTTCTTTGAGGGAACCATTTCTTGTGGTACCAACTTTGAGATTAGATGTAGTGTATTGTTCTGCTTTTCTGGCTTCGTGGTGTTTCAGCCCGAGCCTCAACCTAAACGCCACAGAACACCAGCCACACAAAAACCGCCCCATTTGCCCCCACATAAAAGATTGACCCCCTGCACCATCAAAAAGGGGTCACCGATTTAAAGTGAATCTTGGCGCCAAAATCCACACCCCACCAAAAGGCAAACGGTGATGATGAAAAATCCCCAAAAGCAAAAATATGTGGAACTCTAACAGGGAATCGGTCAAACAGTCTGACCTTCGGATGCCGACAGGAAACCGATCGGCCAGAAGCGCACAATGCAAAATATAGCACGGCACCTCTGAAAAGCCATGCTTGTGGTGACCAATTGCATCTTCTTTTTCAAGGCCCCTACACAACTTGTCAGCAGCTGTTGAGCTCCCAGGGGTCAACTGTAGATGGTAGATCTTCAAATTAGCAAGTGTTTGGGCTGCTCATATTGGCTGTCCTCCTGCTTGAGCACATGCTGTGACTGTTGCCCGTGGAAGGAACATGTCGATTGACAATTGGACTAGCGCGGGCTTCCAGAATTTGTTCACCGTAGAGCTCTTGCTTTGGCCCAAAGATGCTTGCCACGCCCCCTGCTAGCAAGCACGCGGGGCTAGAGCGCCCCACCACCAAACAGCCAAACATGTGCCTGCGAACAACGAACAAAGCAGACACCAACTCGCTTGCCATGATGACAACAGACTTTGAACTTGGCGCAACGAAAGGTTTCTTCTCGCAAAAACAAGCATTCGCCATTGCATCCATGCGCCACCGCTATCGCATGTAGTTTCACACGTACGTCTCCCTTCAACGCCTTGCCCGGATGGGATCTGTGAAAACAGCTTGCAAAACTCAGACTCACATACCCAACAAATAGAAGAAAGGGCAAAGAACGCCAAAGGTCTGGATTGGGACCTCCCAAAAAAACAACAACAAAAAACGTACTAACGGACCTCACATGGCTGCAAATATATCCTACATGTGGACAAGTGAAGGGGGCGCTCGACCTGAATTTGAGCAAAATCTTATGGGTTCTGATTTGCCATCCTTGTTTTTACATAGTCAGCTTGCCATGTGCCATTGCCTCGTCTGAAACGTACCACTTACACTCTGAGGCTCTTCATGGGATCCCCGAGGGGTAGGCCACAATGCCTTGGCGCTACCCTAGGGAAACGGACGGAAACTCGGGCCCGGTCAAAATCGTGGGCGACTTGCTGCTTTCAACGGAGAACGTGTTCAAAAATTGTTGGTGGACATACATCTCCTTGAAGATTCTGTCCACCAAAAGGTCCGATTTTTCAGACCACGGTCCCAGCCTTCCCCGTGCGCTTGGGCTTCACCACCGGCGCCTTGGGCTCCGGCTTCGCCAAGCTCGCCTTGCCAATGCCTGGCGGAAGACGGGCAGCAGGCCCCATGCTGAGCCGGAGCAACCTCCGAGGTCCTCAGGTCGACCTATCTAAAAAATGAGCAAATCCCTGCGTATTGTCGCAACACCCAGATCCATTCCCTGACCCCCCCCCCCCCCCGACCCCCCCGAAATTGCCGAAAATCCGGAGCAACAAGCACGCGAGGAATCTCCGATCCGCTGGGAGTTTCTAACTACAGCCCCCTCTACTATTCTTGGTGTGGGGAGGGTTGCTGAATACTAGAGGGACGTTAATAGGAACTAAAACCAGTGGAATTCATTTAGTGTCATCCAAACAAGGACGCCAAACAAAACAAAAGGCCTCGAAGATAATGTGTTCCAAACAGCCCGCAGAAAACGTGCAAGTGCCAAAACCTTCCGACACCAACTGCTGCCGCCACAATCCCGCGATGTTGCTTGGCATGCACGTGCTATCAAACCCACAGGTCCGGTAGGCTGAACACATAGAAAAGGACCATGCAAGAAAATGACCGTCCACAGCAACAACTCAAACATTGTCTGCAGCCTTGATCCAATGGGCAGCTGGAATCCCAAATATCCATGACCATGTATCCGAAATGAAAAAGGGCAAACTTGGGACGCAGTGCAGGGATGCATGTACTTTTTTGGCAGAGTCGCGCATGTGGGACCCCTGACCTTGAGCTCAGCCCTCGATCCCGTCCTGACGACAACATATGAGACTCCCTGCTTGCCCAGTGGCAGAAGAAGGGAAGCCTTTTTGAGGTTGACCCATTTGCCAAACAAACATCGTGTGCCACTGAACAACTGCGTGGGCGCCTGATGTTTCACGTGAAGAAGTGCCACACACCGTCGACCCCGGCTTGGCGCCTCCCAAAATGGGCCGGATGCAAATCAGCGCGCTGCGGTCCTGTCAAACTCACAGTCAAGGTTTGCAAACGAGACCTGTGAAAACCAGTGAACCAACAACCCGGGGATGACAACTCACAGCTTCCGAGCTAGAGTCATTCGAAGGAATTTGTAAGATCCTTGGGTCCTACAGGCAGGACTGGAGCTTCCCGAGATTGGAGAAGCAGCCGGCTGCGGATAGAACACAGTGGGAGAGGGAGAGAGAGAGCGGAACAAACAACAAGAATATAGCTGCGGTGGTCAGCAATCACCAGCACTGTTGGCCATTCATCTTTCATCAGTGGACAATTGCTGGAAAAGAGACGCCTTTGGCAATCAGAAGCAGAAGTCAGCAAAACAAAACAACTAAAAACATGGAAGTCATGAGAAAGAACAAAGACAAGCAGGAGAATACCATGCAAGGTAAACAAGACAATTATATAGTGCGGAACACAGCAAAAGAGCAAAAGCGAGGCAAAGCATGAGATCCGGGTGAATAATGACGCAGGAGAAGAGTGGAGAAGGTATGAGACTATGCGGAGATTGCGGAAGCTCGCAAGACGTGAACACCCAAACAGAGTGTTCACAAAAGAAGAAGCTTACCCCTTGGTAGTTTGGTTTGGTGGTTTGGGCCATGGGGCGCACCATCCCCCTTTGGCGCTGGGGCGCAAGCCCCCAAAACCAATCCAAACCACCAATTGCAGGGGAGCTGAAAAAAGAACCCCGGACAAGCCCAACACCGTGCCGAACTGGTCGGCGGCGAAGTTTCTCCAGTAAGGAAAGAGGGATGGAAAGAGGGAAAGACAGAGGGGCGAAAGTTTCTCAATCCCGGATGGAAAGAGGGATCCATCTTTTTGTGCTTGACAAGTAGGATGCGGCCACCCCAGGGGAGGGTGCCGTCCCAAATGCCGGCAAGGCCGCCGAAGGGTTCCTGAAACATCTGAAACATCCCGAGCCCATGCGCCATCAGCCCCGACCTTCCCCAGGCACTGGCGCAACGCGTCCTCAAAGTGGATCTTCACCAACTTCTGAGGGCGCTGAACCTACGGGAATTCGGAGCCCAGATTTCATCTAGCATTGACTTGCCACAGGCATTCTCCCCAAGAAACGATGCTTGCCTCCGCCCTTCAAAGAACACGGGTGCAAATGCATGCGTAAGTGGCTTTTAGTTGCCCAGCTCTCAGGGTAAGTGCCAGGGTCCTCCGCATTTGGCTTAAGCGGAGTCTGGCGGGACCGTGGCCATCTTAGGGCGCAGAACTGAAGCATAGACCACATCTTAGTACTCGGCAACTACCCCGAACAACATGACTGAGGGCAAAGACTGGACACCCTTTTGGGATGATTTCACAAGGGAAGGCGCAAGAAACCAACCCGTATTTGGTTTGACACGTTCGCATCTGATGGCTACGCACCACCAAGCCGCAAAGTGGAAAGTTTCGCGCAAGGACCCCGATGAACAGCTTATTCAGCCTGTTCCCAGCCAAAACGACGCATGGGTCCATGGGAAATCTCGAAACCGAAACAAAGCTTGGAGGGCGACCCACGCTTTCCACTAGGACCCCCTCTACCAACCACATTTCACCGGAGCGGCAGCCAAGAAAATGCTAGGCTCTCAGCTTCAAGGGTTTGCCAAAGCAAAGTTGCCATGCCACTGAGGATCTTTCCTCACGGGATTCGTGCCCTTCCGGTTTTGGAAGCTCTTGTCGGCTGCGGAAATGAGAGATCAGGTGCGCCATCAGATTGCTGGTTCGGGTTCGGTTTGGTGGCCTAAAGTTGGGCGAGCAATTCGCTTCATGGCAGTGGAAGCGAGGCCCTTTGTGACCAGACTCAAAAGGGAGCTTTGCCCTGAGGGAGGGAATCCGTGGGAGCCGCAAAGCGAGCCATGGTGCACATGGTTGCACGTGGCCCGGTTTGGCTCGAAACGTGAAGCCAACCATTCCGAGTCTGCGAGTTCTGTCTTTGATGGCTCACGGCTGAAAGATTTGGAAATGGGCCAATGGCGGAAGGGTTCTTTTTTCATTTATTCGGCGGGTGCTTTTTGTTCCAAGGTTCGGCGGGCAGTAGAATGACGGGTGCCTTACAGCAGCTTCCAGCAAAATGAAACTGTTTTACGCTCGCGCCGTCAACGCCCCCGCAACATCCCTAGCATCGCGTTTGACGCCCCCAGCATCCTGTTCAACACCCCCGGCACCACCAAAAGCTTTGGTTTAGGCTGAATTTGGAAGGTTTAGATTTGGCTTAGTTTAGGGTTGGTTTAGAGCTGGTTTGAGAGTAGGCTTTAGAAAAGGTTTGCTTCGGGTCAGTCTAAAGCTACTGTGGGTCTAGCGTCGAAAAGCGAGCCCAGAGAACGGCAAAAAAACAACACTAAAAACAGCCCTCCAATAAAAGTAGTGCATGTAACCCGCTTTCGGCCGTTTTTTGCTCCTGGCCCGGAATATCCAAGAAATGATGGTGTTTGTTGCCCAAGAATTGCTTAGGGTCAGGTCACTGACAGTCACGCCGCCCTCATCCTCCCAGCTGCAAATGACTGCGCCCAAGCCACTCATTCCCCGGCTTGCCAATTGTATGGTCACATCACTTGTCAAAATCGCCAAGTGTCCCGCCTACCGTACTGAAGTCCGGCTTCTTTGAAAAATGCTGCAAACTTAGTGGCTTCGGGGCATCGCTGCCGATCAGGCATGCGTTGTGGGATCCTGGGAGTATGGTTGTCCACGCTTTTAAATGTACTTTCCACGGTTTGTCCATGGTTTGTCCACGCGACAGGCGATCAGACTCTGTGGAGCTGCGGACAAGAAGCGGAAAAGCACGCGAGTGACAAACCAAATTAACACAACATGGTGACGGCGTGTGATTGCAACGGGATGAAGCAACTTTAAAACATACTTAGCTTATTTTACAAAAGGCAGCAATAAAGTTCTTCAGCCTCTCACTGCACAGAAGCGCGCGGGGATGTCAGGAGCCAGCCGTCTCAAGTTGGCCAAGTTTGTCTAGACCTACTTAAGTGTCGAGGGACATTACTTTTCTAGCCTTTCGTTTTTTTTTTTAAATGGTCGAGGCTATTTAAAGAAGGAAGCATAGGGTATATATATATAGCGCAGGTCGCTCGCGCTTGCAAACAAAATGCGCTCGCGCCTTGTCGATCTCGATGGACTCTGCAGGGATGGCCAGAAACCTGAGGCCGGCTGGCGCAGGGATCAGGCTGCTTGAGTATTAAGGGCCCAAGCCAAACGCGGGGACCATGACCCCAAAGGCGCCCTGATTGACAAATGGGGGAATGGGTGAGACGTATTTAACAGGGGTCAACATTCTTAATTCCTTGAAGCAAGTACGCGGAACAGCTGTCAAAAAGGAGCCACTCCTAAAACAAACAAACAAACAAACAAACAAACAAACAAACAAACAAACCAACAAGGAAAGCAAACGCACACCAACTGCACATCCCATGCTTCGGACTTGCAACATCTTCCAACGTTGCCTCAGTCGGAGTGCAATTGATTTGAAGCTATCAGGCCAGGTGCCAGTCTGCCCAATCAGCGGTTCACAGCTGCCATCATTCTTGCAAGCAAACTGGCATAGCTGTTCAACACCGGGGTGTTGTTTGGACCCGTCTGCGCCCTTTCAAAGCAATATTGAATAGAGGGCACGAGGGTCAACCATTGGGACCCTTGCCTTTTGAACGTGATCAATCGACTGGCACCTTTCTGGATTCGTGCTCAAAGGCAGGGCTTCAAGCGCAACGATCTCTTGCCAATAGAATCTAGGCTCGAAAGCTCGCGAAAGAGTTTTGCGGCAAGCCATGACTGAGGCAAGTGAACCCGCCACTTTATGCAGAACCCGGTTGGGTGTCCTTGTCCCAAGGCGCACTTTTGCTTGGAACTCATCGGGACAGCAGCACTATACTAAAACCCCGCACCTGCTCAAACCGCACTGCCGCACCACAATAAAGCGTGGGCCACGTCGATACGTAGGTTGTACGATTATCTAGGTGGCATAAACTTGATTCACGAACAAAACTCTGGGATACATGTGAATGATACTCTTTCGAATTGGAAATTAGCCATTGAAGGCAATGCCCTTGTTCGTCTTGATAGCAAACACAAATAATAATTTAGGAAAAGAAAGATCCAGTCTTGCTGAAGGCTCTCTGATCGCCCAGGCTTCAAAGCTGTGGCTCAGGCTGCTGTTTGAGGTTGTGTGGGTGTTGGTCGGCTAGGTTTCCCTAGGTGATGCTGTTTCCAGGCAAATGGGTTTGGCTTGGAATGTGGGAAGCCTCAGCGAGTGGTTGTGTGAGGCTCACCGGAGCCCCGTGCGGGTAAGGCGCGCCGCCTCTGCAGCCTCCGCCGAGGCAAACCGTGCTGTGGCACTGATGAGCGCGGCATTGCCCGACTGCAACATATTGATGCCCTCCAAGGATGACCCGAATTCGGCCTCAGCTTCCACATGGCTGGAGCTCATGCCCTGCAAAGAAAGCGTGCCGGTGAGGAAAATCGTCATGTCCATCAAACTTCTTGAAGAATCGAACCCAGGGCGGCGGAAGAGGAATGCAACTCCAACATTCCGAGCCTTTCTTGCCCAGGCGACCTGAGGCAAAACAAAATCTCTTGGGGCCAGGACGCTGACGGAGGGTCAAGCCCAAGCAACTGTCCCAACCAAGGGGCTGTTCCACTGGACATGCATATTGGGCCCCCTTCATCTGCCACGCTTGTCCAGCAACCCTGGCAAACAGAAGGTAAGGACAAATTTGTTCTTGTTTTCGTGGCCCGACTCATATTTTCGGAGTGGACTCCCGATCAACCAGAAACAGGCGTCCAACGGTCAGCCGGTCAGCCGGTCAGCCGGTCTCGCCCGGGCGCCGGCAAGGAGGCAAAGAGCTTGGCAATGGCCGCGAAGGCATCCTGACGCTGCGGCACCCGGTGCACATACCTGAGTCGCTGTCCCTACCTTCAGGAAGAAAAACAACGTTACTCGCGCGATATTTGAAGGCTGAACATCAAAATTAGAAATGCTCGCACAGGCCCTCAACCGCTCCACTGCCCCACTGCACAAGCTGGCGCGAACAGCCCGGTCAAACCTGCTCCAAGGGTGGCGAATCGCCTGAACCACCGCCTTCTGGTTCGCTTCAGGGGGCCAAAGGTCCATTCCCTCCGTCCTTCCCCACACATGTGGTGGACACTTCGGGCCATCTGCAACCAGGTTCTTCCGCCTTAAGCTGGGGGGGATAGTCTTCAGCAAATATGCTGAGTTTGGCATTTGGCACTGCCATTCACAGATTGCCTAAGTGTTTCTCAAAGTGTTGGACCTCCAAGAAGCTGGTTACCTTTTAAAGGCCCATTAAAAGAGAAACCACATTGAGACAAACTCCTCCCCTCTGTCTACCTGGCACCTCGACGCCTCCTGTGCCGTGGACTTTTGCCTGCACGCACATACTTCTGAAACCTTGATCCGTAGGGTGTCCAAGTTTCCCCCTTGGTTTGCGAAGCGGTTTTGTCTTTGCATGAGACACTCCCATCCTGAAGAAAGACGATGGTGTCTCCTTAATTGAAAACATCAAGTTCCTGGCCTCTATGCATGGTGTTTCGAATGAACGACCCCCGATTCTTGGAGACCGATCCCAAACTTCCCGCTGCCCACCTTTCAAGACCAGAAAAGGCACCAACTGCACGGCGGTGAGTCCAAACCTACCCCAGCTTCCCCACCCACCCAAAAAATGAAACACAAACAAACTAGAAAACGGATGGCCCTGACCAGGTTGTTATGCAAGAGCAAATCCTCACGGGCAACACAAGAGCATTGTCTGTTTTTGATCTCTGCGCAAGTTCTTTACGAGCAAGTTCCTCTGCACAATTCTCGTAGGCCACGCTGATCCCCACAGAGTGTCGCGCAGGTTCAAAGGTAGCAATCGCATCAGCTTTTGAACCTCGACCACACCGATCTACGCAAAGGGTTGCGCCACGACCGGAGAAAGTCGAGGCCTCAGCTTTTGCACATGGATCACGCTAATTTTGCAGGCAGCCACAAAAGGAGAAACAAATCCTCAGCCCTTCAACATCGACCGTGCCAATCCAAGAAACGCGCCGCCATCGCGAGCAGTGCCGACGGTCCCACACCGCCGCCATAGAAAGTGAAGTTAGAGCAAGTTCTCTGAGCAGTTCTCTGAGCAAGTGGTCCAAGGGCTCTGCAGGGAAGAACCCTTCGCGAGGCTTCCGAAAAAAAGAAGAAGCTGTGTTTGAGTTTGGCCCAGATTTAGCACACCTCAAACCCTCCCTCCGGGGCCCCAGGCAGTGTCCGGGCATTGGCAAGGTCCTTGTCAGAGGCCGGCGGCGCTGGCACCCACACAGTGCCCACGGCTCCACCACGAAGCCGCTGAACCGCCTAGGTTGCTGAGCTCTTTGTGCGCCAGGATCGGCTAAGCAACAAACCGTCCAGCTGGCAGGCCAACTATGGAAGTAGTAGCTAATAAGTAACCAAGCACTAAACTAGCCAACAATAACTAGCCAGCCATGCTAATCAGCTTATAGTTGACCGGCTAGCTAGGTTGACTACCTAGTTGGCTAACAAGCTAGCTAGCTCACTTGCTAACGAGTTAGCCAGCTGACTAGCTACTAGCTAATTAACTAGCTTTTGCCTTCTAGCTTGCCGTTGAACTGCTTGCTTGCTGAGCCAGCTAACTGGCTAAACTAGCTAAGTAGCTAACTAGCTAGCCAACTATCGTGCAAAGTTGTTGACATGTCTACCTACTCATTGGTATGTGTGTGTTAACTTTCTATTTGTTTGATCCATCGTTATCCATATGTTCGTTCATTTGCATGTTTATCTATCACAAGGGCGCAAGGCGAAGCATTACAGTAAGAATACTAACTGTTGGGATCCCCCTCGTTTCCAAGGGCAACATATACAGGCTATTTGTGTTAGGCCTTAGCAAAACTCACTCTGGGAACCATGGTGCCTGTGAAAACTATATCGAGCAGGCTCACACCTGATCCGCCTGATGAGTATGTGATTGCATGAAAGCCCCTGAAAGAGCAAAAATGAGCCACGGCCACAATGACAAACTTGAGCAAGGCATAGTGAGGCAACCGTTTCATCGGAAGGCCTTCATGGCTGAAACTATAGACTTTTGATTGGCCAACCAAACGTGGCAGCCAAGCTAGACATTATCAGCGAATTGCAAAGCGTAGGTCCTAAGAAAGCCTTGCGAATGCTGGAGCCACTTTGATGTATTGAACTGTCAATTCAAACCAACCCTGCGATTCCTCAACCTCAAGACTCATGAGCTATACTGACTGGCCCTTTGACCATGGCAAAGGTGCACTGCGCGGCTCTTTGGAAGGCCGTTGACTTTGAATTCAATCCTGAACCTACCTGGACCAAAACCACATCCTGGAACTACCTCGCATACTTGCTCAGTGGCCAGGAATTCCTTCCCTTGCTCATCTTAAAGGGGATAGTTGCGAGTGCAGGGAACCTCACAAACCGCGGAGATAGCAGCTGTCTGCTGGACTTGCCCCCTGGAAAAAGATGGAGATGGAGCTCCAGGGGCAGCTTGGAGTCCGGAAAGCCTCAAACACCTTGCAAGCCTAAGCGACGATCTGCATCGTCATCAGGACATCCTGGGCCCGGCCGGCCGGTTTCGAACATCCGATTCAGCTGTACATGTTTGCATCGCCTGTCCTGATCCTTAGATGAACGGACTGCCCTAATTCTTCAGATCGCCGCAGAAACACTGCTCCAAAGTTACTGAGTCGTGTGCATTCGTGTTCCTTCAACTCATACGGCCAGTCGACGTATAAGCTCACTGCAGTTTGAATGCTCCAATGGCATTGCGGTTGATTCCCACATCTGCATGCATCAACAGTTTACTCAAACAGCAGGTTGTTGGTGGTTTCGTCCATGTAGCCCCATGTTGGCGCGGCTTGAATTTGAATACTGTCACAGTTTCGTGGGTATGCCCAATCTAGCCTGTTGAAAGGGCATTTTAGTTTTGCTCACACATGATGTCCCTTGATGCACGGACTTCAGGCCTGGCCGAGACCAAAAACACAAATCAGGATTTCAAAGGGTTGAAAGAGCAAGTCTTCACCTCTTTGCGGGTGTCTCAAATCACAGGGTTTCCCCCAAAAGAATGGTTTCCGTTCGGCTTCCCTTCAAAACCATCCAAAAGTGGTACCGTGAAACGACAGAGACCAATAGGGCTGCCAACCCCTGCATAGGCTTCCAGTCCTGGACGCAGTCGTGCAAGCCTTCCAGTCTGAAGTCTTTTCGCAGCAGCTGGTGCACCAAATGCGCCAGAGCCTTGGTGCAAAACATGACTCAACATCAGGCCTGGTTGGGTTCCCAGAGTCGCGAGGTGCGAGTGGCATTTGGCAAACCAGCGCAACGCGAAGCTGGCTTAAAGTGAAATCAAAGATGCTGAACCTCGGGATGGTGTTCAATGGCGGGTGAATGACAAATGGCCCTGGAGCCGCTGTTTCTTACAGGTGTTGTTTTCATTTTTGATTATGACTGCTTCCGACTTCCTGAATTTGGTCTTCGCCCCGCAAGTCAGTCCATCAAATCAAATCGGGTGTAATCCTGTTATCCTTGCTTTTATCCTTGGCATCGCATCTTGTGGCTGTCCTTCGAGGCTCAGCTAAAGTGCGCACTACGTGTATTTAGCGTACGTACTATGGACCCTCCAATTCCCCTGAACACACCTGGAGTTTGTTTCCCCCACTTCAAGTTTAACGCACATGCAAAATACACAAACAAATAAACATGTAGTTACTTATGTATGTCTATATATGTGTATGTATATATGTATATACTCCTGCTTACCTATTCATAGGCAGACAATGCTATTTAGACATACCTCTATGATTGGCACACTCCCATTGTAGTTGTCTCCCGTGAAGCCAGGCCGCGGCCTTTTGAAGAAACCTACCGGACATTCTAACAAACCTTGCTTTTGATTGCTGTGTCATTGGCCAATTTCTGCCAATGTCCTGGTGCTGGTGAAAAAGTTCAAGCCCCAAGCCACCAATCCCAGAGGCGTGCTGAGAAGGAACATTTGGCTGTAGACCAGCTCTCTCATTGACATGGCCATGGGTCAAATTCCCAATCCCAACAAAAAGACTAAAATGGAAGGTGCACCCACCCCAAAATGGAACCAAAACGGTTTTGACAACCATAGCCACATGGCCAACCCGTGTGAACCGCCGCCTCACGGGTCCCCCAGGATCCACACGGAACCAGTGCCAGGCAGCAGGGCGTCGCCTGGGCTGGCCCTCAATGGCATACCTCGCGGTATGAGAGCCCCGCAGCCCGGAGCTCAAATAGCTGCATTTGGCTCCAGTCGGGGTGTGGTCTTAAAAAGCGCGTGGAGAGATCCGGTGTCTTTCCTCTGGACATCTCATGTTCCTTTGAAGGAAGGAACCCTCTTGCGGCTCCCGCCTCCAAAAGGCAAGCGTCTCTCCTTTGTTTGGCAAGCTGCGCACAGGCTTCAGGTCTCAGAGCTTGGACGAGGAGTAACTCGAACAACAAAGTTAAGTTTTAGAGACCTGGGATTAACTCTTGAGCCTTGACAACCATAGCTCCCTTGCCCCGCTTTGAGAAGTGCCTTGCTGCGTGGCCTCACTTGTCGTGGGTTCTGCTTGCTTGCAGGGGCATGGCTGGCTTTAGATCCCTTTAGATTCCTTTCGAAAACTGGGGGCACCAATCCCCAAGGCAACACGGGGACCTTCCCAAAAGCCTCGAACATCTCTGGCTCAGTGCGTCGAACATCTGTGTCAGTGGGCCGACAAACCTGGATCCCCCACTGCGAAACAACCCCTTCCATATGTTTCCCACCGACCAAAGGGGAATATAGGAAATGGTTCACTTAGGGGCCAGATGCGGGCTTCCGAACACGCTCACAGCTCAACCCCCTTGTGCAAAGAGTCTTACGTGTTGCTGCTGGGAAAACTCCTCATGCCCCAAAAACTTAAAGTCTTAAGACCCAACCAAGTAATTATCAGGCAGGTTAGGATCTTGTTCTTCCGGTGCTACAAATTAGGAGCGGCTCAACCGGGGGGCAAAAGGCCGATGTCCAGCACCAAGAAGGATTGCAGTCGCAACACTGACAGGTCCTCAGCCAGAAATCGATCTGACTCGTCGGAAATGGTTTCCGTTTCTGTTTGGTTTTGGCCAACCCGAAAAGTTCCCGCAGGCACCGCCAAATTGGCTGGCATCAGGGAAGAAATGACCCCTAGTATAAAGTCATAGTATGGCAGCCCAAAGTGTCAATGCAACACTGACCAAGCTTGAAACTTCAGCATCTCTCACACGACTGTGCACAAACGCAATTGCTGGCAAGGGCACCCTTCAGGTAAATTAGATGTGCCAAGCATGGCCAAACCAACACGTCTCCTCCAAATCAACCATCGGTCGCAACGAAATACGCTGTGCTACTGGGTCCCATCATGCCATCGCCCCGTAAGAGGCCCCAAATCAACACGTTTCAGAAATACCCACAACAAAAACATACACTGCATTCTTGCAGCTGGAGCAAGCAGATGGACGTAAGTGTTTCTAGTCTTACTGGAGTCAAAACATACATCCAGCAAACTTCATGTGGGGCCTTGGCTTGTGCGGGCCTTCTGCCCTCCAGAAAAAAACTTGAAGCCACGGGAAAACACAGGAAAAACACGAACAAAAACACCCAGACCCCAAACCTGCCCAAGCGCCCAAAGTCGAGGCTGGTTCAGCGCGACTCAAGAACATGCCGACGTGAACACACATTCAAGCGGCTACTCTTGCACTGATGACTGAAACATCTAAACATCCGAACGTAAGCGTTCGAATCGCGCTGAGCTCCGTCATCATCTTTCCCACTGCTGACATCCGGCACACACGCACACACGCACACACGCACACACGCACACACGCACACACGCACACACGCACACACACACACACACACGCACACACGCACACACGCACACACGCACACACGCACACACACACACACACACACACACACACACACACACACACACACACACGCACACACACACACACACACACACACACACACACACACACACACACACACACACACACACACACACACACACACACACACACACACACACACACACACACACACACACACACACACACACACACACACACACACACACACGCACACGCACACACACACACACACGCACAAACACACGCACAAACACACGCACAAACACACGCACACGCACACGCAAACGCACACGCAAACGCACACGCGCACACACACACACACACAATGCACAGCAAACATGCAAACGCACTCACGCATACAAGCAAGTTTGCAAATACGTGTGCGCAATCACCATCATAGAGACACACATTTTGGCAAACATTTTGAGTCCTTTGCAATGGCAGCAAATTAGCAGAATACACGCACCATGGCCACGGGGAAACAACGGCAGAGTCTAGTACTCACGTACTGAGTGGACGGCCCAAGAAGTCAACTTGTTTAACGTGTCGCCAACGAGGTCTTCCTGAAAAGCTTGCGGTCCAGAAACTCAAGGAGTGAGAATAAGCACTGCCCTCTTGCGAAGCTAGGCTTGGGCGCATGCACTAGCTCTAAAATGCCATAGCATCCATGCAGCAGTGATCAAATGAAAAATGAAAGGTTCAGCGCTATCCCAAACGTAGGAAGAAAGGGATGAAGTGAACCGTCATGTCGTCCTTTTCGTTGATGATCGCTTCCCACCGGCTCTGGTGATCTCCCCCTTGAAGCCAATGCTGTTTATTGAGTTATTGCGAAGGAGAAAGTTATGGCCACGTCTCACCAATGTCTCACCACCCAGCTTGCCCAATCAAGAGATGAAAGAGAATTGTGTGATTAAGTGGTTGGACTTGGAAGAGATGTCTTATTCTAAGCCATTCGCAGTTTCACGGGTGTAAGCACTGCTGAGAAATGCAGGGCAAGGAGAACCGAACAAACAAAAGGAACACAACTGGCACCACTGGACCCACCCGGAGCGTGTGCCTTGGAACCGCCGGAAACCTGCCAAATTGGTCCAGGGTGCGTGGTTCAAGGTGTGGCCCACCAGAACAGTCCAAGGCGACATCAAACCCAAAAGCTCCTCCTGGCGCGGAGATGCGCCGAGAAATGGAACGGGTGGGGGGGGAATCCGCAGCTAAAGAAAGTGTGGCCCAATAATGTCCAGTTCTTCCTGGAACTCACCATGGGTTGTTCTCAGCTCACCTCTTCTCCCTCTCTCTGGACTGGTAGGTTTTAACATGTGCCGTCATTTCAGGCCTCCGCATTTGCAATTTAAAGGAGCATGTAAAACACACAGACACAGACACACAGACACACAGACACACAGACACACAGACACACAGACACACAGACACACAGACACACAGACACACAGACACACAGACACACAGACACACAGACACACAGAGAGACAACACAGACAGACACAGACAGGCACAAACAGACACAGAGAGACACAAACAGACACAGAGAGACACAGAGACACACAGAGAGACACAGAGGGACACAGAGAGACACAGAGAGACACAGAGAGACACAGAGAGACACAGAGATACACAGAGAGACACAGAGAGACACAGAGAGACACAGAGAGACACAGAGAGACACAGAGAGACACAGAGAGACACAGAGAGACACAAAGACACACAGAGACACACAGAGACACACAGAGACACACAGAGACACACAGAAACACACAGACACAGAGAGACACAAAGAGACACAGAGAGACACAGAGAGACACACAGAGACACACACACACACAGAGACACACACACAGAGACACACGCATAGAGATATATACACAGAGACACACACACACAGACACACAGAGACACACAGAGAGACACACCGAGACACAGAGAGACACACAGAGAGACACGCAGAGACACACACAGAGACACACACAGAGACACACACAGAGACACACACAGAGACACACACAGAGACACACAGACACAGACACAGACACAGACACAGACACAGACACAGACACAGACACAGACCCAGTCACAGACACAGACACAGACACAGACAGAGACAGACAGACAGACAGACAGACAGACACACAGACACACAAACATACACACACACACACACCCTGCTCAGCACTGGGGGGATATGGGAAAAACACCCTGCGCCTGTCAGTCGCGCCATGCAAAAAAAGTAATCCCTCGACGGGTGGCTGGAGTTGGTCAATTTTTCTCTGGAAGGGTTCGGCTCGGCTCGCAAACAGGCTTGCGCAAACGAGCTTCATCTCCAGCTGGGCATTACCCCATGGCGGGTTCTGCTTGGTGAACATCATGTTTCAAATGATCCTGTGTATCCTACAAGGTCAGGAGTTCTCTGCCAGGGTTGGCAGTGGGCAACATTTGTTACACAAGCTGACAGCTGACCTTGGGCCCCCATAAACAAACACATGGTGGCTTTAACATCTGCAAATTCTACCAAAACATGATACGGGGTAGGACTTGTGGCTTTCGCTCGTTTTACCCCCGAATCGGCAAGTTCGCCATAAAAAAGGCAGGAACATGTAACAACCTTCAGGGTTCGGGTAGCAGGATACATCCAAAACCACCTACTTTACAACGGGATCCTCCAAATCAGTTTGCAGCTGATAGTTTCCTTTAAGATTCCCGGTTCGCACGGCTTTTCCGAAAACCCTCAGGTTCCACCTCGCCTACGCTACCGTAACAGCCGTCTCTGGGTTCCATGGCAACCGGCTCGATGTTTCTGGGCTCAGGCCTGTGCGTCTGAAAGGC
>CAUJNA010003277.1:340718-350718 GCA_963377175.1 Effrenium voratum
GCAAGGGGAAACAAGGCATCGATCAAACCCAGGCAAAATCGATCCCCGACGCTGAGTCAGAAACACTGATGCCCAAAATGTGTTCTGATGTTTTTGGAACGGCATGTCCGAAGCGCCGACGCACCGAGGCAACTGTGTGCACGTGTTCAATGCCTGGGAGAAATAAAGCCGCAATTTGCTGAACTGATAGTGGATGACAAGTTGACAAATCACAAAAAAGATGGCCTTATCATCAACATGATGCCTACTGTACTCGGCATGACCCCTTTCCCCATGCCTTTGTAGCCTCCTGGTAGGTGAAAGGACGTGATGAAGCAAGTATGGGTTGGTCTTAAAATTAGATAATCCCACAAATCGTGGTTTTCCTTTTCCCCTCAAACTAACAAACAGGTTTCCCCAAAAGATGCACACCCATATATCACGATCACTATGGCAAGGGCAAAGCGTGCAACGTGGCGCGTTGCAACGCTCTGCAAATTTGCATGCTTTGCATGGCAGTCCATCTGGGTCCTTTCCATCGGCAAATCGCGATGCTACCCACCCCGGGTTGCGCTTGGGTGTTAGTGAGATGGCGGTGTGCAACTCAAGGCCACCCTGAAGTGAGTGAGTTGATGACATGTCCCTTCACCTGATTTTGAAAGTGGTTGTGGAGAACATGACCCGAGTAAGTCATGTTCTCTTCTGTTCATATCCCCGGCAAACCTTGCCCACGTTAACTTGGGGTGCTGAGCCAAAGTTTCAATCACACACAGTGCGGAATCTTTACTCGGTGCGGAACCCCTTGCCTCCGAGACTGGCTCAAAGTGGTATTCCCAGGTTTAGAGGTCCCTGTTGAACACGTCAAGCTCTTTCTGAGCAAATCAAAGGCATTCAAAGCGAATGCTCCGCTGGCCTTAAGTGAACTCATGGATCTGCAAGTTTGAACATACTTGCAACAGCAAAGAGGGATCCCTGAGCATTTAACGGACGTCATGTTCGCTCGCCACCCACTTCTCCCCCCAAAGTTTCTTCTAGCTCAGCCAAGTGCCCACGGATCCTGCGGAGCCGGGTTTTTCCAGTTATAATTGGACATTCCACGTGAACCAAGGTCAAAGTTTGATGGTGCCTCCATGGGTAAATGATAAACCCACGCAGGCACAACCGGACTGGCCTGGCCTAGAAAGGTCGCCAAGCTTTGCATAGCCTGGCAAACTTTGACTGGCATGGACTGAAGTGCACGAGCAACGCGCTGAGACACGCATGAGAAGTTCCCTAAACCGTCAGGGATGATTGCCAAATCACCTCGTTGAATACATGAAACACATGCTCCGAGCAATAATGCTAAGCTGCCCACTGTATGCCTGCAATGACTCTCACTCTGGGTTCAGTAGCACGTCTAGTTCAAGCGGGCGGATTGTATGCAGCATGGCCCACTTTCAATCGTGCATGTTGGTGATGCAAATGAAAGGCTGCTTGTGGCGTGTGTGCGCGTCTTCGCTCCACGGTTACTCTACAATCAGATGGCTTGCTTCAAAAGTGGCAAAGCCTCAGCACCGCTCCTTGACATTGACACACACACACACACACCCTGCCCTTCGAATCTCTGATCGAAAGCAAGCCCCAAACAGGGAGAGGTTGGGTGTAGACCTGGAACTCAACCACAGCTTTGTGCACAGTTCGTGGGTTTCTGGACAGAAAAAGCGGAGTTGCTCTTTGTCGTTGGGGGGGTGCTGGAATGGAAGCTGTTCGCACTTCGTGCGACATGTGTGTTGCCCTTCCTCCTCCTCGCCCTGGACGGCTGCAAGCACCTCGCGACAGCCGGAAGTTGGAGGATGTCTAACGTCAATGTGCCCACTGTGGGCTGAGGAGAAGGAGGTTGAATGCTACGTGTATGACAGGTGTATGGTGCTACAAAGCGCGGCATTTTCTCTTATTTTAAGACTACATCCACTTGGGTTGCGGAAAATCGCGTTGGGACGTGGAGCATCCAAATTGACTCCCAAAAGGGCAATGCCATGAGGGTGCTCTAACTTCAGGCTTTGCATCTGATCTGCTGAAATGGTTTTTTGGTGAAAGCTGCGTTTTGGGGGAGGCAGCAACCTGAAAGATCCAACGTGGGGTGCCGCGCCCATTTCACGAACTACCCTCCCAGTGGTCACTGTCATAGGCCAAATCCAGCCCAGGGCCCAAACTGGACGGCTACATATGCAGTTACAAAGGCGCAAGTCTGGGACGCGGCGATCAGAAAGTGGAACCGTGGCGCCGACATTTCCTGCACGTTTCAAGGAAACAAAAAGGCCCATTGGACTCCCGAACACCGTTTGGTTGTTTTGTGACAGGCGAAGCTCTGAAACCTGTGGGCGCAAAGAAAAACAGGATCTCAGGGCTTCCGTGCACAGTATGGGAGCGTGTTTCGCTACGCCATGATTGGTCCCAGTAAGCAACGCTCTGTGTGTGCAAAAACGTATCCAGTCTTCCGGCGCCCTGCTAGTGATATGGACGGATGCAAAGGCGTACAATACAAATATGGGTTCTACCACCGGAACAAGCACAAGGCAAACAAACAACCAACCAACCCGAAAGAAAAAAAGAAGGAAAAGCACACATCCAATTCATCCAAATTCACAATCCCCTGACGAACCCTTAGTCTGGCCAAATTTGGGGAGCCCTGGAAAGAGACTTTCTGGAGTTAAAACCGGAAAAAAAAAGGTGGTTCCCCTTGGGAAAATGACAGGTATTGGCTCTTTGGCCGCAATTTCCCCAGAGCCATTCGCGCCTCCTTCGGCAAGCCTGGCCGCACGGCCTCAAGGAACTGCCGCAGTACTTGGGCGGGATGCCTGCGATGCGATACCCGATCGATCCAAAAGCGAGGGGTCCCGGCGCCGGGCAAAAGGCCCGGAAAAGAAGCCGGCCAGCAAACTTTGGAACCCAAGAAACCTTGACTTGTAGAGGCAGCTCGCTTTGGAGGTTATTATTTTTACATTGCATGTTGATATGCAGGAAAGTAAATGACGTCTTCATGTCCACTATAGACTAGAATATTGAAGGGAAGGCTTAAAGTGACTGAGGAGCAACGCAGATTTCGGGCTTCAACTTTGAAGCCCTTCTCCAACCACTACCCGCCACCATAGGAAATCCAAGAAAAGCTTTGCTTGAAATGGGTCTGGCCATACCTCACCAAGCCCTGGTTTAGAAGAAGCAATCGAGTTTCGACGGTCTAAGCCGTAGCCTCTGCGGGTCCTTCTGGGGCCCAGCGTTCTGGCCATCCAGCCACGTCGACCAACCCACGCCTGGCGCAGTCTGACTTCGATGCAAGGCAGGGCACCCCAGAGGCCAAGAAACGTATGAGAACGAGCGGAAGAATTCTCCAGAAGCCCGAAAACCTGAAGCTGGCAAGTTGGTGACTGGCCGCTGGGCCTACTTGATGGCCAGTTGGTGCGTTTCAGGGAGTCGCAAGAACAAGGGAACCCTTTCTCGGGGTTGAAGATATGTCGTGGGGAAACCTGCCAGCAATGCCCGACAAACTCGGCTATCTACAGAACCTGGCCGGTTTAAGAAAGGGTTCTTCCGCAAAAGCCGACCGCCACTCGCACAAGGACACCCGCAGGAGCACACTTGCACAAGCAAACTCGCACGAACACACTTGCGCGAGCAAACTCGCAAGAGCACACTTGCGCGAGCAAACTGGCATGAGCACACTTGCGCGAGCACACTTGCGCGAGCAAACTTGCACGAGCAAACTTGCACGAGCAAGCTCGCATGAGCACACTTTGCACGGGCACGAGCCAACGCGTGAACACACTTGCAATCATTTGCACGAGAAAACGTTTTGTAAAAGTCGGCGGGGTGGGACCGAACCCGCTCTGCAAGAATGACACCCTCTGCAGGAATCGACCTGTTCGATGCCCAAAAACTGTGGACTTGTTCCATGTCCAGAAGCTGCAGAGCACGTTTGCCACTTTTGGATTTGCCCGCGCAACCCTCTGAGTCAGATTTGCGTCACAGATGTTCAAAAACTGCCGACTTCTTCTACTTTTTGATCTGCGAGCGCGGCCCTCTGCAGGGATGTGCGTGGTCTATGTGCAAAAGCTGGAGTGGTTTGCAACTCTGTGCGGTACTTCTGTTGAGAACGACCCGTGCTTGCGAAAATTTTGCGCAGAGCAACTTGCAGAGAGGTAGTTGCACAGAGAGATTGTGCAAAGAACTTGCACAGAGCACTTGCATCACTTGCACAGACAAACATGCACCGAGAGCTCGCCCAGAGAACTGAGAAACTTGCACAAAGAGCTTGCACGCACAGCTTTCGCAGAGAAAGTTGCGTCGAGTACTTGCGCAGACGAGCTTGCGCAGAAAAAGTGAGCCGAGAACCAGCGCAGAGAGATCTTGCGCAAAGAAGAAGCTCAAACGGCGATGTTGCGCACGAATGAACTTGCGCAGGGACCACGATCGTAAAAAGAACATGACCTTGCTTCGCTCACTATATGCTTTGCTTTCGGGCCACTCGTTCTTCTAGTTTAGGGGCCAGATTGGTGGTTTTCCTTGTGGCTTCCCGTTGAAAAACCACCAAAACGGGTTCTAAGATGCTGGACATCCTGATGCCCAGCCTTGCGCCCGGATGTCATTGGCCTGCCGAGGTTGCAAGCGTGTTCAGCTTCACCGGATGCGACCGATGAAACTGTGAAATGAATTGAAACGGATTCACCAATACAACATCCCCTTTCTCGTTCATACAAACAAAACAGCTCATTCCCTTTACACAATAGGAGCCGAGTATCTTGAAATGCGGGCTGCAATCCGAATTCAAATTGGGAAACTGACCGTCGAGGGACCCGCAGCTGGACATGGCATCCCATGCCTGCACCCAGCGAACTGCTCCGGCGAGGGCCGGCTGCTCCATGCGTCAAAAACTGATTGGACTGGGCTCAGAAATAGAGATCCCTTCTCCGAGTCTGTAACCAGGGTACCACAAGGGGAACCACCATCTGATACAAGGATTCAGGATTGATTTCGAACCCTGGCAAATACGCGGGCTGATCAAATGTGTGATGCCGTAGTGGCGTCTTTCTTGAGTGACTGTGGCGCTTTATTTACGTGACTGCCGGTCTTGCTCGCATTTGTGTGTAGTGCCCTTTGCCTCTGAAAGCTTCCGTCCCTGGAAAGGTGAGATCTTCCAATAGCAAATGGCAACCATCAAATTACATCGCGGCCGGCCGTACTAACTTTGGCCGACTTTGGCCTTCTTGGTTATATGGTTCATGCAGATGGTTGTTTGCGCCCCCTGCGCCGCCCAAGTGAGCCTCTAAGTTGCTCAAACTCAAACTCCCAATAGCCACAGAAGGCCCTGGATCTTTGCAACATGTCACCACTGCTTCTGAACAAGGACGGAGGCAAGCCATTTGGGGGGCAAACATGACACACCATGATCTTGCACTGTCTCCAGTTTCACCAGGTAGTTCCAGCATAAGGCAAGGCAAGCTTTGGAACCTGCATGCATAGACACGATGTGGGGTGGGGACAAATCTGTTTGCAAGTGTGCACGCATGCAAGTGCACGCATCTGGGTGCTTTTACAGGTGTGCCTGCCTTAGACACATGCCTGTCAGGTCACAAGTTCTGGAACGCCTCCGAAAAAGGCTCACAGGAGCATTCATCTGGAAGGCTTGGAAACTTTCGCGCATGTCACCCGTTAGGCTCAACTCAAGTGTGGGTCCCTGGAATTGAGCACGTCGCTCAGCTTGCTGTAGAAACTACTTGGCAATGTTGCTTCAATGCGGCTGCCAAATGGGCAGTGCACCGGCTTGCCTTTGCCGAAACCAACGCAGCTCATCTCCCAACCTGAACCTCCATTTGCTCAAGTCCCCTGGAAAAATAAACATATTCTCATTTCCTTTGAAACCATGGTAAATAACACATATTCTTGAGCAAATGGAAGACAAAGACAACAGCGTGGTCATCTAACAGCAACGATGGTTTCTTTTCGCGAAAGCTGCCCATTGAGATCAGGCGCATCCCCCTCCCTTGCACCGCGCGGGAAACGCCGCATTTTGGACTGCGGGAATCAGCTGGTCGCTGGGCACTAAAGGGGGCCATGGACCCCGAAGCGGAAAAAACACATTGAACAGCTGGATATGGAATGTGTCAAATAGGGGACAAAATGGGTGAGCTTTCCTTTTGATCGCCCTTTTCAAGATCGCCCTTTTAAAGATCGCCCTTTTAAACAAAGGTGACAAGGGCACTCTCAAATTCCAATGGCCCCCCCTTGCCAAGCTAAAGGCTTGCAGCTCAGCTGCGAGAAAGCACGCCCGCGAACCAATTCGACATTCGACAGGATCTCAGCTTTCCGGGATACTCCTGGAGAGCCCTCAGCATGGCTCGTTTTCGTGGAGTTGGTCACATTTGTACAACACCAAGTGGGATGAGCCAATGGGAAAGATCGATCATGGCAACATCCTGTGCCAGATCGCAAACAACCTGATACGCAAATGCCCCCTGGTAATTCTTCTTCGCCAGCCAAGTTGCCCTAGATCCTGGCCAATACAATCGTGCGATCGGAATCGCATTTTCTACCAGCAAAAGGTTTCGCTCAGCCGCTATTTGAAAGTAGTGGTTGCCCAACTCAATCCGGTGGACGGGCAGTAGGCCGGGCAGTTGATTTGGGTGCGACAAACATCCGCCGGGCTTGACTCTGGGCTCCCACACATCGAGGCCTGTCTTAGGCACCGATCTATTCGCTTAAGATATTTGAGCGCACGGCAAAAAGCGGATCGGAGGCTGGCTTCACGACATGCCATCGACCAAGGCCGAGTGCGCCTTGAAGTGATCTAGAAGAAGCACCGCAGCCCGCGGTGGGACCGGCTCTATCTTGCCACTTCACGGTCCAGGGAAAGAACCCCGCATGGGTCTGCGAACACGGTTGCTTTAAGGAAGGAAACTGCCGCCATTCAATCATGGCACTCTTCCTGAAGTATCTCAATCTCATCGGGTTCTGTCAAATTGTCCTGTTTTCGGAAAGGAAATCTAGTTTCAGAGTCCCTGCTCCAACGTGTATACCCATAGGTATCGTTTGCTGAGAGTCTCGCATTGACCTTCGCAATCTGAAACATGTTCATCATGGATGCCCCATATCCTCAATTCTGTGCGTCAATCCTGACCGTACATAGGATCGTGCACTGAGTGATGCGGTGTCTTCTGGCTGCGACGGCCTCACCACAGGGAACTGGGGTGGGTTTGCAGAATGTAGCCAAGTGGCTGTGTCTGTTTCGGGCACACACACAACATGCGGGCTTTCCTTTCGGCTCCCCTGTAAAACCACAAGCAGGGCTACCCTCAAAGAGACACGCCCAACCTCAAAGAGACACGCCCAAGCAAAGGTTCTGTGAGCGACGGTTCCTTCGCACCACTTGTGGCCAAAACCGGGACACCAACACCGGCCGCGGGTTTCGCTCGTCTCGCCTCGGCATCGGAGGCAAAGCAGCTAACTTGCCAAACGCAACACGTGGAAGGCCGCCCCTCGCCGTGCGCTCTCACACAAGTGAACGAAAACATGGCTCGCCCTTGTCGGAGCTGGTACTTTCCCCCCCACTAATAAACGCACCCTACTAATAAATACGGTTTTCCAGACTCCAAATCTCCCAGATGCTAGATTAGAATTATCCAGTACTAAACCAATTCTAAACGATCAAATGTCCCGCCGACCCCAACTCTAGTCTTACTAGAACATTTTAGAACCAATACTAAGCCAATATTAATCCGATGCTTAACCAGCTTTAAACCAATTCGAAACAAGCGCTTAGATTTCTGCTCTTTGAGTTCCTTACTTGGACATTGCCAATTTGAACGATATTTGAGGCCGGAAACTCATGTAATTTGGAGGAGGACCATGGCGGAACCGCCCCGCCCGTGGGGCAACAATGGACTCCACTAATAAACGTTATTCGGCCCCCAAGCGAAGATACTTTGGGGGCGGAGGCCGAAAAAACCATTAGCAGGAACGGATTAATTAATGAGAACCCTGCAAAACCGTGAAAGCGAGCGGGCCGTCCACCAAAACTGATCTGGATCCCCTTCAACAGCAAAAACGACCCCAAACAAACGAACCGAAGGTGCAGCTCTTGCAATCCCCCAACAATAAAGTCACACCTGGCTGTCTCATGCGAGCTGGCGGCATTCGAAGCGGCTTCCATTCGTCTTGCATTGTTACTCGATTGAATTGTGGATGTGGCCAGCCCCGAATTTCGGTCGGCTGCCGGAGGCTCAGTTCACCCAGTGAAAGGCCCAAGAGTCCGAAAGGCAGGTGAAACAAACCACATGTTGGCAAGGTTAGGGCGAAGTGAACGTCCTCCAATGGCTCATGATGCTCATGATTCTCTCACGACTTCTGGCGGAAAAATCACCCAGCGCGCACCTCATGCAAAGTAGCCCCTCTAATATACTCATGACACCTAACTCGGATATTCCACAACTTGTCTCGTGTACTCCAACTTGCTTGCAACAGACTGGGGGGCCAACACATTGCCAACCGCTGAAAAGCACGCTACTCTGCCTATGTAGCCATACTTCATCTGTGAATAAGGGCGCATGAAAGGGACCCGAGTAAGAACGCCCATTTTGGCGCCAAACAAGCTTGTTTCGCACCAACATGTGCAGCACCTTCCCGCTCGCAAGCAACCGCTGGCTTAAATGTGGCAGCCCCAAGGAAGGGCACAGAAGTCTTACTGAGAAAGGGGTACTCCTCTAAACATGGCGGAAAATGGGTTTGCTTTTCGCAATTGGGTATCTATATGTAAGAACTCCACCCCTAAAGCGCGGGGTGTTAATGGCGAGTGCGTCGTAAGCACCAATCCTCACTGGAACCCATGTCAACTGCAGGGCCCGCCGGTGTTCACTCCACATGCTTTCATGCTGAGCCTCAAGAGGCTGAGGGATGGGTGCAGGAATCTAGCGGACCTGGCCCAACAGAAGGCGACTTTTCGGACGCAGCGCCCTCGGGAAGCCTATCAAACACGCCCTGGACGAACAAGTCCCGCAAGCTTCAATATACACACATGTATACACATACCAGCATGACAGTACAGTACATTCATACACTGCATACATACATACGTCATTACATTACATTAACATGAAGTTACATGACAGTACTTACATACAGTACATTAAATTGCATGACACTACAGTAACTTACATTCGCACAAGTAAATACATTACATACATAAATACATACACACATACATACATACATTACATTACATTACATTACATTAAACTAAATTACATTACATTACATTACATTACAGATACATACATACATACATACATACATACATACATACATACATACATACATACATACATACATACATACATACATACATACATACATACATACATACATACATACATACATACATACATACATACATACATACATACATTACACACATACATACATTACATACATACATACATACATACATACATACATACATACATACATACATACATACATACATACATACATACATACATACATACATACATTACATACATACATAACATTACATACATACATACATACATACATACATACATACATACATTACATTACATTACATTACATTACATTACATTAAACTAAATTACATTACATTACATACATACATACATACATACATACATTACATACATACATACATACATACATACATACATACATACATACATACATTACATTACATTACATTACATTACATTACATACATACATACATACATACATACATACATACATACATACATACATACATACATACATACATACATACATACATACATACATACATACATACATACATACATACATACATACATACATTACATACATACATACATACATACATACATACATACATACATACATACATACATACATACATACATACATACATACATACATACATACATACATACATACATACATACATACATACATACATACATACATACATACATACATACATACAT
>CAUJNA010003277.1:353218-358218 GCA_963377175.1 Effrenium voratum
AGGATTTCATAAGAAATCAATCATCTCAGAACACTTTTTGCTTTGTGGCTTAGGCAGGCCCAAAAGCATCCACCAAGCTTCAAGATGAGAGTAGGAGGTGGAGATGAGAGCCCTAAGCAAGGCAGCAGCAGGAAGAGAAAGGTACCAGAAGAAAGCATGACATGAGTCCACAATCTTCAACAAGCAGTGGAGAAAATAAGATAGCAGCAGCCGAGGAACCGGTTTAATTGGGGGGGGGGTTTAGATCCCTTTCTTATTTGGGGGGGGTATTTTCTGAGTTATGAATTGTTGTGTATTTGGGGGGGGGGGGGGGTCACCCGGACCGGACTAATAGGGGGGGATTATACATACCGGGTCAACATTACATGCAGGTAATAGAACATGATTAACATTTAACCCACCTGGAGGGTAAGTGTTGGCAAATATTCCATGTAGAGTGTGTTTGGGATTTTTGTCCAAGCCCAGGCCTAGCTCTCAAAACTCATCTCCAGGAGCGGCTCGATCCCGAAGCTTTCCTGGCGGGTTTCCTGTGATCCAAAACGCGTCGTCTGGAGCATGTCGATTGCCCAGGCTGGGCGTGACCGGCACGCTCACTTGTTCAGAAGCTGGGGACATAGCTTGTATGCCGAAACAGGAAATTTACAAGGCCGTGGACAACCCAGCATTTGGACATGTACACCAAGCGCCGCGAGATCGAGGTCTTAACCTCCAGCTCGGCATGAGTAACAATAGCTGGGCATCAACCTGCTCATCAGAAAGCCACTGACTGGCCAATCTCAGGCTTCCCGTTCCCGACTCAAGCACATGTGCATCCTTAAATCTTGAAACAAAACATTCGAGCAATGCACACCGGCACAGGAGTTCAACCTGCAATGTTCGCTACCTAGCAGTACAGCCTGAATGGTTGCATTCTACAAGGGACATCTCTACTACTTGATCCGAAGTCCAAGGATTCCCCCATAACCTGTCAGCTGCTGCAAAACAAGCTAAAACACCAGCAAGAGCTCCGCCGGCATCCGATTCGGACGGCTTCCCCATGCGGTCCTCTGGATTGAGCCCCCCTGGCAAAGCCACGTCCTGGCTCGGCGGGAATCCAGCCCGTGAAGACTGGCAGTCTGGGCGTCACATTTTAGTGGACCCCGCAAAATGGCTTCGGTTGTCCTGTTGGCCTGCTTTAAGGCCTGCCTTCAAAAAAAACTTCCCATATCGCAGCAAGCCATCCCTTCAAAGGTTCCTCCAACCGGATGCCTTACCCGTGGCCATGGACCACAAACAAGGGCGCCCTTTCTTGGCAGCTGATCTTAAAGGGGACCCTCCAAAAAGTAGGACAACCAGGACGCAAAGGGCGCCACTGGGTGGGCCTGTGACTTGCCCTGATTTGCGGCTGACGGGTTGCAGACTCAAGTGACTTGGACACATCCTCGCTTGCTTCACGCCCGAAGTTCACGAAGATAATGCAGAATTGCAGGGTGTCTGACTGGCTGAAGTGCACCAGCCAGATGGCTCCATTTTGTTGACCTAACTGAAGCCAGCCAAATGGGCTAGGGGGGCGACCCCGGGAATTTCATTCGTGGGTCCCTTAGTCCTTTTATGGGGAAGACGACTAGATTAATGGAATTGGGGCACCCCCCCGCACCTTGGGGGATGCTTGACACTCCCGGCGCCTTGCTCCAAGGAGTGGCCACTCTGCCCATGTTCAGCGAATCCACCTCGGATTCGAGTTCGGATGTCCGCGTGCTTGACGCGCATGCTGTCCTCATTTACACAACAAGAAGCAAAGAACCAGCCAACCAAGCAGCTCTTGATGTGGACCTGATGGGACTTTAGAAAGCGAAATCGTGTTTCGTCCAGCCTATGCAAAACGATAGTTGTGAATCGGCGCTGCAAGCGAAATCAAGGATTAAAACTATATCAACGCCCTGTGGTTCTCCAAATGTATGGTTAAACGGCTCGGCTACCCTCACTCAACATAGCACCCACAAATCACATAAAAGACAAAAAGTGAAACTGCCAATCTGATTTGAGAACAGGTGCCCAACTTCGCTGAGACCCACAAAGTCCCTTTCTGAGTACCCGGACATATGGGGGAGGCGATCCAATCGCGCATGCGTTGATCTTGGATCTTGGGGTCGCAAGGTAGGCCCGACTTTCGGGTCCAAGTTTCGCCGTGAAACCCATTGCTACTTACTCTCACTTTTCAGGGGATTGATGTAACAGAAAGTGCCCCAAAACAACTTTCCCACAATCGTGTTTTGGCTGGTTGCCAATCACTCAGAAACATTCTCTCCAACAACTCAAAATTCGTTATGAGCCTAGGAGATTGCTCCCAAGCCACAGGCAAATAGAGAGTTGGCCTTTCCAGGAAAACACAGACATGACATGAGCACATTTCAGCTTTCATCAAATGATTGTGACAATTCAGAGGTTCGGAAGGCCAATCGAAGTCATCCTGCGCCCCTTTGGCCAACTCTCGCCCGGATTGAGCACTAAAAGCCAAACAACTCAGACTCGCCCTCAAGGCTGCAACAGCACGATGGTATAGTTACTTGAGGTAGATCCGCCAAATAAACTCGCACCAACATCGCTTCGCCTTCCGTCACCTACCCAAAAGACCTCGAAACACAGGGTTCGCCTTTTGCCAGGACTGACAAGGTAAACCAAATTCGAGAAATTTGAAATTTGACAAGCCACTGATACCCAACCTGAGAAACCAAAAGATCAAATGGGCGACGCGCCACGTGCACCATACCGCGCGCAAGTCGCGACAGTCCGAAACTCTGATCGCCAGGTCGCCTTCCGCATACCTGCGCAAGATACTAGTATCCAAAACCAGCTTTTGTTGCCGACATATGACATATAACTATAATATACCTATACATACACATACATTATGTGCATGTATAGGTATAAACCTCGGTTTCTTGCCGCATGTTCCAACCACATTCACTACTTGGAACATGTCACAACCAGCAGCCCCGCCCCATGTCAAATAGGGTCTTAAGAGACTGTCCTGAATGAAATGCCTCCTCCTTCTCATCCTTGCCCCAAACAAAGGTTTTAGGGAGATGCTTGCCCTACTATTCAGTGCCAGGGACATATCATACAAATGAGTTCAAATGAGTCACAGAATAAAACGCGGCTCCGGAGTGCCTTTCTTCCAGAAGAAACGCAGCTCAAATTGACTTTACTGGCACTGGCACAAAAATGGGGGGGTTGTCATGCGACCATTCTCAATCACTGGCACCTAAAAAAGACCACTGAGGAGTGCGTGAAGGTCAAGCATTGCTCAAGGCAAGCACAATTGCAAACCTCTTCCTGGATTTGCCTGGACACCCTCCGCTTCAACTCTGGACTCCATTCGCCGTGGCTTTTTTTTGGCCTGGGCGGCTGACCGCAAATGGCCGGCTGGGGCATCGCAGGTCTCCTTCCTCCACCTCCCCCGTAGGTCCGTAGGTTGCTTACAAACAAGCAAACTGTAAGCTACGCGGACGTACAAGAAGAGAACTTGGCCCCAGCTCCAAGTGACTTTCCAAGATCCATCCCGCTCCCTCGGCCTTCGCCTTCACCGCAGACCACCACGTGGCCACGCTTCCTCAAGCGGAGAGGACGGCTCCGGACACGACAAGGTGCAAAGTGCCAAACCAAGGGCTACTCGTGACTTCAGGATGACTCAGCTCAAACAAACAGCCCATTTTGTGAAACCAAACCTTCAAATCAAGTTAAGTGTGAAAATGAGACGCTGAGTCGGCTGGTGTCGTTACACAGGAAAGCGCAATGCTATTTGGTGCTTTCCTAGTAGGATACCAACTGGAACGACTGAACAGCTGGAAAACTTTTCAGGTCCTTGTGTCGGGTTCCGTGCCATTTCAAGCACGCTTGCTATCGACCCGCAGGGGCCTCCAACACAAAAAGCCGGCACTCTGTTGCAACACACAAAGCCGACGTTGTTGCCTTAGTGCTGCTCTTGGTGTTGGTGTTGATGTTGATACTGCTGCTGTTGTTGCTGTTGCTGCTGTTGCTGTTGTTGGTGGTGTGGTGGTTAGTTGTGGTTGTTGGTTGTTGGTTGTTGGCTGTTGGCCATTAGCTATGAGCTATTAGCTATTAGCTGTTGGTTGTTGGCTGGTGGCTGGTGGCTGTTGGCTGTTGGCTTTGCCTGTTGGCTCTTGGTTCTTGGTTGTTGGTTGCTGTTTGTTGCTTGTTGCTTGTTGTTTGTTTGTTGTTTGTTGTTTGTTGTGTGTTGTGTGTTGTGTGGTGTGTGTTGTGCGGTGTGTGGTGTATGGTGTGTGTTGTGTGTTGTGTGTTGTGTAGTGTGTGTTGTCAGTTGTTAGTTGTTTGTTGTGTGTTGATTGTTTTTTTGGTTTATGTGGTTGTTTGTTGGTTGTTGGTTGTTGGTTGTTGCTTCTTGGTTATCGGTTCTTGTTGGTTGTTGTTGGTTGTTGTTGGTTGTTGTTGGTTGTTGTTGGTTGTTGTTGGTTGCTGTTGGTTGTTCTTGGTTGTTGTTGGTTGTTGTTGGTTGTTGTTGGTTGCTGTTGGTTGTTGTTGCTAGTTGTTGCTTGTTGTTGGCTGTTGTTGGCTGTTTGGTTGTTGGTTGTTGTTGGTTGTTGTTGGCTGTTGTTGGATGTTGTTGGTTGTTGTTGGTTGTTGTTGGTTGTTGTTGGTTGTTGGTTGTTGGTTGTTGGTTGTTGGTTGTTGGTTGTTGGCTGTTTGTTGTTGCTGCTGCTGCTGTTGTTCCTCCTGCTGCTGCTGCTGCTGCTGCTGCTGCGTCTGCTGCGGTTGTGGTTGTGGTTGTGGTTGGTGTCGTGGCGGTTGTCGTGGTCGTCGTTGTCGATGCTGTCGTCGTCGCTGTTGCTGTCGTCGTCGTTGTCGCTGTTGTTGTTCAAGCGAGGGGAGCAAGTCCAAAGCTGACTTTTGCCCAGTTTTTCTGGCCGATTGTTCAAGGCGATTTCTTCAGGGCGTTTGCGGCGCCAACGCCAACTCGATTTGCCGAGGTGCGGTGAAAA
>CAUJNA010003277.1:368218-383218 GCA_963377175.1 Effrenium voratum
AACAATCGTGGACCAATTTTAAACCAATTCAAAAACAGTGCACATCTAGAAGCAATTGCCCACATTTCTGCTGCTGGACCTACTTACTCGGACACCGCAATTCTAAGCAATGTGTGAGTCGAAAAGCGCGTTTGATTTGGAGGACCTGCTCTTTGGCGGAAACAGACCCCATTGTTTTTCTTGTTTTGTTTTAAACAAACCATTCAATTTGTGCGATTTGTTCGCATAGACTAGTTTCTTTGCATGTAACTGTGCATTGGCTAGCCTTTTGTGGAAAACACACAAAACACATCGAGTTTTTGAAACAAACTGACCCTGACTAACCTAGGGTCTGACTTGTTTGTTTCTGGAAAAAACTCGATATGTTCACACGTTTCCAACAAATGCACAAGCACCCAAAAACAATGCGTTGTCCCAAGCAACAAAACACGCTAAATGTCAGATCCTATGTATGCATGTTGGCTGCTTTGGGTCGTTATTTTTGTTGCTCCAGCTTTTTCAATTGTCCGAAGAATCCGAAAACCTCGAGTTTTCCAAACACATGAAAACAATAATCAGAAACTATGAGTCCATGTTGGCCGACTTTGGGTCTAACATTTGGTTTTGTTGTTTTTGTTTTGGACGCCTCGTGTTTTTGTCACACTTGTCCACAAGAGGACAAAAGCGAGTTTAAAAAAGCAAAAACAGTCAGACGATATGTATCCATGTTGGCTGATTGGGGGTCTATCTTGTTTTGGTGAAATCTCGTGGACGTTCACTCTTTTCCAAAACAACCTCGGGCTTTCCGAAAACAACAGCAGGCAACAACATGTCAGAAACATGGATACATCGGATCTGAAATGCATGTTTGGTTGGTCCTTTAGAACAAGTGTTTGGAAACTGTTGAACAACCTCAAGCAAAAACAAACAGACCCTAAGTCAGCCGACATGCATACATAGGGTCGGACATGTTTTGTTGGAAAACTCATGTTTTTGCACGGATTGCTTTAAATAGACCCTAAGGCAGCCAACATGGATACATAGAGTTTGATTTGTTATTTGCTTCTTGGTGTTTGGACAACTCGAGTTTGTTGAATTGTCGAAGTGTGTTCTTGCATTTGTTGGGGACACACTGTCAGACCTATGTGTACTCAGCCTAATGGGGTGCGCACCTTTGGATTGTGTTTCGATTGTTTCTTTTTCACTCAAAGAATGTAGCCGGAAAATGTGCTGAACAATTTGGAAACACGCTAGACATACGACAATATGAATTGTGCTAGCAATAGGTTAGCCTAATGATGGCACAATGCAGCAGAACATTGCTTAGACAAGTCGGGTAGCTGACAAGATAGAACAAATTAAATATACACTAGAACTATTTTTGAACCATGCTTGAGACATGGCAGGCTTGTTGTGGAAGTAAGCTGGACATGTGTGGAAAAAACAATCACACTATATAAACTGCACGTATGCTAGACATATGATAGGAAGGTGCAAGGCCTATGCTGGGCGTACACATCATACATACAAAGAATTGGAAAGAATTGGACGTACGAGCCACATGCAGACGTCTCAACACATGTGGCAAACATACACTAGAAATTCCTGGGCATCAGGCTCGATGTATGCTAGAATTCGTGGACATATGCTAGGCACATGCTATATGTTTTGCAAATTGCTCAACATCTACTATGTGCAAGCAAGCTGACCCTGGCAGGCACGGACAGAAAAGCTAGACATGCAAGACACATGTAGGGTTATGTTAGGGCAACTGCAAGAAACACCTGATAAGTTCAATGATTGTTAATAAGATGGAGCTACAATGTCCGAGCTAGGAATATTGTAGGTACATGCTGGGGACTGGCTAGATACTTGCTGAAACTCTGCACGGTTTCTGCTCGAAAACACCTTGGAATAATGTCAAACATATGCTGGATATGGCCTACACGACAAGTCTAAGCAATACATATTAATATACAACATGCTGAACTTGCACGGCATACGCAAAGCAGTTGCTGACATGTCCATTGAAAATGCAAAAAGTAAATGAAACAACTGTAGGTGATTGCATGGCTTGCCGAAACCCACCCATGAGGGGACGCTCTCACTAATTATTATCGTTTCATCTGTTGATGGGGGGGGGTATTATTGTGGGGTTATTGAGGGGGGGGCGGGGGGGGGCAGATTCTGCATTCATTCGAAATCACTTGGACCAAAGCGACACGTGGCTGGACCAAAGCGGCGAGCGAAGGAGGCCTCCAACTCGCTTGAGAGCTCCGGACCGGGCCGCCCCTGGACACGAATCCAACGGAGTCGTCTCTGTCCAAGAACTTGAATTGAGGGTCCTTTGGACACCATTTAGGTGGGTATATACATATATATTAAAATATATATATATATATGTCCAGCCATCTGAGAGGGGCAGAAAGGCAAGCGTGTATTTGTGTTCAATCTGCTTCACATCTTGCTCAGGTTGCGGTGTTGATCAAATTGCGGTTGGCAACGCTCATGTCCAATTTCCGCAATGTCCGCGTTTCTTGGCTTTCCACCACCCTCTTTGTGTTTGGGGCGCATGCCTATGTTTCCGTGGCTAGCCTCGCTCCAGCTTCAGTCACGTTGTTCCACTCACACCTGAAGGAATCAAAGCCAGCCACGCCTCTCACGGATCGTAATGTTGACAAACCTATCCTGTTTAGACGGCAGAGTTCCCTCCAGTGATAAATCCCTACTAAAAGGGGCCACCCCCGTATTAATCCACCGCGGTTTCATGCATCCGGGGGTCCCACGATCGATTATCGATGAGTTTCATGATCTGCCAATTGTTTGTCGACAAGTTGTTCGAGCAGCGTGGCCGTGCTAAGAGGCTGATCTTTGCCTCCCAATCGCTAGAGTGGGAAGTCCCGGCGTTGAAATGCCACAATGCAACGATTTGAAACCATTTCAAATGTACCTTGTCTCCGTGAACATGTTCACGCGAAACGTGACCCTATTTCCCCACCTCATGGTTTGTAGCAAGGAGCGTGCCTTCACAAAACAAGGCACCGATTTTTGCCCCTACCTCATGGGTGTGAACCACAGCAAGGCCTGCGCAAGAATTCCCACCAGAACTTGCGAATCCAATCGCCAGCGGGGTGAAGATGGGTCAAACCACAGACCGATTCTTCTCGCAACGCCCTAGCGAATGCTCACCCAACACGCCCAGGGGAGAACCCACATTTCCGATCCTTGAAGACGTGACACCGGACCCTTTTCTGACCCAAAAAGCAATCAGCCAGCATAAATCTTGCTGGGCGTGCCACGAAAGGATCCATTGTGTTGCTATGCACTGATTGAACAACCAAAACAAAAAGGTGTGCATTACTTAGAGCTGGTCCGCCCTTTTGCTTTCAGCCAAAAGAACTGCAAAGCAAAAGCCAAGAGCAAGCCAACCTTCTCGGGGGGTTCTTTGGTTTCATTCCCGTGCCCGAGAGCTCCTTCGGCGTGCCTCCAACATCTCCACCTCCAAGTTGGACCGCTCCTTCGGCGTTGAGAAGCTGAAAGGCATCCAAGAATTGGGCAGGCGGGGGGTCGGGAGCGGGGGGTGGTGGCGGGGTGGTGGGGTGGTGGGGTGGTGGGGTGGTGGGGTGGTGGGGTGGTGGGGTGGTGGGGTGGTGGGGTGGTGGGGTGGTGGGGTGGTGGGGTGGTGGGGTGGTGGGGTGGTGGGGTGGTGGGGTGGTGGGGTGGTGGGGTGGTGGGGTGGTGAGGTGGTGGGGTGGTGGGGTGGTGGGGTGGTGGGGTGGTGGGGTGGTGGCGGTGGGGTGGGACAACGACACTCGCTTCCTAGGTGTTCGCTCCGCCTGTGTGGATGTGTGGTGAGTGGGGAGGTAAAGAGATGGGGCAGTGCGCGACAGCTTGCATGTGGCTGGACGTTCGATCTTTTTGGGAGGAGAAAAGGAGGAGTTCGTGACAGGACATCCAGGCTCTGCAAGCTGCTCAGTTAAAGGAACCCCTCACTGCCCCTGACAAATGTCCATTCAAAACTCCTTTGATACACACCCACTACCTTTAAGACATGCCGCATAGGAGCTCTTGCGGATAGGTGGGGGTCCTAATTGCATATCAGATTTCCGGCTCCCACGAAACATTCGGGAACAATACTTTCACCTACTTGTTGCAATCAAGGGCCATGGATAGCAAAGCCGAAGGTACCATCCAAAACAAACCACGACCGGGGGCCACAGAGGTCCCCTGTGAACAAATAATGGTTCCGTTCAATCGCTTCGCATATAGTCACAGGGGAAATGTATTCAACTTCTACCCCCGAAGTCGCAACCAAATGGTGAACCTCACAAAGAAACGCAAGCAACATATTTCACACCTGAGATGGACCTTCCAATGAGACTCGTTGTTCAGCCCACCTGTTCGAATCGCGAACCTCTAAAACCCGCATAGTGTCCCAAGTCAAGCGCAACATTGGAAGTCAGGAGGGTGCAAACGCTCACTTTTGCCCAAGATCGGACTGGCAAGTGACACCGATTGTTCGTGCTGTCACTGTGTTGGCAAGGATATGCTCATATCCTGAGCGCACAATCCACACATGTATTAAACGGATACCACCTAAATGACGGGTTGGGCAGAAGCATCTGCCCAAGTGAGCGCACTTTGGTTTCGTCAATCTTGCCAAACGAGTAAGCCGCAGTCGTCATGCAAAGCGTGTCGACAGCGGAAGATCCTCGCACATCCCTAGATGCAGAACCAAACAATAAGAGCGTGTAGGCGTACCCCTCTCCAAAGTGAAAAGGATTGCAAGGCATCTTGCGCAACACAAAGGCAGCACGAAAAGCTGTGGGCTGTGAATGGGGCCCCTTTTGAAAAAAGGAGTGTTCTTTGGCAATCCGGACATCTGCAACGCCGTCCTGGGTGCTTTGTTTTTGGTCAAAAGGCCGTAGCAGAAACAAACAACATAACATGAACATACTGGCCTTGCTTGCTCTTGGAAGGGATTGTTGAAATTACCCAAAACGCCAACCACGAGGGGTTCTTGTAGGAAATGATTCGAAACGCCATGCCCATCTTTTGGGCATGGGAAATCGAGGAGAACGCATAATTAATTAGGTTTACCGCCGCCTCTGTATGTCTACTGGCATCATCACCCGCATCCGAGCCCGCTTGTTGTTCTGGATGTCACTGGACGGCATTGCAAACAACATCCTGAAGCAGCGTCCTCCTCATGCGGGAAAAACACAAACATAACATAGCGCACGCCACTCAGGCCGCTCTACTCCGACCCTGTCTGCCCGCATGAGCTTCATTTTCTTTCACCAAAACAGCGCATCTGTATCTATCTGGCTGGTGCATCATTTGCTGGTAAAAAATGAAAAGCTTAGCCGGGTTTTGGTAAAAATGCCTTACCAGGAACCCCCCAACTCGGAGTGCCTCCGGGCTCGGGGCTTCCAGATCCAAGGCGTCAGCCTCGGAACGGCCAAACCAGCACGCAAAAGAGCAATGGCATGCTACTGGTGGGGTAAGGACTCTCTTTCTTGGACGCGTTGCTTTCTCAAGGTCCCACGAGCTCAGATGCTCGGGAACAGGCTCTATAAGAATCAGCGTATGACAAGCAACTCAAGCTTAAGTTAAATCGCAGAACACAGGGGGAAGAGCCAAGTGAACCCAGTTCCCAGGCCTGTGGAATAGGACCTATGAACCGGCATTGACAAGTTGGAAAGCTGGACCTGCCTGGCTGCATCCTCCGGGCTCTTTTCATGGGGGTATTTGCTTCAATCAATTCCAAACATGTCTGAGGGCATGGGACAATGCGGAACAATCCTTGGGGAATCTCTGCAAAGAACAAGCTGCGTTCCAACCATAAGTTCGGCCAGCTTCAAATGCCCAAATGCGCACCCAGCCCCTTCTGCCGCGGCATGTTCTCTTTTCTTCGCATCTACACGCGGCTGCCTCGCTTAAGTCCTGCGTGGGGCCGGGCAGCTGGGTGGATCATAGTTGGTGCACAAAGGACCCCAAACATTTGCATACACTCCAGCGTGATTTGCTTTCAAGGCATAAATAAAAATAGGATCTTGTCAATTCTCGCCATGATGGAAGTTCAGGCCATAATGCGAACGCTTTGCTTTCTTCACTGTGGTCACCGGGCATTTCAATTGTTAGGCTTTAGGGCGCCGTCAATGGTATCCATGTAAAAGACTATGTGCAACCCCCAGGCCGCGGTGCCTCTCTGCAAAGTGGTGCTCTGGTTGCACCTGCGAAGTCAGTCCAAGTTTGCCACCGCAAAATTGCACGTCTAGATCTTTTTGTTCTGGTTCTGCCGGCGCCGTGGACAACTACAATGTAAACTTCAATCAAACGGTAAGGAAACTGACAGAGGACCTAGTGACAACTCGTCGCTTGTGCTTGGCTGGCTTACCGGCGTGCCTTTGTCACTTCATTTTGGGGAAGGGGTGGCCCTTGAAAGGGAAACCGAGCCGCTGTCATCCGCTTTCCTTGGGTGGTTGATGAGTCTGAGGTGTAAAAAGGAGGCAAAGCGTCCGTTTGCAAAGGAGAAATGCATTGGACAAAATGCATTGGACCACCTACTGAAACCCCCCCCTGCTAAGGGTACAAGCCCCAAACGCACCCAAGGCTTGGGACATGCCCAGCTCCTGGTCGAGGGGGCAAGCTGGCAGTGCAGCACCATGCCTCAGAGCGCCGCCCTCGAGACACAACAACAACAACTTGTCAGCTATATACCTTAACGAGAACAAGCGTGGAGCGCAGGGGCAGAGTTATGGCACCACATCAAAACAGCTAGAAAAGTTGATTCACTGGAATGATTGCCAGTTGAGAAACCAAAATTGGATTTCTATCTTCCGCGGATCTATCTTAGCACCGTGGTATAAGCATTCACCAAACCCACCTCACACCCCCACCCGCACACTCGCAAACCCGCAAACCCCGCCCCCGACAAAAACAACAAAATGCGCCCGAGGTGCGGTAAAACTCCCCAGACTTCTGGCGGCTAGGAGCTGCCACGAGGCCCTTGCCAAGGGCATCGTCCCCCAGCATTGCGCCTTGGGATGAAAGACCGTGCCTTGAAATTGGCGCGCCCCGAAAATGGCGAGTTTCCTTTGGGTTTCCCATACTACTATACTACCACTCCAAAAAGGGTACCCGGAAAAAGACACAGCGCAAATGGCGAGGGATCTCTAGCCATCGTCCACAAGAAGAAGAACCACTACCATCTACAAAGCGTTGTTTGCCAGAAGTGCCTTTTGACTTTTGACCTTAGACTTGTGAACAGGAACGTGTGAATGACAAATCTTAGCTGACAGACAAGCATGCGCCTGGGCAAAATGAAGCTGTGCAAGTCCAAACCGCAAAAGCATGCATCTGGGCAATGCGTAACGGGAGCGGGTGGCAGAACAGCCGCAGCCTGGACAGGGCGGGAATCAAACCCTCTACCACGTCCAAAAAACCGTGCTATCTGCCGCGGCCCTTTTTTAGTGCCTACTAAACAAAGCCTCTTCGCTTAACTCAGGATTTTCGTACCGTCCCATTCCGGTGAGTTCACTCCAAAGCCGGGGCCTCCCGAAGCAGAAAAACAAGTCGGAGGTCCACACCGTGTACCGTGTCGGACAGGCCAGCACCGGACCCTTGGACCCATTTCAAGGCGGCACGGAATGACATTATGGTTGCCAAAGTCCCTTCTGACAACTCCCCTGCTTGGACCTGGAATCCTTCAACTAGATTTCCCTCTACAGGCCATGGCGAGACTGCTGCGAAAAGGACAAAAATACCAGTTGGGATGCACGCCGCACGGGTTGATAATCGCCAATCCGAACTCGCTCGAATTGAAAACCCTGTGCCTGCTCATGCTCCTCATTCGACACTTTCTTGCCGTTACAAGCAACTAGGGCGGTAAATAAAATGAACGTTTGAAGAAACACGCATCGCCTGGGTTCGTTGAGGTTTAACGCGATGAATCTGAGCCTATCTGGGCTACTCAACATGGCCCCTTACCTAACCCAAAACAATGCTTCAGGATTCACTTTGAACCACGGCCACGCACTGCACGACCCTTCACACAAACAACAGACGGGCGCCTTGAGGCATCCGAACGAAGGGTGCAGCCAAGGCGCGCGCCATCATCATCGCCTCACGCTCCAGTAAAAATGTGCAAGACTCGCACTTGCTTCATGTTGTTTTCCCTTTAGAATCCGCATGGTCCTCCTGCCAACTGCCAAGCTCAAAAACCCGTTCATGGGCCCTTTCAAGTCATTTCCGCTCCTATATTTTTTGCAACCACCTGAATGAAGGGTTTTCTATGGGCAGCTCGTTCTTCCCAATGAACTCGTCGTGCAATTGTCACCAACTGCGCGAGCCTTCAGAGCGCGGGACATAGGCTCCTCCGGCCGAGCATGGTGCCCCCGCTTCAACACCTTCTAATTAGGGAACCCGGGTTCAGTTTCCTTCCGGTTGGTGGTTTGGCTTGCTGGTTGGAGGTTTTAAGGGAGGTTTTAAGGTGGTTTCCCATTCCAAACAAATTAAGGGTTACCTGACCTATGATAGGTCCTTCTTGGCAAACTGGATGGTAGATCAATCCCCAACGAAGCCAGCTCCAACAACCAAACTGAAGGACACCCAGGTCACCCGGCACCCAATCGCTTTCAAATGCATGATGAGATCGTCAGGCGTCCCAAACCCACCAACGATGTTGGTAGGATGACAGTTCTACGACGAGGAAAGAAGAAAACGGACGTGTAAGAACACGTTGTGGCTTTGCAAAACAGGGAAAATTGCAGAATGGGTGGTTCTGTTTGGCTTCCCAGAAAGAACGAAAACAAGAGCAGTCCGGAAACCCATAGCTATACAAGGATGCCCGGGTGAACCGCACCGCAGGCAACAGTGGCCTCAGTGACCTGTAGAACCAAGATTGATTGCTCTTCACAACTTCTGCGTTTTGTCCGATCATGCCCTGCGTGCCACAAGCACCGGCATGATGTCTGTGGCATCTTCAATGCGATACGCCATGGCTGCCGGCTCTGCTAATCTGTATATGTGTTTCTCTAGATTCCAAACCATCCGCTTGCTTACCCCAGGCTATTCGGAGGTCCGTTAATTTTGTGTTTGGGTGTAGCTAGCTATCAGTCGGTTGAGGCTGTCTCCAGTTGGAGACATAGCAGTTGTCACACTGAAAAGAAGAACTACTACACTTGATGTAATTGCCAGAAACCATGTCCGGCGCCTGAAACAGTTGGCCTTGCCATGAACTGGAGTGAGCCGCACGCACCCTCTTGGATGTGTCCCCCGAAGAGTTAGCCCCCTGTTCCGCTAGCACTGTGTGGCCAAAAGCCAAGGAAGACAAAACCATGGCAAGCTGAATGCGGCAGGAATAAGCAGCAGTCATCCACTCAGGCAGCTTGCCTGCCCCCAAGACATCTGCACAGCTCTGGTGTGACCCGAAATCCAAGCAGTCCACCAACAAGCTGCACGGAGTTTTCACGCAGTCAAAAGGTTCCATCCAAAAAATGACGACTCTAGAACCAACAAATCTTCCCCTGACATTGCCTCTCCGGTTCAAAAAAGCTGCCTCTCCGGCCCTGAAACCCCAGATTCTCTAAAACAAAATCTTCCCTTAACACTGGCCCTCCAGCCCTGAACCTCAGACTCCATTATTCTAGAGTCCACCGTTTATTACGCAAAGCAGGGACTCTAGAGCCAACAGATCTTCCCTTGACAATGCCTCTGCGGCCCCGAAGCCCAATTCTAGAGGCCCCTTCTTCAAGAGAAAAGCAGGGCTCTAGAAGCGACAATTGTTGCCCCTCCGCCTCTGAAGTCCCAGATTCCAAAATTCTAGGGGCCCCTTGTGGGTTCTGGAGTGCCTGCTTATTGTTTTAAAAAAAGGGAGCAATAATGATGGAATCTGGGGCTTCAGGGTCGGAGAGGCAGTGCTAAGGAACGATTCTCACAGGCCCAGAACACATTTCTAGAGGCCTCTTTGTTCAAAAAAGAGAGGGCTCTAGAACCAGTAAGATCGTCCCTTAACAATGCCTCTCCGACTTTTCAGGCGCCAGATTCCGTCGTCTGGCTGCATGGACTCTAGAACCCACAAATCTTCCCAAAACACTACGTTCCCTCAACACTGCCCCAGATTCCATTCTAGAGCCCCCCTTTTTTCAACAAAAACAGGGACTCTAGATCAACAAAACACTTCCTAACACTGCCTCTCCGAAGCGAGTCTGCGGCACACTTCCGTCCCCCAACTGGCCGCCGTCCGCCCAAAAATTGAATCCCTTTGTCAAAGCCTTCGTCGCTCCCCGAAACCTGAAGCAACCTGAAGCAGAACCCAAGCATCAGAGATGCTTTTGGCGAACGAAAACAACACGCGACTGGCTTTGGGGCCCCACAAGATCGGGACATATCGGGACATGCCCGTGTTCCCGTCCTGGCCCATGCCGGCCAACGTCACGGCGCCCTTGGCGCGGATGAACTTGGCCACCTCCTTGGCGGCCTCCCCAGGGTTCGTCTCGCGGGCCATGCGCACGTCCGCCTGACGAAGTTGGCGCTTCGGGGCCCGGTGGCTTAAAGCCCGGTCCGGGCGAAGACCAGAGCAGGTCTGGTTCCATCACCCAGACCATGTTTTACATACAAAGGTTTTCACCCCTTGGTGGGTCCAAAGCGGATCACCTCTTTTGCTTTTGTCTTCAAGAAACTTGCATCGTGAAGCGCCGGTCCTCGGCCACTTGTTGGTCATTGGAAGGCATTCAAAAGAGAAAGCCCACTCCCAGGGAACGGAAAGAAATGCTCCGGAAGCCACATGGCACCTCCTAAGCCCAGCTTCAAACCGATTGCGTCACATCCGAGGCTGCTTAGAGCCAACTGAGGAGTACTACCCTACCTACATGTTGGAAACGCGTTTCTGCCCGTCGTCCTGTTTGCGTTCCATAGGGCTGAACTTCGCAGAATCAGGAGACACAATACCACACCAAAGAACCTTCTACAGTTCCTTTGCCACTTGTTGCCTTCCCTCCTTGCCTGGTACGCCTTGCAGGTGCCATCTTCCGATTGAAAGGACCGGTCTCCAGGTCTCAAACCACTCAAATGGGACCCTGGCTCCCTTGGACAAATACCGCCCTGCCCCAATTCAACTGGATCGAAGTTTCCTCTGCAAATAGTGCTTCTTGTTGGGTTCCATGTTAATGTGTGGGGGCTTTTGCGGCAAATCAGTGCAGGTGCACTGCGCTGATCGAACACCACCTGACTGATTCACTTCCTCATCCTGAATACACCGCCACTACCGTCAGCGAGTACCCTTGGCAACTCATGTTGGATCTAGGCATGATCCTTAAAACAAACACATGAAAACTTGGCTTTTGGATCGCAAAAGCAAAGGGCCTGAAACCAAGCTGAGCATGCAAGCAGGGCCCAACGGAAAGCCTTGCCTCTTTGGGCAGGAATTCTGGTACCAGCGTGAGGTGGAGCCGGATGGCGCTGGTTTCTGGCTGCTGGTCATGCCCCGCGATCTGAGCGGCGATGGAACTTGGGACGGCTCCTGGACCCTCTCTGCCATAACTCCATGTATCATTTTTGTTTAAGTCAGGGAGATTGCCAGTCTTGTAAGTCCTTTCCTTCAAGGAGTCCTTCTCACTTATCTCCCGCTTGCTTTGTCAGGGTTAAAACAGTTTACATGACCACGGTGCCATGTTCTGGGCCGCGGAAATCACTCTGAAAGTTATAAGGCGCGTTTAACACCAAAGTCGCTCAAGGTAGCAGTTCAAGATGAGCAATAGCCAGCAGCTTCAAAGCCAGACTTCCAAACGTTTAACCAAACGGGCCTTGGGCCGGAATCAACGGTGCGTTACCTTCCCCAAATGAAAAGACGCTCATGTCAGAAAGCCTCGTAGGAAAGGACATGCCTTCTTTCTAGTGGGTCCGCATGGACAACATTAAATAGATCTGGGAAATGATGGGAACCAAGCTGGAATCAGTCCTCGGAAAAAACACGACTTATTCACGCCCGCTGCCCGGGTTGAGCAACTGTACATGTCCATGGGAATTGTCTCGCACCTGTATATGTGGACGTGCGTACTTACCTGAAACATGTACGTCTGAAGGTGCATGTCTCTGGAATCTTGCGATCCTAGGACAAAAAAACAACAACTCGTGCTCTGTGCTGCCCGTCAGCTAAGCCTTAAGCTCCTCCTGCCCCCCCCCCCTCCCACCCATGCACCGATCCACCGATTGCGCCGCCACGGGGCACGTTCCGGCCATGGCTCCACCGCCACCTGCATGCCTGGCCGCTCAAGGTTCAGGTACGTCGAGGCCTGGGTCACTGCCTCAGCACAGCGCTGAGCTGAGGCTGAGGCTTGCCCTCGACTACGCCTTCCAAAGTGACCAAACCTTGATATCTTTGTCCGTGAACCTTCCGCTGAAAGCTCAAAACAAAAACCCAACGAAACCAAAGGAAAATCCCACAAAGCAATGGGCAACCAAAGCGACCAACAAGACATATCCAACCAAAGTGACCAAACAACACCAAGACCCAATGGAAACCAAAGGGAAACCCATACAAAACCCATCAGAAACTGACGGAAACCCACAGAAACCCATACGAAACCCCTGAGAAACCCATACGAAACCCATAGAAAACCGAAAGAAAACCCATAGCACACCTTGAGAAACCCACCCATAGGCCCATAGGACGTCTTTTTTCTTTTTCTCCCCTCGCCTTGAGCGCGGTGAGCTGGGCCTTGGGCCCGCAGGCGTCCATGGCCACCTGCTGGTCCTTGAGCATCTCCCCGGCCACCGCCCCGGCCAGGCGACCCACCGAGGTCTCCGCGCCCACCTGGAGGAAAGGTCGGCCGCCTATGGGGAGGCTCCAAATGGATGGCTTCCAAAACCACAATTTCTGTATAGAACTAAATGGGCTGGAACTGAATGGGTTTCTGGAACTAAAAGGGTTTCTGAAACTAAATGGGTTTCTGAAACTAAATGGGTTTCTGGAAATAAAATGGGCTGGAACTAAATGGGTTTCCAGAACTAAATGGGTTCTAGAACTAAATGGGATGGAACTGAATGGGTTTCTGGAACTAAATGGGTTTCTGCAACAAAATGGGTTTCTAGAACTAAATGGGTTTCTGGAACTAAATGGGTGTCTGGAACTAAATGGGCTGGAACTGAATGGGATTCTAGAGCTAAATTGGTTTCTGGAACTAAATGGGTTTCTAGAACTAAATGGGTTTCTATTCTATAACTAAATGGGTTTCTGAAACTAAATGGGTTTCTGGAAATAACTGGGCTGGAACTAAATGGGTTTCTGGAACTAAACGGGTTTCTAGAACTAAATGGGTTTCTAGAACTAAATGGGTTTCTGGAACTAAATGGGCTGGAACCAAATGGGTTTCTGGAACTAAATTGGCTTCTGCAACTAAATTGGTTTCTAGAACTAAATGGGTTTCTGGAACTGAATGGGCTGGAACTAAATGTGTTTCTGGAACTAAACGGGTTTCTAGAACTAAATGGGTTTCTAGTACTAAATGGGTTTCTGGAACTAAATGGGCTGGAACTAATTAAATGGGTTTCTGGAACTAAACAGGTGTCTAGAACTAAATGGGTTTCTAGTACTAAATGGGCTTCTGGAACTAAATCGGCTGGAACTAAATGGGTTTCTAGAACTAAGTGGGTGTCTAGAACTAAATGGGCTGGAACTAAATGGGTTTCTGGAACTAAACGGGTTTCTAGAACTAAATGGGCTGGAACTAAATGGGTTTCTGGAACTAAACAGGTTTCTAGAACTAAATGGGTTTCTAGTACTAAATGGGTTTCTGGAACTAAATGGGCTGGAACTAATTAAATAGGATTCTGGAACTAAACGGGTTTCTAGAACTAAATGGGTTTCTAGTACTAAATGGGTTGCTGGAACTAAATGGGCTGGAACTAAATGGGTTTCTAGAACTAAATGGGTTTCTAGAACTAAATGGGCTGGAACTAGCTGACCTGACCCCTTGGTTGGGACCAAACGGAGCCGGGAAAAGGACCAATCTAGAGGGAAACCAGAAGGACACAATGTACTTTGCAAACAAACCTTGTGAGCAGTCCTGCTGATGAACCCAATCCGCTTCGCAGGGGGGATTTCTGGCACAACTCGGGTACATGTAGGTTAATGCCACATGGAGTGGTTGGGTTTGGACTTTGCCGGCAAAATGCCCATAAATGGCAAAATGGATTGATTCTGCAAGGAATGTTTGGACACATGTTCCCCCTGGTGGGTTCATCGTTAAATGATGTTAAATAACGGTCCCCATGTCGCACCCCGGTGCCTGGTGCCCCACGTTGCTCTCCTTTGAAGGGGTTCGCAAAAAAGGTCAAACAAAGAGTCGTCCCTTGGTTTTGTTGTGAGCAACCGTCATTTAAACCCTGGGCCATTGTGGTTCTGCATAAACACCCGGACAAACCTCGACACACACTCCCAGACAACCCTCTGGACAACTTTGAAGGCGCAACCCCCCCGGACAAGTTGCCGGACGGGCTTGACATTTGCTTAGGCCCAAAAACCCGGGACAGCCCTAGGCAAAGCCCCGGACAGGTGTGGAACACTTGCAAACCACTCGGAGGCTACTCGGAGGCAAGCTGCTCGGACAACCCTCTGAAAACCCGACAGCTTTTTGTGCACCGCTTTGTCCCGCCCGAGAGCGTGTGCGCGTGTGCGCGTGTGTAGGTGTATGTTTGTGAGAGGGCATCTGGCTTCCAGCGGTTGCTTACTCCAAGGCGGACTTTTCGCAGAAAAATTAACTGCCGAGTGCTCTGGCCCCCAAACTCCCGCTGTCCGGTGAAGAGCAGTGAGAAACTATGGGAAGCGAGGGCAAAAAGCAAGGAGGGAAGCATACTACTAGGTGGATCTTTAAAGCAGGCCACATGAGGCCAAGGCTGGAAAATCCTTCGCAGTTTGGCCCAGCGACCGGTAGGGCGAACCTTCGCGAACCGGCCTTCAACATCCGCAGCTCTGCGAAGCTTCGAGCGGCGAATCGGGGCGTCCATCGCGCAAGCGCA
>CAUJNA010003277.1:390718-418218 GCA_963377175.1 Effrenium voratum
AAGGGACTGGATAAAAAGACAGGAATGGCCAATGTAGAATGACAACCTCTTCCCACTGCCGTTCACATTCGCTCCTCGGAAAGTGCGATGCACTTTAAAAGTGTTGAACGATGTTTGGGCGGGGAAAGGGGCACTGCTTGCATTTCATCTAGGGCTGACCTCTTGAAGACGATTTAGGGCTGAACTCCAACCAAGACTGACAGTAGAAAATGCCAAGAAGTTCAAGGGTGCGATTGTATTATACACCTGCGCAGCAAGATCTTGACCTTTCCTGGAACATGTAATAATGTAATCTCGTTTCGTGGGCCGCACCTAAACTGAACAAACCCACTGAGATTTAAAAACCAGTTTCAGGGCTGCTTCAAAACAAGGCTGCTGAATCATGATGTGTCAATGCCTTTTTTGAGCACAGGTAAGCAGTAGTACGTAGTGAGGAAGCCAAATATCAAAGGTCCTACGCTTAAAGTTGGCCTCTGCAAATCCCTGAGGGCCTCCGTCAGGCCAAGCGATTTGTCACTTTAGCGGCCAAGTCGTCGGAAAAAACCGACACGGTAGGCGGAAGTTGTTGAGCCGCAAGGACTGACGGGGCAAGTCCCATCATTTTCAGCATCTTCTGTGATTCTCTAGTCTTTATGGCATTTTTTCGAACATGACCGGCAACTCGGTGAGTGCGAGGTGCTAGACTTGTTTGCCATGGGCACAAGCGAGCTCACCAACTCAGTGGATGACAAACCAGGACTGCAAGGTGGCCCACCAAATTATAAGCCAAGCATGACACGGCAAAACTCCCTCCAAACACGTAGAGTAAAATCAGCGGAAGTTGCAGAAAACGAGCGGCTCTCCCAATTTCTGGCAAAACACCAGGACAATCTCGCAGGCCGGCGAGATTACGGCCTCGTAACTTCGCCACCGCGCCTTCCCGTGGGGTGAATGCACCATCTCCTGCCGGGAGAGTGTCACTTCAAGCATCCAGGCAATCGACGTGCCCTTTTTGAACAGAGTTTGAAGTACCACTGCGTCAGGTCCACATTCCGCTTGCTCATGGCAAAGGAGGGGACTGAAAAGCACAAACGCGAATTAGGTCGCCAAGGGCGGATTGCTTTGGATTTCAGATCGGATGCAAGTACCAGGTTGGGCAGAAGTGGAGAAGCGTCACTCAAGCGCCGCTGGTGCTTCAAGCCAGTGAGCAGTGCTTGGTTCTTTTCCACCTAGCCTTAGGAACAACTTTCAAGCGTAAGATGAGACAAGACCTGGCACCCCCAATGCCGGGTTCTCCCGCCCGGCCTACCATCGCCATGGCGATGGTGCAGACAGGTCCCCGCTGATAGACTACCAGCCAAACGCGTCAGGGTCCGTTGACCGGAGACCGAAACAAGGGTTTAGAATACTACAGGCCCCGTGTCCGCAAGAGTGTTGAAGAAGAGGGTGACAGAAGGAACCTTTGTTGTCGGGGATGCACCGAACCAAACAACAACTTATTCTACAGAATGCCAGTGAACAAGTGGGACCCGACTTCCTGACAGACGTAAGCCCGTACGGCACATCCCGTGGGTCCAATGTCCTTCTTCTCCTCCCTCTTTGCCCGGCTGAATCTCTAGGTACCCCGTTTTGCCTCCCCTGATTCCCAGTGTGGGCATGGGACCTTGCTTCTTCTCGTGTGTCCTAAAACAAAACATTCTCAACAAACAAAAGGACGCCCTTAGCATTTGATGGGAACCGGGTTTCCACAAATTGCAATCGCCGAGGGAAACTAGCAAACAAGACAGGCAAACTTCCTAATATCTCAGCCCGGTTAGGTGGCCCCCAACATCACTTGATGTTTATGGGCCGAACATCTCTCACAAGATTGTTACCGACCGAGGCGTGCCCCAGCGACACAAGCCCTTGACCTCGCCCAATTGTGCGATCTGGGGCGCTTTTGTGGTTGCCAAGGCATCCTTCGAATGCAGGGCCATCTTGGCCCACAACCACAACCTAGCCTGGCCCACATTTCGGTCCGGGTCAGAAGACCTGCTGGTTTTCACCCACAGGCTCAAATAAACGCGCAACATGGCCCACACCTGTGCCGAACGGTTGTGAAGCCTCCTGCCAATCCAGCTAATTATAGCTCAAGCCAACAACGCAACAAGGTATGTTCGCAATCAAAAGCTGGGGCTATCTTCTTTAAAATGCATGTTTAGACTTTGTTTGACAGGGAACCGCCCCATTGCAGGGATTCCCCCCTTGGAGGCACACTCGGCTGAGGTGTTGTCAGAGGCTGAGGCAACACAGTCGGGCAAACGTTAGTGGAGGGCTTTGCCCACGAAGCCATGAATTCTTCACAAGCTAGCGCGGTCCTCCTTCCAAATGGAGATGTACCTTACAAACTGCTAGTTTTGCGAGGTGTGGCACCTGCACTCCCAACTCAAACATGCACAAGGAGTAAAATCTTGTCCTTGTCCAAATTGACATAACAAGTCCTTCAGCCCCACCCGAAAATACAACAGCATGGAACTACAAAGTCGACAACGGGACTCACCGCTGCCGCTCCCCTCACTCCTTGTGTTGGGGTTCTGTTTCCCAGTCATGCCCATATTCTAACTACTGCTGTCGACTGCTTACAACAGTGAGATGCCATGGGTGGTAGCAATCAAGGGGTGGCAGCACGAGCAGCAAGACGCCTCACAGCGTGTCACCCCGTGTCACCTACGCGGCACCCCGTGTCACCTGCGTGTCGCCCCGTGTCGACCCTGTGTCACCCCGTGCCACCTGCATGTCGCCCCCGTGTCGTCCCCGTGTCAGCATGCTTGAATCATTGAACAACAGCAAATTGCTGCGAACAACTGTAGCTTTAGCGTGTCAGCCCGTGTCACCTGCGTGTCACCTGCGTGTCACCTGCGTGTCACCTGCGTGTCACCTGCGTGTCACCTGCGTGTCACCTGCGTGTCACCCCGTGTCGCGTGCGTCGCCTGCGTGTCACCCCGTGTCACCTGAGTGTCACTTGCGTGTCACCCCGTGGGCTTGGGAAGGGGTAGGGATACAAAAGATAAGTTTATTATTCTACTGTTTGGGAAAGAACGTCAAACGACCGTAGATCTGGGATCTACTGTCTTTTATTTTGTTTGCGGAACTACTGCGAAATAGACGGTAGCAACGAAAACATGAAAGCATAGTCGGAGGGTGCTGGCCTGGTTTGAATTCAATAAGGGCCCCTTCGGTGGACATCAATGTAGGGATTCAACAACCTTTCAGGGTCCAACTCTTAAAATGTAAAACTCCTTCAACCACAACCTTTCAGGGGCCAACTCTTAAATTCACAGCCATTGATTGTTTGGTCAGTGTGCAGGGGAACGTCCAAAAAAAGGCAAAAAAGGGGCACCACTGGAGACATCACGTCCCGAGGCGCTCTGCGAGCGCCCAACTGCTGGCTGCCAGTGCACGGCCGCCAGCGGCCGCCTCAGACATGGCCTGCGAATGGATCGAAGCGGCCGAGTGAGAGCCAAAGAGCGAACTAACAAATGCGATGTCAAGGCGAGCAGCTCAAAAATCGGCCTGGATTCGTGCAGTTCCTCTGCTTCAGGGCCCAGAAGTCAAAGCCTTCCCAAAGTGAAACTCAACTTGCAAGTGCTGCTTAGTTTCTGTCGTGGCCTCAGGCGGCCGATTTTCAACGAGGATGCTCACTGGTTCTCACACTCCCACACAAACATTCATGATGGGTGCTGCTGAGGAAACGTGAGGCCGCAATTTAATCTGCCCAGGGAATGGACGCCCAAAACGTTCACCCGAATGCCGACACGGGCACGCCTATGGAAATCCGCTTTGTGGATTCCCCATGCCTATTGCATCACTTTACAGGAAGTTTCCTGTACCACTCAACCAAGCCCGCAACCTTCTGCATGGGTTCTTAGATCGGCAGATTCCTCTGTGAGCCAGACTAGCTCGAAAGGTGGGCTTTCCGGGTATGCTCTGAAGGCCTGTGCTTTTTGACTTCAAGGGAAAGCCATCAGGTAAACGACCCGCCTCCTCAAAGAGCTGCTGTAGTTCCACAAGGTCGACCTGCGCGGTCGGAAGTAGCTCAGCCGAACCTTGCGGAAGAAGCTATGGGCCTTTTTGGCACCCAGAAGTATCACGCTGAACCAAGCAGGGGCTTAGCTTCCCAAAGGAAAACCAGCAAAATTGGCATGTCCAATTCCCCCTAAAGCAATGAGTGATTTTGGAAGCAACCCCAGTTTTGTTGGAGGTCTCTCCAGTGGGAAGGGCTTGCTATGCGTTTTCTATGCCCAAGCTTTGGCCCGATTGGTGAGCTAGCGAAAATCAGTCAGAAGACTGGGACACCCTCATGGCGCCCCTTCGTGAGCCTCTGGTCACTGGAAGCCGCAGCTCCCTCCGTGCTCGAGTGAAGGCACCACCGGGGAGTATCACAGATGCACAAACATCAGGTGCGAGAAGGACGTGATCCGCTGGAGGCGGGATCCTCTTCGCTTCGCTCGCGATCTCCATCTCCCCCGTGCTCCTGCTTGAGGTCCCAAATGACTCTCACTTCAGCAGAGGTTCGTGCCACAACCAACACGGACAGGTGCGGTTTGGCTGAAGCACTGGCAGCTCAAAGCACAAAGTTTCTCCTGCCAAAGAGCTTGGAGGCGGACTCTCCTTTGAACGTCAAGTGGACAGACTGGCTTGCTTATCACACAAGTGGAAGCTGTTCGTGTCCATGGCTCCATATGGGCAGGAACTGTCTGCTTTACGAACTCTGGCCGGGGTGACGAGAAGGCTGGTGTTCCACTTTTAGTCTTGCATTTGGCTCGGATCATCCATTTGTGCACTTTCAGCCGTGAATTGTTGAAGGGCCCCTACTCTGAGCGCCCGTCAAGTTCGGCATCGAGCCACCATCGCATGACCTGCAAGGGATTGCTTGCGGATTAACGTCTCACTGGACTTGGCACTGGTTTCTTCTTTGGAGAGTTGGGCGTTCATTTCGCACTCCATGACTCTGGAAAATTGGATGAGCATGTTCATTTGGCTGAAATGCCCTGCTACTTGGCTATATACAAGTAAGGTCCGGCAGGGCCGGGGGGCGGAAGTTTCAAAAATATAAAAACTATAGTTCCCTTTCTCTTTCTTTTCTTGACTCTTTTTCTCTTCTTCTTCCTTTTCATTGTTTCCTTTTTCCCCGTCATTCTTCCTTTCTTCCTTTCTTTCCTTCTTTCCTCCCTTCTTTCCTTCTTTCTATCTGTCTTTTCTTTTCTTTCTTTCTTTCGTTTGCTTGTTTTTGCGCTGTTCTCTCTTTTGTCTCTTCTTTGTCTATCTATTTGTCTGTCTATCTATTTTTCTCTACCTATGTATCTATCTCTCGTGCTATCTATCTATCTGCTTATCTATCTATCTACAGCACCTTGCGAAAGTGCTGCGCCTGCCACGAAATCGATACTTGACCTTGCGAAAGTGCTGCGCCTGCCACGAAATCGATACTTGACCTTGCGAAAGTGCTGCGCCTGCCACGCAATTCAAACCTTGCGAAACCTTCGCGCGGCCGTGCCAATGGGCCCGTCTCCGTGACCCGTTCCGAGACCGTTCCGAGACCGCCTCCGTACAGGCGTCGCAGCCGAGGTGGTTTGCGCACATCCGGAAGCCCAATTCACGCACAGCGCCAACGTTTTCTGCATCTTGCCATCCCCCAGCTCGCAGAGAGTGCTTGCGAAAGTGCTGCGCCTGCCACGAAATCGATACTTGACCTTGCGAAAGTGCTGCGCCTGCCACGAAATCTATACTTGACCTTGCGAAAGTGCTGCGCCTGCCACGCAATTCAAACCTTGCGAAACCTTCGCGCGGCCGTGCCAATGGGCCCGTCTCCGAACCCGTTCCGAGACCGTTCCGAGACCGTTCCGAGACCGTACAGGCGTCGCAGCCGAGGTGGTTTGCGCACTGTCCGGAAGCCCAATTCACGCACAGCGCCAACGTTTTCTGCATCTTGCCATCCCCCAGCTCGCAGAGAGTGCTTGCGAAAGTGCTGCGCCTGCCACGAAAAAAGCTATCTATGTGTTAAGCTGGCTATATGTCAAAGCTATCTATCTGTCATGCAAGCCTATTGGAAAGCTATCTATCTGTCAAGCTAACTATATGTCAAAGCTATCTATCTGTCACGCAAGCCTATTGGAAAGCTATCTATCTGTCAAGCTAGCTATATGTCAAAGCTATCTATTTGTCATGCTAGCTACCTGTCATAGCTATATGTCAAAGCAGCTAGCTCATTTAGTTCCAGTACTACGGAAGTTTCTTGTTAAACTTCCTTTGACTACCCGTTCAAGTGACTGGCCGAAGAACCTTGCCGATGGGTCTCTCGCTCTGCGGGCTCTTCTGCCTGGCAGACCTCAAGCGCCTTCTCAACATTCAGGACGCGCCGATCCGGCAGATCTCTGCTAGGCACAGGTTCGCTGCACCTCTTTGCCGATGGTTCTGTTTGCAACATGCGGGCCCATTGCTGTCCCAGGCTTTGTGGGTGGTAGCGAATGCTTCATCCCAAAGTTCGTGAGCTTTCCCTTTCATCATCACGTCTCGAGGTGAGCTGGATGCACGAGCTAAGCCCTCAGGCAGGCTATTCTCTGCCGCCGGCCTTCGCTGTGCAGGTGTTGCGGTGGCTCATTCTCAGGAGGACCCCAGTTTGGACCCATATCCAGTCAGCCTTCATACGCTGACGGTCGGGCTCGTTCTGTCCCAGGCTCAGATGCGGATGGAGCCTTGAGCCCGTCACCGCACAAATTGAACGGCCAACGTTTGCCTGTGGGGGATCGGTTGGGCGTAGTTTCCGGTTTTCGTCATTTTTGCTCTCACCGATTTGCAGCTGAGCCCGGTTCATGCGGCACTCGCATTTGGCGGCCGTCCCATCCGGAAGGCGTACGACATGGAGCATCCTTTCAGCGAGCTGCGCCGTGCGCTCGCTGCGTTGAAGCCGTCTGCCATGTGTGCTTGTTCTGCCCGCTGGCAGGATGTCATCTACGCAACAAAATGCTGCTTCTCAACTCAAAGGCAACATGTTCTAATTTAATAACAAGGATTTAACCATAGGTTTGCTGCATAGGTTCGCGGCTGAAGGAATTATCTCTTTAACGCTTGATGTTGAAGAACCACGCTGCAAACTCTTGGAGAAGGCGGTGGCTCGCTCACGACGTTTTGCCTGGCCCTGGGTCAACGAGCTTTCCAGGGGCAGAGGGGCAAGCGGCCACCACCCAGGCCATTCTCCCCGTTTTAGGGGTTTGGGCCTGCAAATCTGTTTTTTAGGGCTTGAGCCTGCAAACTGGGTTTGTCTCAAAATAGGGGGGCAAACCTAAAAAAACGGGTACTAATTCAACACAAACATTCCCCGTGTCATTTTTTGATAGTTCCCTTTTCTGTGGCGCAAACAGGACCAACGACAAAGCATCCATTCAAAAAAAGAAGAACAAAAAACGCGCCTCCACGTCAGCGCGCAGGTGGGCCAGGCGCACCAGAGACACTGCCCAGGCGCGGAAGTCACCAGGGATCCGGCCTCAGCCGCTCAGTTTTACACGTTGGACCGCCTTTTTGAGCGAAAACAACCCGATGGTACGAGGAATCCACCCAAACCACAAGGACGACTTTAAGAAATATCAGAACGGTCTTCTGGATTGCTGTAGAATCCCTTTGGCTTTGAACGGGCAAGTCTCGCGACAGCTTGGCTTCTCCCGGTCGCTGCCCGAACCATGTCCCCGCCCTTTTGGGTGAAAGGCCCAGAATCCAGAATTGTTTTCATGCCCCGAAGCGGGAACTATGAGAGATTGGCAAACCTGGGTGGAACACCTCATTGGGAGGAAATGTAAGGGGCAAACACAAAAAAGGCTTGGATTGGGAAGCCAAAAGAAGGCAACAAGCGCAGTCAAGAGCAATTGTCGCCCCAATCAAACTTGATCAAGCTTTGCTGTTTCCTTTTCCCTGCATTGTTCACCGGGGGCCCCATGCATCACCAGCACATACCCAAACGTTGTTCTCAGCGTTAGAGCCATATTTGGTGTGTAAGCAGGCAGAGAACAGGCGCGACTGATCAAAAAGTAACAATAAGCAAACACGCAAACACGCAAGCAACGCACGCAACAAGCCAGCCAAGCAAAGCAAAGCAAAGCAAACCAAAGCAAAACAAGCGAAAATAACAATCAACCAAACAAATCAACAATCTAATCCAATAATAAACATGCAAACAGGCAAACAAACAAACAAGCAAGCAAGCAAGCAAACCAAGCAACCAAGCAATTCAGCAACCAAGCAACCAAGCAACCGAGCAACCGAGCAACCGAGCAACCGAGCAACCAAGCAACCAGGCAAGCAAGCAAGCAAGCAAGCAAGCAAGCAAGCAAGCAACCAAGCAAGCAAGCAACCAAGCAACCAAGCAACCAAGCAATCAACCAACAAACCAACAAACACACCAAAACACAAACACACACACACACACACAAAAAAACACTGACAACCAAGCCAAGCAAGCAAACAAACAATCAAGTAAACGCACAAAAACACGAGCAAGCAAACAACCAACCAAACCAACAGAGGGAAGCAAGCGGGCAAACAAGCAAGCAAGCAAGCAAGCAAGCAAGCAAGCAAGCAAGCAAGCAAGCAAGCAAGCAAGCAAGCAAGCAAGCAAGCAAGCAAACACACACACACACAATCAAACAAACGAACGAACAAACAAACAAACAAACAGACAACAAGCAGGCAAGCAAGCAAGCAAGCAAGCAAGCAAACGAACAGACAAACAGACAAACAGACAAACAGACAAAGACACATAATCAAACAAACAAACAAACAAACAAACAAACAAACACACACACACAAACAAGCAAGCAAGCAAGCAAGCAAACAAACAAACACACAAACAATAACAAACTGGGCGGTTCAAAATGGAGGCTTGGCCAATCCTAATTCATAATCCTTACAGGGAGGCCAAAACTAAAGGGTCCCGTGGTGCAACCGAAGGTAAGGATTGAGGATTACCTTTGAACAGCCAGCCCAGACAAACCAATCAACCAAGCAACCAAGAATGCAAGCAACGAAGCAAGCGAGCAACAACAAACCAAAGACTGCAAAAACGAAGAAACAAAGACACAAACAAAACGACCACGTGCTGCCCAACCGACAAGACAGCTGTCCAAATCAGAGGCACGCATCGCCTCGCGGAGGGACAGCACGCCCTCCTCGGAACCGTGAAGATCCCACATTGGGTAGGTCGTGGTGGTGCTGAAAGGATTACGCAATTGCAATAGATTGTCATGGTCATTGTTGCTGGGTGGTGGTCATTGTGGTACTCAATGGTGATAAATGTGGTACTAAGCTACTCGATGGTGGTCATTGTGGTAGTGGTGGTCACGGTGGTTGCTAGTTGCTGGTCATGATATTCGCAGCCTTCGTGTGCTGCGCAGGGCTGTTAAACATAATCTCTGGTGGCAACCCACTACAATTGAACCCCTTTCGCAACACAAGGTAAGGATTACGCATTGCCCTTCAAACCAAGACAACTACCCAATAACCAACCGGTCTACGAGGTGAGACATCCGGGTAGCTCGGTCCAAAGTGAAGGCGTGACACTCCCATGTGAAGCCTTCCCAGAAGTAATTTGGAGGACCCCTCATGCAACTAGCTACATTTGGGTGTGCGTTTTGAAGGGTGCTCCTGTTTTGGCGGCAACGGGAAACCAACAGGAAGATCACCATTTTAGGGGGTCCCCAAAAAAAGACAGACCCATCTCAAACATCTGCAACTAACGGCAAGGCGTACGGGAACCACAAGCGCCCATAGGTCGCACAACTTCCGGGCTGAAAGCGACATTTGAGCATGTCAAAAGAATAAGGGGACCACAAGATGTCCTTTTTCAGGCTGTCCCCTTTAATTTTGGCACAAAGGGGCCAAAGGAGTGTCAAAGCTTGCCTGATTCGGGAGCAATCAGCTGCCTTCTGGCCAACTGAGGCCACGTCTCTTCAAACGCGCCCTGCGTCTCTTGGCGGTCCACCCACGTCAAAGCCCATATGAATTAACTGTCCAACAACACAATGGGTAAAATGGCAAGGAGCTTGTTTCCACAAGCAAGGCCTCAGGTTGCAATCACTGCCCATCTTCCCACCAGTGGTAGAAAAAGAACACCATTTATTGGGTGTCCACTTTTTGGCGGGAAACCTATCAAATATGAACAAGTGGGTGTGCTGCCCCTTGGGCCCACGCTGCCGCAGCAACTCCGACAAACAATATCAGATGACCAGCGCCACCGCAGTCGTAACTAACAAAGCTCTTCAATTCGGATCGGCCATCAAATGAGCGGCACTATAAGTTTCAATTCTCGGTGTTCGTTAGGCAACACCGCATCAAAGTTCTTTCAGACGCCTTGGCACCCTTGAAGAAAGGCTGGTAACAAAGAAAGGCACCAAAAAGGGCAAAGATCAGCCGAATATGGAGTCCTACACACCGCCTTGTCTACAGTCTCCTGTTGGGGGACCCCTTCTTTGGGTTCTCACGTTAAAAATGCCGGAAAGTACACCCCCTTCCTCAGCTTTGCCAGGGCACCGCCTTCGGCCCTTTGCCCGGCTTGGCGCACCTAGTGCGAAGGGCGTCATTTCGTAGTCGGAAGAAGAGGAATCGCCTGCTGGTGGACCCCTTCTTTGAGTTTCATGTTCATTTGCAAGGCACTCATGCTGCCGTCCCGTCAACCCCGATTGCCAAGCTGCAGCACGCTCAGGATGTCCTGAAAGCTCTCCTGGGACATCTTGCCACAAGTGCAAGGAATTGTGGATTGGGCGCGTACTAGAAGTGCAGCGGGCCTTTGCTTGGGGCGGTATGCCAACCCCCTTCCAGAATTACGACGCATTACTTAGGCGATCTTGGGTACTTAAGCCGCGGGGTGCTTCATGTACTTTCTAGTGCTAGATTTTTTGCTTGAGAAAAGACAAACCAAAAGTTGGCATCGTTTGCTAGAAGAGCCGTGCCTGGTTCACCAGACTGCTTTATACATGCCTTTTTCGCAGGCGACCGTGACCCGGCCTCCCCCTAAAGATTCTCGGACGAACCACAACAAGCGGCAAAGTTTGCTGGGCGGGGTGACGAGGGGCTTCCTTTTGGAAGCACGCCCTTGTTGAAACCGGGGGAGAAAAATGAACTCAGAAAACAGCAATTGTTGAGACGCCTCACGCCGTACGCAGACATGGCAAAGGGTGCGGATTTATTTTGGGATTTTTTTTCGTTTTGTTTTGGGATTTTTTTTCGTTTTTCGTCCGGGCCAGCAAAATGTCGTATTTTACAGCATTTTCTCGTGAAATTGACGCATTTTACACTAGCTCGTCAACATCCCCAGCATCGTTTTCAACATCCCCCGCATGTCCGACCAACATCCCTAGCATCACCAACAAATCGTGGGTAACAAAATCCAAAAATGTAGCTGGCGTCAAAACAATGATGCTTCAAACAGGAGGGCATTTCAATCCCAGCAAAAAAAACAAAAAAACAATTAAGAAAAACAGAGCGGGGTAGTGATGATTCGAACAGGGGTGATTAAATCTCTGCAAAAAGTCTAAAAAGTAGCGGGGGGGTTGGAAGAATTGATGATTCAACTAGGGGTGCAATTAATTAAATCTCTGTAGAAAATCTAAACGTAGCGGGGGGGTTGGGGGGGGGCGGCAGCCCCCCCATGAGGTCGGAAGAAGTGGTGATTCAAGTAGGGGTGCAATGATTCAAGAAAGGGTGTGATAGAATTTACAAGGCAGCGGGAGGGTTGGCGGGGGTGGCTTCCCCTATGATGTTCGAAGAAATGCATACATACAGACATACACGGACTACACAGATTACCTAAAATGTCGTATTTTGCAGCATTTTCTCGTGAAATTGGATGCTCGGAAAAGTGATGATTCAAACAGGGGTGCAATTCAACCTCTGCCGGGCCAGTAAAGTGTCGTATTTTACAGCATGTTCTCGCGAAATATACCCCGCATGTCCCACCAACATCCCTAGCATCACCCACAAATCGTGTGACGGGGTCAAAGAAATGATGATTCAAGTAGGAGGGCATGTCAATCCCAGAAGTGATGATTTGAATAGGGGTGCAATTAAATCTCTGCAAAAAGTCTAAAAAGTAGCGGGGGGGTTGGGGGGGGCGGCAGCCCCCCCCATGATGGTTCAAGAATTGATGATTCAACTAGGGGTGCAACCCCCCCATGATGTTCGAAGAATTGATGATTCAACTAGGGGTGCAACTAATTAAATCTCTGCAGAAAATCTAAAACGTAGCGGGGGGGTTGGGGGGGCGGCAGCCCCCCCCATGATGTCGGAAAAACGCCACCTGCCAAAGAGGAACTGGGAATGCAAAGGATGCGAAAAGCCAAAAAGCCACCAAAAGCCGCATAAACCAGCAAAAAGCCGAAAAGCCTAGAAGCCCAGAAGCCGAGAAGCCAAGAAGCCGAAAAGCCAAGAAGCCAAGAAGCCAAGAAGCCAAGAAGCCAAGAAGCCAAGAAGCCAAGAAGCCCAGAAGCCGAGAAGCCGAGAAGCCAAGAAGCCAAGAAGCCGAAAAGCCAAGAAGCCAAGAAGCCGAGAAGCCAAGAAGCCAAGAAGCCAAGAAGCCAAGAAGCCAAGAAGCCAAAAGCGAAAAAAAAAACAAAAAAAAAAAACGAAAAAAAAAAAAAAAAAAAAAAAAAAAAAAAAAAAAAAAAAAAAAAAAAAAAAAAAAAAACCTAAAATAAATACCCCTCCCATGGCAAAAGTCAGTGAATGGCTGTGTGGACGGAAGCACCACCAGGACACCGCCGGGTCCAAAACAGCTCCGCCGGGGCACGAGGACATCACGACAGAACCAACACCAGAAGCAGGCTCCGAGCCGCTCCCGGATGCGAGCCGGCATAATGCCGGGCACCCAACAGAGACTATGGAAAGACTGCGGCGCCAAAGTTGTGGGGCACCGGGCGTGCCGAGAAGAAGACTACGCGTACTGAGCCAAACTGGAAGGGAGACTTCCTTGCAAGCCAAAACAACACCACACATCCAGAGTTGACACAACTGCAAGTGCAAAACCGTGAGACGCAAGTGTCTCTGATTGGCGACAAAGCTTCGAAGCTAGCCTGTTCAGGAGAAGTCCTCCGACGTGATGTAGGAGTGCAAAAAAGCAGAAATCCGAAATGCGGATGCATTGGTACTAGGAGATTCTGCCTTGAAATACGGGAATGTGGCCATGCGATGTGTAGCGGATTGTCGCGAAAGCAGGTGGCAAAACACCTCGGTTTCTCCAGATTCTAATGCAAAAGGACCGTCGCATCCGCTTTTGCGTCTAGCATCTTGTCACCCAGTTCCCCTTGTAGGTACAAGGCTCAAGCAAAGCCTCTTCGACGCCAGCTTTCGGGATTGCTCACATCCTGCTATGATCAAGGCTTCTTTAGGTTCCAGTTATAGAGTGCCCATGGGGGCTCCTGAGCCTTCCAAATATTGTCGACCCTTGCATTCCTAGCCACCCCTCCAACCCCGCCGAGTTGCTTTGGCTGCTTCTGCTGCTAGCGGCTGCGCCAAGACATGCGCGGCGGGAAGCCGAGCAAAGGCCAGCAGGGCCATCCTTGGCAACAGGAATGCCGCGCAATAGGCAAATTGAAGGAATTCCCCCATTGGAAACAACTGCTAGCCCTCTCCCCCCCCCCTTGTAAGAGATGGGTATAAGGTTGCTTTACCTTCAGGTGGGTTCGCTAAAATACCGTCCAGAAACAACAGTGCACCAAAAAAAGCTGGAGAACCATTAAAAAACGGCGTGGCTCCATCAGAAAAACTCATAGTCTCATAGTGGGCCATGGACGAGGACTCTAGTCGTCTTACCCTTGGCGGGCATGCACAACTTGGCATGTACGTCCATGTCAACAACGACACGTTGTTCTGTGAATTCTGCCAAGCACATAGAGCAGTAAGAACATGTTCGCTGGGAGACCTGCTTTTTCCTCGGCGTGTTGAAAAACCACACAGCCCCCGGCCCCCACCCCCCCACAGGGAACATGTGGCACATAGCACCCCTCCCTTGGATCATATTGCCAAACCCAAAGTTGGGACCCTTTCGGATCACCGCAGGGAGTGGCCCACGAAAGGGCTTTGGGGAGTGGGACCCGGTCCTTGAGGATCCGGGGGCAGATGTTGTTTCTCAGAAGGAATCCAGGACTCAGTGCTAAATAGCCCATAATTTATGAGATTTTCCCAACCGGAACCAAAAGGGGATGTGATGTTTATTTTTTTTCAATTTGTCAAAACCCACGATTCAGCAGCACCCAGATATTCAAATCACCATTTACTGGGGCGTTGGGGCACCTCGTTCCGGATTGGGGCGCTTCCCCCAACATAGAGCATCACAAAACTCTGAAGATGAGTCTCTTGCAGGACCACTTCCAGCCTGGGCTATATCGTTATCGGCCCCTGGGCCAAAAAGGCCAACACGTCGAGTCCGAGACCTGCATACTCTCTTGCAGCAAGCTCACCAGGCGCCCCAACGACTCAACGAAAATAGGCCATGCAACCATTGGCGCACAAATAACCTGACAGGTAGCGAACAGCTACACATTCTCCTTCAGAGACAGGCTGATCAAACACTAACGCAAGAGTATAATTGATATATGACCAGTTGAATCAGGAAGTCCGCGACGAAAGCAGCATTGCAGAAATGTGTTGTGTTTCCTTCAAACGCATCCTGATTTGTGTAAAAAAACAACGGAGAAACATCACTTGTCCGCAGCTAGAGGCAACTGAGCTAGAATTTGGGTGATGAATCTGACAAGGGCTTTCAGCCTAGGACAACATAGGCGGCACAATCCAGCCTGAGCCCAGGCGTGAGCAAGGGATGGGATGCTAAGACAGGCTCGGTCCCAAGCAATTCGACATGAGCCTTCACTGGAGCATCTTGGAGATATGTCCCCTCTTGTCTGTGGAGAAGAAACTGCGAGCTCAATCCCCGGCGGAAAGCACATAGCCTTAGATTAGTGCACACCCTTCTGTTTGGCCGCCATGCAAGAAGCATGACCCATCTCCTCCTGGCGAATGAGAGCCGAGCTAAGGGGCGTGATAGTCCACATGCGCTCCGCCTCGCTCTTGTGGCGGTGCACGTCCTCCACCGAGGCCCAAACCATGCGACTGGCCTCGCGGCTTGCCCAGCGGGTTTTGAAGGAAACGGCGTAAAGGGTTTCAGTGCACAACAGTCTTGGAAAGAATCCTTCCCAGTCTGGCTTTCCGGGGGGGGGGGGATCCCTTGCCACAGCTAGCAGGACACCCATGCGCCGCCATCAGTTTCAAGCTCTTGCCTGACCAGTTCACCAGCCTGTCAGCCCCTCTGGTACCCTTGCCCTGCATAGGGTAGAACATGCTAAAGCGTATGATAACATTTGATAAGCATGCAGCTTTCCACGTGAGCCAAGACTTCCATGCTAAGCTAGCATAGAAAGCGCTTGACAACTCCCATCTCCACAAATGTCAAGACAAACAGGTTAGCCGTGGCGTGCTTTTGAAGGCTGCTGGATATCTCCAATAGCCGGTAGGTCAGGTGGCAATTTAAGGCTGGCGGCATATTGCCAGATGCAAGTGAGAAAAAACCCCTCCCCTCGACATGTCAATGCGAAACATTGGGCACAACAGTCAATCTGGCGACAATGAAGCCAAGCAACGTGCGACTCCCAATGGAGTTCTGCCTGGAATGAGTGGCCCAAGTAGAACGGGTGCATAGACTGATTTCCTGGTCATGGGTCATCTCCCCCATTGTACACTGATCTTTCCTCTGCTCCTCTGGCGCTTACTCGATGCATTTGATCCGGGCTTCGGGTCTGTTATTTTTCAGGCCTTCAGTCAGGGTAGGGCTTCACGGTGCAAAGTTGGAAAGCTTCCCTCACATTGGCAATTGAAAGAGTGACTGTTGCTGGGGGAAATCATGGCCAAGGCAGCCAACAGGCTGGAGTAGGCCCCTTGCCAGCCCCCAACATCCCGCACCTTGGTCCAAGCCATAAGATCTTGCGACTCCTGCGCCCATCGAGGCAAACCGAGTGTCAAGCGTCGAGGGTGGGTAAAGATGCGCCCTTCAAGCAGAGGGAGTCTGGGACGAGTATTCAAAGGTGATGGGAACTGACTCTGGCCGTCCTCTAGCCAAAAGTGGAACAGTGAGCGAATCCGGCTGTGTGTCAAACTTCGGCACTAAGCTGGCTAATCCGAAGTCAACATCAGGGCTTCCTTTCAAATACCGGGCCTCCTGACCGCTCAGCAGCAGGTAGCTCCACGCCTCACTCGCTTTGATGGCCATCGGATTGAGAAAAGTGTTCGGGGTTGCGCTCAACCCCCCTGAGAGGAAGCGATTTCCAACTAGAATCATCTTCAGGCTTGGGGCCACCGGCATTAGGCTTCAACTGAGCGAGATGCTCCAAGATCATGATCCTGAGTCCCCCGTTTTGCACACATTCGCATCCCAAGGATTCCCGAGCAATATTCACGCGGGAGGAAAAACACTGATACTTCATTACCTCTCATTTTCTTTCGTCCTGCGTTGTCCCTTTCCCGAGTTGACCGAGGGCATGGGCTTTCCTCCCTTCGATTGGCCGCCCGGTCTCTGAGACTGGCAGAACAGCTTGGATGCGAAACCTGCCCCCGGCCGACCTCCACTGCCCAACTCTGGACAAACCCCCCCCCCTTTGTGGTTGGCTTTGACAGGGAACCCTCCAAAACAGAACTCGGTAGTTCCCCCCCCCCCTCCAACCCCCCCCCAAAAAAAAGAGGCTCGCTCTAAAGTTTCTACAGCCAAGGCACCCATGCCTCCCGGGGATCTGAGATCACCTGTCTGGACGCCAAACCGATGGAACCCGAAAGGCGCCCTTTCCTGGCCATTTAGGTGTTTTTGCTTCAATTTTGTGTTTGGCCGTGATAAGTTGCAGCCGTCCCATTGATTTGTTGGCCATGAAGAGCTACGGCCAGATCCAGAAAGAACCTTTTTTGTTGGCCGGTTGTCTTTGTGGCAAACTTAGTTCAATGCCGAAATATGCCAAATCAAGAGTTTCCCCTCTCACGTCATGCCACGCAAGGTTTCTGAAACCACAAATGCTCCAGTGGGGACTGAGAGCCCAAACAATTCTATCAACAAACTTTGTCTAGGGCCAAAAGGCTTCGGCTCCCCTGAAGGCAAACCCCTTCTTTCCAGAGGAGCCAAAGCCTCAGGCTCTTACACAAGCACTGCCTTTTTCAAGGCTCGAACGGCTTCTGGTTGGTCCGGGGTTCCTTCGAAAATAATGATGGCTTTTCAACGGGAAGATGTGTGTTGCCAAACTACTACGGAAGATGACTTTGGGAAACTACGACTACGTCCGAACCTTGCATCAAATTGCAAAATCCCCTCAAAAATGCCAGTCAACCCCAGCAAACCTGCAGAATGCGGCCAACACCATCGAAGGTGTGCAACTGATCGAAAGTGTGCAACTGGCGATCAACTCTACTGCTCTTTGCATCTCAACCCTCAGAACCAAAAGGGCTTGGTTTTTAATCCCTGGCACCGACTTGGGCGCCAACATGCGCCAACATGCTGATTGCGCTGGTTGGGAGACAGTGTGACCTAAGCGTGTTGTTTGAAGCTTGAAAGATTACGCCCGTTTCGAGAATTCCGGCCGTGCCCGAAACTATGGCAAACATTTGCAAAAGTGTTATTTTCGCTGAAAAACAAAAACCATGTTTTCAGGTACCGGAAAGGTTGATTCCCATCACTCGGGTTTCAGATTCAGGGAATTCCTTGTGGAAAATCCCCGCCTGAGATTCCCATCAGTTCTCCTTCGCGGATTCCCCTAGCATCACGGAAAGTCCTCTAGCAACAGGGCTCCCATGTCCCCTTTTAAACCTCACCCCAAAAGGGCACTTCATTAAAATCGGCCAACAAAAGGTACCCTCCCATTGACATGGAACTTGATGTTCGGGTCCTGGTTTGGACCTGTTTCCTGCTTACTGGGACCGGGTCGGCAGGGTACTGTTTTGGGGTTTGGTCGACTTCCCAGGCCTCCAGCTGGCGCGCATCTTTGGCCAGGCGCTCCAAAAGCAACGAGTCCAGCAAACCTGCGGGCCGTGTTTCCGGGGGTGGAACTAGGGGTGGGGTGGGGGGAGGCCCCTCTACCCATCCCCTGCTGCTTTCCTTTTGGGTTACAGTAGAAGTGTGGTTGCTAACTAATTAGCACCCAGGCTGGGTCTGTTTTAGTAAGTCTAGATGCTTGCATCTACATTGTGGTTTACAGGGAGCAACCCCATGACTCTAAATTGTTGCTGAGCAAAATAAAACTAAGACAAGCCCTGAAGGTGTTTGCGTTGATGGACCCAGCGCACGATGGACATGCGGGAGAGCCGCGACATGCCTTGATTGCTGCCGTGCTCCGTGGGCGTTGCACTGGAAGCGGTATGTCCATGGATCAAATTTGGATTTGAACTGCCACCTCAATGATGTCCACCAAAGGGCCCCCTACTGAAATTCACACCCATATGAGTACAAGGATACATGTCCACGGGCTGATGCCTAGACACTCCCCTTGGTTGTGCATTTTCTTCAACAAGCCCCTGCTGATAGTGTCAAAGAGACATCCTAGACGAAACCTTGCAGTGGTTTCCCCGGTAGAAAAGTCTACTTGTTTTCGGGATGGCGACTATCAGTTGATGGGAATGGGAAGCACTGCAAAATGGGTATGCGCATTCAAGTGGTACAGGTGTGATCTTCTAAGCAAGCAGCGCTCAGCCCGCGCTCCTGCCAGACTCAGTGGTACCGACTCTTGGCAGGATGTGTGCCATGAGGACTCCGTTGGCCCGGTGCTTGGGCAAACCTCACCCCATTTCCCATGACTCGAGGATGTACTTCAACCCCTCGACCTGCTGAGGTTTCCCGCATTTTCACCCAAAACATCAGCAGCGGAAACTCGCCTTAAATGGGTTTTAAACAAAAGGTGCTGATTACCATGAAAAATACAGGTCTGTGCCTCATTTGTGCAAAAAACAGATCACCAAGAACGGTGGTTCTCCCGATGGTTTCTCCAAACAAAACCGACAGTAGCCTCAGAAAAAAAGAAGAAAACACACGGTCGCAGCCACACGAACCGTGCCTCGCAGCTCTGGCTCCTCGAGCTGCAGCTGGGCGCAGCAAAGCATCTGCCGGCCCAGCAGCCAAGCCCGGCAGGCGGTAGACGCCTGCGATGGGCGCATAATCCGGCACGGCTGAACTGGGCTTGGCGTATCCAAGAGGTTTTGGATCCATCCAGTAAAACATCCACCCCTTGTGTGTTTGACTGGAATTCTAGACAACGCTGTTCATGGGAGTCGGAGTCAGGGCTCTCGGTCAACAAGGTTTCTTGGGACCGAGCTTCCAAATATGTGGGAAGCCAAAGAAACAAAACCACTGCCATCTGGCTGGCTTGGGTTCGATGTTGAACGCAGTCACATGTATATATAATATAGCATATGAATATGTATATATATGTATATATATATATATGCTCCGCCACCCCCCCCGCCCAATGATCTACATTTTCTGCGCCATCTGCACTCATCTGTAGTATCTGCGGGCACAAACCAATTGTATGTCACAATGTAGTCAGCTCTGTCCGTGCTTGTCGCCAACATACATGCATCCTGCTTATTAAATTGGATTCAATGTCCACTGGAGATTTTTGTGGGAACTAATGTGGAAAGGAATTCATATTCAAATCAAAATTGCAAAGAACAATTCCGATTAGAATCCTTCCACATTAAATCCTGCCTGATTACTTTACAACTAAAGTCATATTTGGATAGGAATGCTTTTTGACCCAGGCTGGTTTCCTCATTCTTTCTTGTTAAATTCTGTTCAAATTCTAACTAGGTCTGAATTGTAACGTCCTGGTTGGCATAAGGAGCCTTGTAAGTTGGGGGTGAGTGTGGGAGTGAGTGTGAGTGTGAGTGAGAGTGAGAGGGAGAGTGAGTGTGGGCGTGAGCGTGAGCGTGAGTGAGAGTGAGAGTGAGAGTGAGGGCGAGGGTGAGCGTGCGGGTGAGAGAGAGTGAGAGAGTGAGAGAGTGAGTGAGTGAGTGAGTGAGTGAGTGAGTGAGTGAGTGAGTGAGTGAGTGAGTGAGTGAGTCAGTCAGTCAGTCAGTCAGTCAGTCAGTCAGTCAGTGAGTGAGTGAGTGAGTGAGTGAGGAGTGAGTGAGAGAGTGAGAGGGTGAGAGAGTGAGGGAGTGAGAGAGTGAGAGAGTGAGTGAGTGAGTGAGTGAGTGAGTGAGTGAGTGAGTGAGTGAGTGAGTGAGTGAATCTGTGTGTGTGTGTCTGTGCGTGTGGCTGTCTGTGTGTGATTGTCTGATTTTTGCGATTGTGGGTTTCTGTGTTTGTGTGTTTGCGTTTGTGTGTCCGTGTCTGTGTTGAGCGTGGCTTGTCTCCCGGTTCCATGTCGAGCATGCGGGAAAGTTAACATGTGCAATGTTGACTGCGGGTTTGCTAATTTATCTCCATCCTTCAAAAACAAGAGGCCACCGCCTCAAACCCTGGGCAGCGGATTTGGCCGGCGGCCAATGTATTCTAGCCTTTAACCAAGGCAAATGAACCAACATCCCCGGGCCCTCAAAAAGCCCCCTTCAGCGCCAAACGAAACAAGTCATGAGACCTTTTCGCGCCCAGCCCAGCAACCAAAAGCGCAAAACAAAATCGGGGGCAGCCAGGAGCGGCTCGTAGATCTGGGGAACCGAGAGCAGCTCGGCTGTATCCGAACAGCACTGCCGCGCCGTTTGTCACAGCGCTGTCCTTTCGCGCGCCCGCTCAAACCAGGCCCGCCGGCTGCTGCCACGTGGCGGGCCACCCGGGCAACCTCGCTCGCCCTCACCAGCGGCGTCTTCAGAGAAAGCACGCCGTTCTTGCGCTTGTCCTCGGCCAGCTGCAGTTTCAGCCACTCCAAGTCACCGGGGTCATGAGCACGTGACGCAGCCACTGCAGCTCAGTGAGCTCGATGAAAGCCATCCACGGTTCATCTGGCGAAATCCGCCTGAGCTCCTTGCTCGTATTCAGCTCGGTCGGCTTTGCGTGCAGCTCAACCCGGAGCTCCTGTGGCACGGTCCCCGGCGACGAGATTAAATGCTTCTTCATCTCCTCCACTGCAGAGCGCCGCACAACAGTGACGGCATAGGCCAGTCTGGTGGCATTGATTAGGGTAAATGGGTTGCATTTTCCGCTAAGCTCCAAGCGCCTGGTCACAGGTTCCGCTAGGCTTCAACAAATGCTGTCAGCTAAATCTACGAACAGCTGTACAAACCCCTAGCTCACCCCCGCTTCCATGGTGAGCCATCCATGTAACGGTGGTCACAAAAAGCAAACAACTCGACATGCGTTTGGTTTCTAGAATTTCCCTCAGTTGTGTTTTTGCTTTATAAGGCTAAATGATGCTTGCATGCATCAAAGCATGCAAAAAACCGTGTTTCTTAGCACTTCGTAAGAGTAGAATACAAGAAAACACTGTAGGCATGCATGTTTTAATATCATGGCCAATTCAATGTGGAATGCCCCCAGGGACCAGTATTCGGTCAGGGGGTTTTGTACATACGCGCTCCTGATTCTGCATCGTGCATAAAAAATTGCAGTACATCAAATGCGAGACACCAGGCAGTTTAGCCCTAAAAATGTGTATTTCTATACATACGAAATAGTTTTTCTAAACTTCAAGACATAACAGGTACAGTAGATCTTGGGGGGGTGACTATATATATATATATAGTCTATATATATATATATATATATAGTATATATATATATATATCTCTCTCTCTCTCTCTCTCCGGGTAGGGGTGCTCCGGGTGGGAATGGCTAACATGGCCCTTCGCTTCACGAGGAACTTGAAGCTCTGCCGCTGGCTGTGGCTCGCACGCTTTGAGAACGGAGGCCGTCGGAACCGGTGAGTTTCATGCCGGACCGGGCCGAGTCCCCAATACTGGGAGCGCCGCCGGCACTTCTATTCTTCAGCCTTTTTGGGCATCTCTTGGGGCTTGGTGGCAAAAACTCTTTCATCTCTTTCCTTTGCTGTTTGGTCCATTTAGCCGAACTCAGCCCAACAGAAGTGCTAAGGACAACCCTGCATACAGGCTGAGTTGCCAGGCCAGCACCCAAATGGCAACAAAATAGATTTCGAAGCCAACATGCCTGTTCGTTTGACTCTGCACAGCCTTCACTAACTTTTCTAAGACAAATCAACAAACAAGCAAACAACTTACAGTAAAACAAATGCGTCATATGTGACCAACGGCCAGGTTGGCAGAACAACCCTTCTCGAGGCAAGGGTTTTTGAAGGGGATCGCCATGTGGTGGGCCTCCCAAGGTGCGGGAGGAGAGTAATTGTCCCTTTTCGGAATGATGTTTCCTTTATTATAACAGGGGAAAGTGGCATAGGCACTTGAAAGCAAGAAGTTGAGATACCAAGGACAAGTTATGAGGACGGTAAGCCCATGAAAAGTTGCGCAGGCAATTGCCAGGAAAGCGCAGCATCCCCTACTATGTAAAAACAGTCACGACAAACCCACCTCAGGTTAGCCCTTTGCTCGACCCCCCTGTGGTGGGGTATGTAAGTAAGGCCCAATACTACCTTTCACGGCCCGCATCAGCTGATCAGTCGTTTCGGATGGAAACCCTGGTTTAATTGACATTCAGCCATTTCTATCGGGGCTGGATCACTCATAGGGGGGAGCTCAGCCAAATCCGCCGGAACTTATTTTCACCTCCAATCAACTGGGTTGCCCCGACCCCGGCACAAGGGTAATTCGAAACCTCCCCGGGGATAAACATGCAAACAAACCACTGTAAAAATATGGAGCACCCACCATGAACAAATACACACAGCATCACTAACACGGTGTGTTTCCCTTGTTATGTTGTCCATTGGCTGCCCATATGTCACTTGGCATGTTACCAAGAACTCCAAGAACACTCCGAGAGGGTTGTTTGCGCACCTCCTTCTCCAGCGCCTTCTCCATTTTTGCCATCATCGCCTCAAATGCGTCGGAGGCTCCAAGTTTCAGAGCCAGATGGAAGCCAACACCGGCGCCCAACGGAGCCCTCTGAAGGCCGAGATCAATGGACGCAGCACTGGAAGTGATCAATGAGGGCACAGATTCGGCCTTTCAAATGGCGGGCTGGTTCCTGCCTGCTCTGAAAGTAAACGGTCCACCTTACCGGGGCCATAGCGGATGCCTGCCAAAGCGGAGCAAACCACGCCCAAGTTCAAATGCCAATTCCATGCGCTCCTTGAGTCCTTTTGAGTCCTTGACGGCTGATCCGAACCGCCGGGATCCACGTGACTCCAAGTGGCTTTTGCCTTCTCGAGCTGGCCCAGCTGGCTGGCAATCAGCATGGCCACTGAGAAAGCCGCGGCCGAGGCGCCTGACTGATGGCAGCCAGGAGACTAAACTAAACAAAGAAACCAAGCAAACGAAACAACGACACAAACGAAACAAACGAAACAAACAAAACAAACGAAACGAACCAAACAAAACAAGCAAGCAAGCAAGCAAGCAAACAAACTCAACTCTACCCATCCCATCCCATCCCAGCCCATCCCATCCCATCCCATCCCAACCCGTGCAACACGCAAGCAGACAGACAGACAGACAGACAGACAGACAGACAGACAAACAGACTAACAAACTAACAAATAAATAAACAGGCAAGCAATCAAGTCAATCAAGCTAACAAACAACCACTAACAAGCAAGCAAGCAAACAAACAAACGCACAAGCACACGCAAGCCCAGACTGTGTCCGATCCTTTGTTACAGCTCGCCTTCCATACATTGCTCCAGTTGGCTGGGATCAAGGAAGCATCATCTCTAGCGGTGGCCTTTGAACACACACAGTGGTAAATCATTGGAAGCAAACAGGAAAGGGGAGATGTATCTGCGAACTTTGGGTCACAACTCCTTCACAATTCCTTGTGATCGAATAAAGTGACCTAGCGCTTTGTGCGGGTCCATGTTTTTGGTTCACATGGTTTAAAGGCCAGCCAAAAGCACCCCCCCATATCCCCCCAACCCTTGTTTGAGGGGTCCCGCTATTCTGGCACATACCCTTCCAGAAAAAAAAAAAAAAAGGAGAGGAGCCCCCAGCCAAGGTGCTGAGCTCCGCGTCCCGCTCCACCTCCCAGGCCCACTCGGCCATTTGCTGCTGAAAGGCCTCGGGGTTTCCCAGAAACGCCGAACCAGCCACAGGGGTCCCAAATCACCTGGATGATCATGCCTGGCAAATCCGGGAGCCCCCCCCAAAAAAAAACATGAGCGGAAATGATGCCCTGGCCCCCCCAAAATGGGAGATCTCACACTTTCAGATGCGGCCGATCCCCCACTCCCATCACCATAAATCCAAGGGCCACAAAGTTCAGCCCCCTTTTCCGGTCAACGGCCGCTGTTTTGATGGCCAGGCTTTTCCGTGAACCTGCAACATTGTTGCCCAAATAGGCAAAAGCCACAGAAGCGTTTACTTCAAGTAGGGAAGGGGTGATGACGCATTTTGACAGGGGCAGTTGCACAGGGCGTTGGACCGCAATAAAGAATGTGACTAGTTGCGCAGGGTACTGTGGTAAGGCACTGTCAAAGGGTGCTGCTGGAGTGTGCGCCTGAGCCTGCGCAGCGTTCTGCTTCAGGTTGCTGTTGAATTGTGCTGTTGCCAGCTGCTCTTGAACAGAGCGGCTTGGAGGTGCACAGCGAATGACTAGAAGTCATTGGAGTCGCACGAGGTACTGTTGTATGCAGGCTGCTGAATGGTGCCGCTGTTGGAGAGCGCAGCGGATATGTACATATGTTTGGAGGTGAAACTTAGCATGTGTTTCTAAATGAATCTGCGCCGGCAAGATAAATACCACTACAGGCGATGTATATGGAACTTGTTCACCGTCAGTCATTGCATTGGCACTGGGCAACGTTGTTATGCGCGTTGGAGGTATTGATTGTTTGTTGGTTGATTTGTTGCCGGGAAACGATCACTGCAGTTTCCTTTGATATCTCATTGGCTCAGTGCAAACAACTATTACATGCTGTAAGCAAAAGCGAGTTGGTACCCCCATCAGTCAGGCACTCGAAATGCTACTGTGCAGGTTGTCTTTCAATTGGCTCGTCAAATCTTGATAATCTTGTTAGCTTGTTGCCAGGAAAATGCTACGTAGTAGACACTGTGTTATCTTGCTTGTTTGGCGGTTTGACGCACTAAACAATGTTGTAAGTCTTGTCTGGGTTGGCCTTGACACAAGGATCATCATCATGCCGTTTCGCACGACTGGGAGCTGTTTCGTCTTCCAGGCCCCGTAATGGTGTGAATTCGCATAAATGGGCCCGAGTCTTTCCGGAAAGCAAAAGGGTAAACTAACGAGCTTCGGTTAACACCAAGTTCTAAGCTGAAGCCGAGCTTTGTTTGCACAACCAACCAACCAACCAACCAACCAACCAACCAACCAACCAACCAACCAACCAACCAACCAACCAAGCATCCAAGCATCCAAGCAACCAACCAATAGGCCGAATCGGGGTTCCCGCCTCGGGCATTCGCGGCAGTACTTGCGGCTCGGAGCGCTGAGCGCGGGCAGCCTCCTCACGGGAAGGGTGGCCGACCGTGCCTACAGTTTGGGTAGTTTAAAGGGAAACCAAAAGCAAAGAAACCATAAGGGGGTCCCCTGAGACAACGCCAAAGCATGGTGAACCCCGACTGGGAAAAACCGAGTGCCGGACTTTGCCCATGTGCGACTCAAACATATACAGGGACACTCAAACCAAATGGTGTCTCCCAATCAAATTGGAACAGTACAAGAAACATCAAGAAACCCTGCTTACTCTTTCAAAAGCAGACCCCCGTTACCATCCGACTTAGAATAGTAAGGCTTGCTGTTCTTAGGAGTACGGGAATCAATCCGTCCAACCGTACAAAAACGCAAAGGTGGTTGCTAAAGGGCCATTCCGAGTCATGCCCATGTCAACCAAAAGCAAGTGACTAAGGATGCTCTCTTCTGCAGTTTGCAAATGTGTGTCAAGAGGTGTACTTGTGCCCTTATTGCTTCTCAGCACCTGCCTCAGGCATCTCAGGCATTCGGGACACAACTGACTCACAGTAGCCTTCCAAAGCTTCTGGAGATCCCTGCCTTTCTACGGTCAGGCATGCCAGACAGCTAAGGGACCAGCTCCATTCGATTGCTTCTCAACCGAATTGACCCTCTGACCTACATGGCAACGCAGAAGTCCTAGGCACCGAGTAGATATCTCCATGGGTCAAAATCCCGGTTACCCCCCAGTGAACATCCCATCCAACCACTAAAATAGGTTCTAACATGGGTGGTGCACCAACCCCAAAATGGTACTCTTGGTTTTGACCCACAGCCACGTCATCTGAGGCCCTCGTTCACACTGATTCGCTGAACGCGAATCGTTGGCTCACCACGCCCAACACCCAATGTGGAGCGGCGCGTTTGCACGTGCCACGCCCATGACCGTGTGAACTCGCAACTTGCAATGGCATTGCGGCGTGAGGTGCGAACACGTGGCGAAAAGGGGTGGGCTGGGGTGGGGTGGGGTGGGGTGTGGTGGAGTGGGGTGGGGTGGGGTGGGGTGGGGTGGGGTGGGGTGGGGTGGGGTGGGGGGGGGGGGGGAGAGTGGGGTGGGGTGGGGGTGGGGTCTGCATTCCATTCAACTTCAAGGGAGCAACCAGTTGGTGTCATGACCAAAATCGCCCAACTCTGGACTTCAAAGCGGACCCATGACGCCTTGCTTGCGGAGGGGAAGTCCCAACCAGCACCCTGGCGGTCCTGCAATGCCTGCCTCCAGTCCTGGCAGCCCCAAAAGTTCAATGCGGCATTGGCAGGCAAAAGGACAAGAGAACCTCCCAGAAGGTCTCATTGCCTCCTTTTTGGATAAGAGCGCTGAATGATCATGCGCCAGCATGGCCAATTAAGGAACTTTCATCATGAGCAAGGTTGCCAAAACCAAGCATCGCCCATAAAAGGGTGGGGCAGATGTTCTAGCCGGTAAGGCGTTACCAGGTCCCCTCAAACAAACATATGCAATGCTAGATTTAGACAACATGGATTCCGACTAATCTGGGCAAATGATGGCAAGTCGCCAATGGGAAACAATCAGACCCCTTTAGAATCCGCGTCATGGGTCCGCTTTGAGCTTGATACGCTCAATTTACCCCTGATCCGTGTCGTACAATTTAGCCCGCTGATCCATTTGCTTGATTGCTCGAGATGTGGATCACCGGTTGGAAGGAATCCTAAGTAGGCCAGGTTGAATCGTCAAAAGCAGCACTTCCCACAGTGTTCACCTCGACGACTTTGTGTATCTATGTCTTCTCGTTTGCCACTGCACGTGTGCGTGTTTATCATTCGCATCTGCAGGTCTACTTGCCTTGCACTTGCTTGTCTCGTGTTGTGTCACACCCCTTACATCTATTGGAGATATCGTCCGACCATCGAACTCTTGTGTCAATAGCAAACAATGCTCGCGGTTGCAAAAGGGACAATAACACTATTTTTGTTTTGGTAACAC
>CAUJNA010003277.1:423218-518218 GCA_963377175.1 Effrenium voratum
GGCTCTCCCCTGATAACTCGCAAACCATCCGGGCCACGGCATTTTGGAAACAGAAAGGAAGGCGGCACCACCCTAAAACATGTGTCACCCGGAAATCTGCGCCTTGGCTATGGCGCTGAGGTGTTTGGCCACCCCCGTGGTGGGCAGCTTGAGCTGGGCCAGGGCAAAGGCCTCCCATTCCGAATATGGAAACCTTGAAACCTGTGGCTTGCCACTCGGAATGAAAGCATTGAACCCATAAAACATGGGCCAAAAGGCTCGGGGTAAACTGGCTCCAATGACTTACTTAGTGTGCCGGGAATGACGGTAAGGCAGGCAAGGAATGGCACGCCACCGTACATGCTCACCGCACGGCTGGCGAAAATCGTTGCGCCGGCAGTGCCCATTGGCACTTGCCGCACGCCACTTGATACGCACGCCACTTGATACGCACCTGCAAGCAACGTTCGACACGTCATCCCCGACTTAAAGCAAAATTACGCCTGGCTGGACATGTGGGCACCGTGCCACCCTCGGGCCAAAAGTCCCCGAGTCCCCGACGCAAGGGCCCTCTTTCGCTTCAGTTGCTTTGTTTCGGCGAAATGGAGAACCTGTAAAAATGCTGAATCTGTTCGTCAAGACTCTGGGTCCTTCCCAGGTGACGTGTTCATTGCTTCCTGCGCGGTTAAGATTCAGGCGCGACTATGCCCTCATGTCCAATTAACCCTTGCCACTCTGGGCCAAGAGCTCTGAAACATAGGTGCTTGAGCTGAGCAAGTCCTCTTTGGACACGGCCCGCATGCCCAGCGATTTGTTAAAAAAAACGTTGATCTTCCAGGTAGCGCAAGCAGTGTAAAAGGGCATGGCTACGCGACCTCTTCACCCAAAACCCAAAGCAACCAACCCAAACCCCCAACCCAAGCTCCTCTGAGACCCCGAAGATGGGCACCAGGCCCAGCAACCACCATTTAACCTCGAACGAGAGCAGGCCTTGTCAGGGCCGTAAAGCCCCGGTTGAGGTGCTTCTTGTTTTTTTCTAGCCCCGGCTTTTTACTAGCCCCGGCTCAGCACAAGGCTTCCCCATGTGGCTCTGAAGAGGTTGGCTGGGAACCCTTGCTTCGCTTTCAGGTTAAGGGCAGGCAGTATTCTCTGGGGCCTTGCCGGCCAGGTTTGGAATTGGTGGGCCGCATCCCCAGCATCCCCAGCATCACTGGCCTTGCTCGGACTGGCCAGCAGTTCAGAGTTGCTCCGGGCTGCTTTCGGGGGAATGTTGGGCTTGCTGAGGTCTTATATAATGAGGGCGGGTCTTGGGTTTGCTTGGGGATCATTTGGGCTTTGTAAAAGGGCTGATATCCAGGATGCTGTTGGGAGGGTTTCAGGTTGACTTTGAGTCGGTCTGGGTTGGCTTGGAGCTGAGGTGCGCGAGGTGCGCGGTCCGGTTTTTGAACTAGCTTTTGGGCTGCTTTTGGGATGTGGTTGCGCAAGTTTTAGGCTGGTTTGGGGCCGAAACCTGCAGAACCACATCAAAGCTAGCGCAAAAACCGGGGCCACACACCTCGCGCACATCAATCAGCTCCAAGCCTCATCCTCGACATCAGCCCTTTACAAAGCCCAAAAGATCCCCAAGCAAACCCAAGACCCGCCCTCATTATATAAGACCTCAGCAAGCCCAACAATCCCCCCAAAACCAGCCCGCGGAGCAACTCTGAACTGTTGAGCTGCCACCTAATCGAAGCCAATTGCGAGCGAGGCCGGTGATGCTGGGGATGCTGGGGATTCGGCCACCAACCAACCAACCAACAAACAAACAAACCAACCAGTTTTGTGGCTGGGGCTAAGCCCCGAGCCGGGGCTAGTAAAAAAAATACTGGATCCAAGCCCCCCGCCCCCAACAAAAATGAAAAGACAAGAAAACAAGATGGAGATATTAGGTTGGGCTCGCTTATGGTCGTTCTGCCTAAGCATCTACAAATGCATGTGCGTCTGTCTGTCTCTGTCTCTGTCTCTGCCTCTGTCTCTCCTGCCTCTGTCTGTCAGTCTGTCTGTCTCTCTGTGTCTGTCAGTCTGTCTGTCTCTGTCTGTCTGTCTCTGTCTGTCTGTCTCTGTCTGTCTGTCTCTGTCTGTCTGTCTCTGTCTGTCTGTCTGTCTCTGTCTGTCTGTCTCTGTTCTGTCTCTGTGCCTCTGTGCCTCTGTGTCTCTGTGTCTGTGGGTGGTCTGTGCGTCTGTGTGTCTGTCTTGTGTCTGTCTGTGTGTCTCTGTTTGTCTGTGTCTGTGTGTCTGTGTGTCTGTGTCGTCTGTCCGTTCGTCCGCCTGCTTGCCTGCCTGTCTGTCCGTGTCTGTGTGTCTGTCTGTCCGTCCGTCCGTCCGCCTGCTTGGTTGCCTGTCTGTGTCTGTGTGTCTGTCTGCCTGTCCGTCCGTCCGTCTGTTTGTCCGCCTGCCTGCCTGCCTGCCTGTCTATCTGTCTAGTCTCTGTCTGGCTGTCTGGCTGTCTGGCTGTCTGGCTGTCTGGCTGTCTGGCTGTCTGGCTGTCTGGCTGTCTGGCTGTCTGGCTGTCTGTCTGTCCATCTGTTACTGTTTCGATGAATCATGCCATTGTTGCCGCTGCTTCCTGTTCCCTTCACTCACTGGAGCACCAGTAGCGGCAACTCGTGAGCGGGCGTTCCGCCCACAAGAAAAGTTCAGCGCTAAGAATGTAGCCAAAGAATTTTCCGAGAGCCCCAACACTTGGAGGCTGCAGTGGCGCCCCTGGTATTTCAACACGCTTGCTTCAAGAGTTGTATCAGTGTAAACGGTTCTGAAGTGACATGTCACCGTGGCTGTGAAACCGAGTCAGACAAACTTTTGCATTGTCCGTCCTCGCGGCGGTCGTAGGGGCAGTTAAGAGGACATGCGCAAGGCTCCCAAACGATAGCTGCCCCGAACCAACCCCGAGCTCATTCGGGCAGAGACCCTGTTGACAAAGAACAGCAAACCCAAGTCCCTTGAAGAAGGCTTTGGCTTTTGCGCAAATCTAGCTGCGCAGTGTGTCTTCGAGCTCGAAGAGCGATGGCAACCCTACCCGTAGGGTTTTCCGCTGACGTGTTTTGTTGCGCCAGAACAGGATCACCCAGACGCAGGCCAGCCCAGACATTTGGACCCCATCCCGACATCCCTGGCCTGGCGACGGGCTCCTGATGCCGCAACGCCCAACCTTCCAAAAGCGCTGCAAATGCCGTGCAAATCGCCTTTCGGCAGTCACCCAGCATCCTCTACATCCTCGCCAACTTCACCAGCATCCACAGCATTCCTGCATCACCAGCATCCGGGCCTTCCAGCATCCCTTGCATCCCTGGCAGCGTGCCAACCCTCAAAAAGTGGCCCCCTGAGGCGGACATTGCGAGCATGCTTGCGAGCAAGTGAGCCGAGTTTCTGCGCCCCGCGCAGCGCAAACAAGCATGCATGCATGCACGCACGCACGCCGCGTGCTAGCGTGCCAACACGCACGCACGCACGCACACCCGTTTGCGCACGCGCGCGCACGCATGCTAGGGTGGGAGGGGCGTTACTTGAATTGTATGTGTTTTGCCCGTACAGCAATGTAGGAACCCTTGTGCAATATCTTTGACTGCGTGTGACTGCCAAAGCATGACATATCTGCTTGATGCATTCCGCAGTGGCTTAGCCTATAATCTCACAGAGTCGCCGCGCGCTATAAAAGGAAGACAGAGCCTCCGCGCCTTGTCATATTGACAGCTTGGGAGTACATCAGGATCTTTGAGCCCTATTTGCGCTACAAAGTGGTGACTGCGGTGGATTTCGATTTGCAGAAGCAACTGAATTATTAATCATGATGCTGAGATCTCAGAGCCCGCACTGGTGCAGGGTGACCGAGCGCAGCCCCCACACGCCGACTGCTTCCGTCCTCCGCACTAGCGGATCAGTTGGAACATCACCCACTGAAACGCGCTAGCGTTGGAACTCAAGAAGACCTCGGAGAAGTTGTTGAAGGATAAGGTCTTTGAGGAGGTTTCCAGATGGCGGTGCAACGATGGTGATCGCGATATATCGCGATGAATCAGTCGTGGAGCTTCCGAAGGAAAGGCCAGAGCTTGAGACCCAGCCTCGAGGTGCATCTGTCAGATCGTCATCCAAGAACAAGGTGCCGGTGCTGGACGCGATGCGCACGAGGTGAAGGCTTTCCCCAGAAAGCCGGCCACCCGCACTAGCGAGCCAGCTGCTCGCACTAGCGTGGTTGAGGATGATGAGCAGGAGACGCCAAGCAACGAGGTAAGTCTCTCGTCCGATCAGAAGGAAGACCTTGCTGGCGATTTCATCATCAACGAAGGTTTGCAGGGGACTACCAACGCCGAGCGCGAAGACCTCCACAGCACGGACCACCATTGAGAAAGATGGGGAACTCGTGAGAGGTCAAGACCACATGCTTTCTGGTGGCGAGTCAAGACCCTTCCAGAGAAGAACTTCTATCCGCGACCTCATGCAGGCCAGATCGCACGTCAGTCTTGCGACAACATGACGGACTTCTGGTGCATCTCTTGCAAGGCAGTTTGCTTTGCTGATTGCCGCACTAGCGGAAGGGACTGCAAGTGTGCCCTCACATCCATTACCGGCGAGGGCACGGTGACTGCCAGTCAGTGAGGCTCAGGTGGATCAGATCCGTGGCGCAGTCTACTGGGCGTTGTCTGGTGTTCAGTATCTCAATGCAGATGAGGTGCAGAAGTACGTTCACCAGGAGATGGCCCGGTATCTCGCAGCAACTGGGCGCAATCCCGCTCGGGTCAGCAACACCATGCTCAGGCAGCTGATTCGCAGAGATGCCCTTTGGAGGGAAAACGGCTCTAGCGGTCGAGTTGCTCTTTTCAGTCATGAAGAAGCACCGCCGACACGGGATCAAGGGTAGGTGGGTGGGTGGGGTTGGGTGAGCAACCACTGCAGACAGCCGGTGCTGGCGAAGCCCTAAGATTGAGTTGTGCAGATGTATCATTAGTCTTCATGTTGTTTTTTCTCGTGGTTGCTTTCACAGTAAACCCGGCTCAGGGCAACTCATTCTGGAAAAAATCACGAAACTTCTAAAGTCGAAATTTGGCGCAAGCTGCTCGTGAGCCCCGGATCAGGTTGTAGCAAACATCGGTGCCCGTAGCAATCCTGGGGCAACGAAGGCTGCAGCAAACCCATGGAAAAAGAAGCATTCTTTGTTGGCAAAGCCTAGGGAAATACGAACCTGGGAGAATATGGAGAATTGTGCTTCTACATAAATCAAGGTGTGATAGGCAGTCTTCTAGTGAACATCCCTGGGATTGGCCCAGTCCAGTTCAATGATCAGTTCAAAGGTGCCTCATGCGCCTGGGGCAAGCAGGGCTCCAAGCGCAAAGGCGCGTGCGGAAAGTGATACTTGTGGTCAAACCGCAACTTGCGGTTCTCATGGTGGCCACTTTCCGGAGGAGGTAAAGTGTAGTCCAACGCGCTGAAAACAAATGCCCATCCGCACAACCACCATGGCCCTGGAACATTCTTGCAGAGGGATCCGCGCCATTGCCCGACAGTACAAGAAACAGCCAACACAAGCCCATCTCAAAATGAGAAACCCATAGTTCTCAACAAATCTGGGTCTATCCACCGCCTGCGCGCATGAAATGGATGTGGGTACTGATGTGCACAAACAAGGGAACCCAAGAAAATGGTGGCTTTGCTTTTGGCTTCCCTTTCGAAAGCAGATGGCGTTCTCATTATTTGGGTAAGAAAAGGGGAAACCGAAATGGGGAGCTGCCATCTCCTTTCACCCAACTAACCGAAAAAGAGGGTACCCTCAAAACTGTTTGTCTAAACCCCGCCAAAGTTGAACCAAGGAAGCACCAACCACGTGGTAGAAACCAGCCGCCCGCGTCCATTTCCCAATGCTTCAGGCGTCACTGCCACCCCCACAGCTGCCATGGAACCGCCCCAGCGGCTGTGCCAGGCCACCTCACGGCGCCGGTGAAAAACGCCAGTTGAACTAATCAGGACGAAGGAATCCCCACTAATTTCTAGGCTGGAACTACAACCCCAGCAAAATTATATATATATATATACGTGTTGCCTGGTTAGTGGAACACAAAGAGGACCCCCAAAAAGCAACAAACAAAATAAAAAGGGGAACTAATTCTTGGGAAGTAACCAGAGACCAATATTCATAACTATTTGGGGAGGAGGGGTACTATAACGCTATAAGGGGACGACGTTAATGGGGTGCATACCAAAACGTTCAAACAACACGAAGACGCAAAAAGCACCGACATATCCAACGTGCTTGCTTTTTATGCAGTTTCCCCCTCGAAGCAAAGTCCTGCTGTTGGAACACCAGACAACCTCTGTGCCAATGAAATGTAAAGCAGCTGGCACCCGGTGCACCTGCTTTTACTGGTCTCAGCCATTTCTGGTGGCATGGATGGCCTAAACAAGCAAATCATGTGACAAGTCAAATGTGTTTTAAAGGTTCAACACGATAAGCAATTCAAAGGGCGTTAGGTAAAGTCTTAGTCCTCCAAACCCACCACAGCTGAAACAATGCGAACCATCCTCATTCCTAAAGTTGTTTAGGCTGTCAACAATTCCAAACACAACACAGATTCTACATGCTTGGACTATTTCACATATTTGCAATGTTCGAATTCTCCAAGCACACAATAATCTGCTACGTGAATCAACTCAGTTGAATTACTATGAACAATCGAAATTTGCCAAAGTTCAGCCTGGAAGGGGCAACCAGAGTCACGTCAAACCAGCAACATATTACAAAGCATTGCAAGCAATAGTTTAAAGCATTTAAGTTATTCTAATGATCTAACATCTGCAAATTGTCCAGCTGGGCATCTCCAACAAAGAAGAAACCATGGAATGCAAAAAGCGAGCGGAGCACGCGAGGGGCTTCTCAAAATAGGGCAGCTACGTGAGCGGGGATGTGTTGCTGAAGGCGGAAAGGCACCAGTAGGGCAACACATGCGTATCGAAACTAGTTCAGGAAGTGGGGCACCGGCATGAGAGAATTGCTTCCGAAAGTCGGCACCCAGAAACCTCTGAAATGAGAAGCTCGCATGATGATCAAGACAACTTTTTTCTTGAGAGTAAAGTGCTTAGGAGCGGGATTGCAGCGAACGCAGCGATTCCTTCCTGAACGGCAAGATCCCAAACGACATCTCCTGATCAAGTGAATTCCGCTCGAGTCTACGCATTGACTCCCTTTGAAGTCAAGACCCCATACCCCATACTTCCCAGGCCCTCGAATAAGTCTAAGTCCCCTAGAACAATGCCACGCGCGCTTGCCACAGAGACTCAGAAACTCCCCTCTTTCCACTGGGAATTGATTGGGTCCTTTGGGCATGGGGGGCTCATTTCCACTGGCTTTCTTCTCATCGCCTGGTGGTACGCGAGAGATCCTGCACTCCAAGCTCCGATGGTGAGCCCGTAGAAGGAGCTGTCCAGCCACCTCTTCTCGGCCAGGCTCCGGCCCAGGAAGATGACCTAGAGAAACTTCGGGATGGCCTTGTTTGCACATCAATGGAACCCTGCAGATCAACACGGACCCCCAGCCACTCCGAAAGCCACACCACTTCGCACATGGTTACTGCCCCTAGAGATTAACATGGCCCCCAAAAAAATCAAAAAACGAAACAAACAACATACCACTTGTCTGACCTGTTTGCCACATGCAGCATGTTGGTTGTTTCTTTGGCCAAAGGGCCCCCCACAGCAACATGGCTTCCTTACAAGAAACAGGCGCCGCATACTGGCATTCTGTTCGCATGCAACATGTGAAAGCCATTGCTTGAACCCTTTCATTGTAGGCTAACAAGCAACATGTGGTTTGCCTCAAAACGCCAAGTCGAGCTAGTCTCTGCTCAGCTCGCGGAACCTGAGCCCATACACGGCAGGACCAAAAGGCCCCCTTCTGACATATATATATATATATATATATGGCGCTGGCAAATGAGAAGGACCAAAAACCAGCGCCATCTATTCCCAACCGAACTGACTCTACAAGCCAACAGCTTCACATTCATGGCCAGTGATTTGGGGGGAAATTCCCGCATGCTCCCTGCGGGCCCGAGCGAAAATGGAAAACACTTGCGGGGTCTTACAGCTCCGCCGTCAAGTCTTGGGATTGGTCCGTGCTTAAAAATATCCGGAGACCTCTCCCCTTCAAAATGCAAATGCTGAAGAAAAACAAAAGAACCACTCGACCCATGCGGTCGGAACAGAAACTGCCCAAATGTCCCAAAATTGGGCCATTTAGACACCAAAACCACTTTGCACTGAGCAAGCAAACGCAAATGGGCCTGTCCATCCCCTTCCTTCAAGGATCCGAGAGACTTTTGAGACCCGGGCTTCCCACAAGCCTTGCGTCCCTTCCCGGCTCGCACGCTAAGCGGCGTTGCCCGTCTGGCTGGCAGCAAAGCTCCCGTAGCGCCTCGGGGGTTACTTGACCTTCGAAGGATGTAAAGCATGTAAAGCATAAAAGCAAGCCCGCTCTGGGTCGTTTCATTGGTGGGGGAGTCTTTCTGGGTTCACTTTTAGTCCTTTAATCGACTGCAAATGACGGGTTCCTGCGTTTCGAGGCGAAAGAGCCGCAGAGCGAAACTCCAAGACGTAGGCCCCGCCACTGAAAACAACACGAGGCCCCGGCAATTCTGCCAATTCTGCCATGGCAAAGATCAACGGCAAAACCAACAAACACGTCGCCACGCTGAGGTCGGGGCATTGGACAATCTGACAAACATTGCAACCAACACAGTACCGTATGTCCCAGCCAGTGAAGACTCCCTATCTGATTTGCCAAGCCCCCAGAGAAAGGAACCTTCCTGGCGGTCACAAGCCAAGGTCGCTTCAACTTTCGCATTCATGCTAGGGCACACGTAGGTGATGACGTCCGCATATCCCGCCAGCAGGGCCAGCACAAAAGTGGCAAATAAGCGCAGGAGACCATGGGATGCCCCTAGTTGCCTTGCAGGCAATGGGGAAGACGGAGCCATGTTTGCGTGTCTCTGTAGAAAGCAGTAAGCAGATCAATTCTGAAACAAAGTGCACAACTAGGACTAGGGTTCCATCAGCTGCCATATGCACTCTTTGACTTCAACAACAGACTGGCGCTCAGGAGTATCTGGCTTCTGTTTTGCTCTCTGGCGTGCGTGTGCGGGGCATCTATTGCCTTGCACTGCTCCATAAAAAGACACACATCGACCTTCCATGGAGTGATGGTCTCCTAGACTATCCTGGGGGCGTTGTGTTTTCCCAACGCATGCCAAATCATTTTGGCTATTGTTGGATTCGGTGCCCGATGTGCGCGTTTTGGGCTCGCTGATTCAGAATCGCACGAAGCGAATTTTCCATCTTTAAGCCTGAATTGCGTGCGTGCTCAAGAAAACGTTGCCCAGTTGTTCAGTGGATGTGTTTCCCCCTTGCAGCGAATTGTACCCGCTCGCTGGGATGGAGCGCTGGGCCTTGGACGTTTGCTGCTTAGGTGACGTGTCATCGACCGCGTGATCTGGCTACTGATGGCAGTGCTCGCCAGGATCATGTGTTGCCATTTGGTCAATTACTTCAGCACCATGTTTGTAAAAAACAAGTGGAACACGACAACTGATCAGACCTATGAATGGTTTGTCTTGGAACAATCGCACAATTTGTTTCTGCTCATTACAAAACAAGGGCACCGTTCAAGAGCACCCTTGCCCTGACTTCCTCCAAAGGACTTAGGGCAAGACATTTCCGGGAAGGTTGAAATCCCATGACCTTCCTCATATCGCTTGGCGAGGAACCCGTTTTCCCACGCCCGCTCGCTACGCAGAAGGCAAGCCAAGTTCCATGACCAACTTCGAGGTTCCGCGGCCAAGCGAACAACAAACAACATTGATTGCCACTATAACCTCCAAACTCCCATAGACTACAGCTAGATGTTTTAAAGTTGCCGCCAGTTTTTTCCATGAACCTCTTGCAGGCAGAAACGCCTGTGGCCAAAGGGCAAGCCGAGCCAAACATCGGGCAGCGCGCGGCTCCAGCTCCACCGCTCCCAGCGGCAACTCTATTCTCGTGAAGCCTGCCAGCACGCAAAACACATATAACACCCTGTAGCCACCGGGTCAGCAGGCAGGGAGCGCTCCTTGCACAACAAAAGTTATATGAATATCAAGGAAGTCTACCCAAAACTAGAGGGTAAGGTCTACAATTTGGCCCCGCCCCCTGCGCGAATTGAGTGGCGTTCAAACTCCCGCTGTCTTGAGCAGCGGGGCTTTCAAACAAATGATTGTTTGAGGGCAAGCCCTTGGCGATCCGCACATGTCTACATAACATAAAATCCACAGCCAGGGTTCCATTGAAAAGTGTCGATCCTGCAGTGTGCCGTGACCTTTTGGCCACACTTGCGGCGGCTCCTGCGCAAAATGGCTTATGGTTTGGGGTAACTACCTTCTCAATTTTTTGGCCCTTGAAACAGCCCTGGTGACAAACAAACTGGCTTATGGGTTGGGGTGACTCACTTCACAGGTGTGAGGCCTCCATGCTGTTTGTCATAAGTGTGCTTGTGTGTGTGTGGTGTGTTTAGTTTTTGTTGGTTTGCTCTTGTGTTTGTCTGCTTGCTTGCTTGCTTGCTTGCTTGCTTGCCTGCTTGCTTGCTTGCTTGCTTGCTTGCTTGCCTCCGTCTTTCTCTGTCTCTCTGTCTTTGTCTCTCTCTCTGTCACTCTGTCTCTCAGTCTTTGTCTCTGTCTGTCAAATTCAAGTGTGTTATTGCTTGCTTGCTGCTTGCGTGTCTTGTTTGTTCATATGTGTGTGCGTGCGTGCTGTTGCGCTTGGGCATGCCCACGTGCAAATGCATGTGCGCGTGGACGTGGGCTTCTGGATGTCCCCTTGCGCGTGTTAATTATGTGTGTGTGTGTGTGTGCGCGCGCGGCTGGTTGTGCGTGATTGTTTGTGCGACGATGTCTGTGTGCCTTTGTGATCGCATGTGCTTGCATGCTTGCGTGTTCGCGCGCGCTTGTGTTGTGTGTGTGTTTGTGTGATTGCGTGCGCGCTTGTTCGTGTGTTTGTGTGCTTTTGAGTTTGCGTGCGTGCCTGCTGTGTGCGTGTGTGACCGTGTGGGTCGTGTCGATTGTTTGTTTATTTGTTTGTCTGTTTGTTTGTCCGTTTGTATGTTTGTTTGATTGTTTGTGTACTTGTTGTCGTTTCTTCCCTGCGCCTTTGTATATGCATGCCTGGATCTGGGAAAGAGCCTGGGCCAGGGTCCTCTGGACGAAGCCGAGCCAGCACTGTGCTTTGGGGCAAAGCAGCTTATGAAGCCGTCTCCAAAATGGAGCAAACCGAGTGTCTCTTCATGCGTGCATTCGGTGTCTGTGTGTGGTTGTTTGGGTGTGTGTGTGTGTGTTTGCACGTGTGCTGTTGCGCTGTGTGTGTGAACCCGCTTAGTCCATAGCGGCAGGGAGTCACTTCCTACTCGCAGGGGTACACAGCATCCGGTGTCCAACGAAGCTATCAGTGAAGTGGGTATCCAGCTTGCCAAGCTGCACGTACCTGCGGACATATCATCACAACGCGTTTCTCACGTGTACGTAGCTACCTCGGCTTGAACCTTTCTTCACGTTGTCAGGACCCCTCAAACGTGCAGCTGCACCGTACGCGTCTGAAAAGTGTGGGATCTGCTTGGCACGTCCGTCAAGGCGCCGCAGCACCCTGCCCTCCTTAATGAAGCAAGTTCAGCGTTCATTGGCCTTTGATGACGGCTGGATTCCGACAGGCCCCCAAAACACCTATCGGCACTGAACTCCTGTTTAGGCTGCACCCTTGGTTGTTCGGATTCAGATTCTCGTTTTTGCACGCGCAAGCCTGCACGCAAAGTCTCTCAGGTGTCACTGCACACTCCCCTCCCTGCATCCTCCGGCATTCCTGCTGTCATTGCACATGTGTGGATCTGGGCCCGGCTTTGGCTTTGGTTTCAGCACTTCACGAGGACTGCGTCCAACGAAGCCACGAGTGAAGTGGGATATCCAGCTTGGCCAGCGGGCGGACATATCATGACTCGTGCTTCACGTGTGCATAGCTACCTCGGCTTGAACTTTTCTTCACGTTGTCAGGACCCCTTCAAACGTTCAGCTGCACCGTACGCGTCTGATTAGTGTGTGGGTGGTATGCGAGTTGTTTGTGTGCTTCCCGTGCTTCTGTGTGGCTGGTTGCGTGTTTGTGGTGGTGTCATCTCTGGTTGCGTTTGCGCACAGGGTGTGTGTGTGTGTGTCGGCCCTTTCTGTGTGTGTGTGTGTGTCGGCCCTTTCTGTGTGCGTGAGCTTCTTTTGTTTGTATGAACGTGTTTGTGCGCTTTCCTGGGTTGTGTGTGTTTGCTTGTGCTTGTGCGCTTGTGCTTGTGCGCTTGTGCTTGTGCGCTTCTTTGCCATTGTGTTTGCACGTGTTTGTGCCTGCGTGTCTTACAAAGTGTATTTTCCTCGAACTGTCAAGTGCTTGCTCGTGCCTCTGTCTCTAAGTTGTGTCTCTGTGTCTGTTTCTTTGCTTGCTTGCCTGGTTGCTTGGCGTGGTTGGCTGGCTGGTTGGTCTTTGCGAGTCTGTTTGTTTTGTTTGTTTGTTTGTTTATTTGTCTGTTTGTTTGCTTGATTGTATGTTTGTTTGTTCGATTGTTTGTGTTTTTTTTCTTTGTGCGTCCTTGTTTTCTTTATGTCTGTCTTTCTTTCTTTTCTTCTGTTCTTTTGTTTGTTGTCTGTTTGCTTGCTTGCCTGGTTCTTTTTGTTGGTTCACTTGTTTCATGCGCTTCTCATGTTTTGGTGTTTGTTTCTGCTTGCCTGTGTTTGCTTGCTTGCCTGCCTGCCTGTCTGCCTGTGTTTGTTTGATTGTGTGTTTGTTCTTTTTGCTTGTGTTTTCTTTGCTTGTGTGTTGGTTTGATTGATTGTTTGATTGTTTGTTTGCTTGTTTGTTTGTGTTTGTCTGTTTTGTTTGTTTGTTTGTTTGCTAGTGTGTGTGTGCTTGTTTGATTAATTGCTTGCTTGTTTGTTGTGTCGCTTGCTTGTTTGTGTGATGTTGTGTTTGTTTGCTTGTTTGTTTGCTTGATTGATTGTTTGTTTGTTTGTTTTGCTTGGTTGTGTGTTCCATTGTTTGGCTGTGTGTTTGCTTGCTTGCTTGTTTGTGCGTTTGTTTGTTTGTGTGTTTGTTTGCTTTTGCTTGCTTGTTTGTGTTTTATTTCTTTGTTTGACCTTGTTTGCTTTTGTTTTTTTATTGCTTGTTTGCTTTTGCTTTTTTTTGGCTTTTTTTTGATTTTTTTTGCTTGCTTGCTTGCTTGCTTGCTTGCTTGCTTGCTTGCTTGCTTGCTTGCTTGCTTGCTTGCTTGCTTGCTTGCTTGCTTGCTTGCTTGTTTGTTTGTTGTTTGTTTACTTCTTAATTGATGCATGTGTGTTCAGTTGAAGTTGGTGCTTGCTTGCTGGCTTGCTTTTGTTGGTTTGTATGTTTGTTTGGCAACTTGTTGGTTTGTTGATGTGCATGTGTGTGCTGTCCGCCCTTCATGGGATCTCCGAAAACGGCCAACCTTTTGTCAGCTGCTGATGAGGAAGAGGCAAACGATTGCAAAAAAAAACAACTGTGCTGAAAGTATCTTGCTCAGGGGGATCGATTGCGGCTCGCCCAGATCAAAGCCGATCTGTTCCATCCGAGAGAACTCGCCGCCCAGGCCAAACGGCCTGTTTGGGTTCAAGGCGACAAACAACCTCGACTGATCTGGTCAGCGAATGGGTAAGTAGTAACCCCAAGTTGTCCCAATTGAAATCTTGGCGCAGCTTCTGCACGGAACTTTGTTCAACCTACTTCCTCATCGGATAGCCACATACTGATCTCTCTGTGCCTCTCTTATGCGATCCAACACGGGCTACTTCTTTGTCACCCAGAGGGGCAACCTGCCCCAGGCCAGGCTAAAAAGCTCTGAGTGGCTTCTATTTGGACAGGCTTTCTGTGTTTCGGCGATCTTGAGCAGGACGTTTAGAGTAAACGTAGTTCCCGCCGCATTTCAGAAGCCCAACGTATGGTGCAATGTTCTCCTCAGGACCGGTTCAGGGCGTTTGCTCCACTCTTCGGGAAAAATGGGGGCTGTTGGGGAGGGTTGGCCAGATGTGCATCCAACTGCCACAAAACGTCCCTGACAGCCCATGGCTCCATGTTTTGGCCCCTGAGAATCTGGAGACCACTTTTGGTTCCTAGTCCCAACACGTCGACAAAACAAGATGTTTGAACCAAACAGGTGCGAATAAAACACGAACAAACAATGAAACATACCGAGTGACCATTTCCCTTTCTATCGAATATTTGTGAAGGGCGTTCAAAATTGGCAATCTGAAGCCAACTTGCTTGTGTTCCCATCCGGGAGATAAGCCCCAAGCCGCTTGTCCAAGAATTGAATCACGCCGTATCGTTCTACACAAGAAAACACAAAACATTTCTTGGTTTTTGGGGCATGCTCCAAAAGGATGGATCCCTGAGTCTTCCCCTTGGCTGGCCCTTCAGAAGCAAATCCCTAGTGCAGCGGACCGTGAGAACAGAAACAACTATGAGCATTCTTGTGTGGTTCTGGCACGCATGTGTATGAGCAAAGTGTTCCAAACAAGCACGTGTTGCTCAATGATTTTTTTGCCACCTCACCGCAGGTCAGTTGCCGGAACCAGCGCCGCGCTCGACTTGCGAGTCCCTCGGGAGAAAACTGGGCCTGCTGAATGCACGCTAAAGCCAACAGTTGCTTGACTTTGCCTGGCGTCTTCACCAGGCGGTCGCGCAAGTAAGAGCGTTGCACGAATTCGGATAGACCAACCCCTCGGTCAGGTTTGGATGTTTTGCAGCCCCCCAACAGAGGCCTGAGAAAGAGACATGCCCCAAGCTTTGACCCTTTGCCCCTAACAGAACTTCAGAGCGGAAGAATTTGAGAGACTCTAATCAGCTTGAGGCAAAACCCCACAGAAACGTTGGTTTGGTGAGGACCCCAGGCTCTCCCGCTAGCACAGCTAGCTTTCGTGAAAAGGCAGTTGGCATTTTGGAAGGACAGAAGCAAGACCAAACCCAAGCATGGTAGAAGCTTTCATACGCTACCAAAAGTCCTACATACAAGTGACCAAAGCCAATTTGTTGAGTGCGTGTTGGCAAGTCTCCTGCAGATGGTCCTGCAACCGGTTTCTATGATCCTTCCAGCAATCCACAGAATTTCACTGAGGCCAATCAGAAACTGCTCACTAGGGTCATGTTGGATCTCGACCAAGGGGTTCATGGGAGCTTCGCAACTCCCCATGGTTTTCCGATGTGTTCTCGGTGCTTGACGCCCCGAAGGAGGTGTGCCTATATGCACACGACAAATATCAGAAACGAGGCGCGTCCAAGTCAATTCGGGCAACCTTTCGCAGATGCTACTGATGTCGACAGTTGCGTGAAAGTAGATATCACGATTCCCACATTGTGGTTTAGCCATCCCCCTTACCGCATAAAGGGAATTGTGCCATCTCCCCTCACCCTGGTACAGTAGGATCTCCTCCCTGTGCATCATCCTCACCCAAGTCTTGCTTTTGTGGGCGATGTGCCAAGGTTTAACAGCATGTGTCTTGAGGGTTGTTCTTGACATCTCGACATGTCGTGTTTAAAGAGGATTGCAGGATGCCAACAAGCATCCCCAGCAGCAACCGCAACCCTTCTAGAACTCTAGCCCGGAGGCGCTCTGGAAGCATGCATGGATGGACGAATAGACGGCGGGATTGACAGATGGACAGATGGACGGATGGACAAATCGACGGCTGCGTTGGATGGTTGGATGGTTAAATGGTTGGATGGTGGATGGCTGGATGGCGGGTTGGATGGTTGGATGGTTGGATGGTTGGATGGTTGGATGGTTGGTTGGATGGTTGGTTGGATGGCTGGTTGGATGGCTGGTTGGTTGGTTACGCACACAATGAAAGCTTCAAACCCCGCTCTCAATTCGTGCCGATTTTGAACAAATCAGACCTTAAGCGCCGCACCCTCTTTTGAGGTTCTACTCGGACACGAACATAAAGAAGCACAAGCCTTGCAAACAAGTTGCCCACTCAAACGCCAGACATGAGCCTCATTTCAAGTCTTTTTCGAACCGGCGCAGGTGGCCATGGGCGGGCGCTGCCTAGCACGGCAGCGGCAGCCATCCCCTCAGCGCCCCCGACAAACAGGGGCGAACAGGGCGCAAGGCTCCTGGAAGGTGCTGAGTAACTTGACCCCAAGTTGAAAGGAGTGCTCGTGTCAACCAGCTTGAGGCAGGGAAAGAGGAAACAAGCCACCAGGTGATACAAACCTGGCAAAGGGAGCCTGCGACAGATGTAAGAATATATATATTGGGCGGAAAGCCACGTCATGCCACATCTAGTGATGGTTGAGACCCTCCCCCAAGATTGCACCCATGTTTTGATGTCTCGAATCGCACTGGGAAAAACTTGAGGTCCCGTACCTATAAACGGAAAAACCAAGCCTCTGAAGATCTTGGACCTGGTGGCAGTTGAACGGGCTGGGAGCTGAGGAACAAGACGTTATAGTTGAGGGTGGTTTCGTTTTTTTTTTTTTTCAGGAATGTTCCCACTTCTCAATCTGACATACAGGGCTGCAAAGCATGTCACTATAGGCCTAGAATCGCCCAAGCAAACCACTCATGTCTGAAGGGGAGAAGCTGTTGTCTCGTCGGCAACATGGCTAGCGCTCACCATCTTCGCCGCCGCTTTCCAAACGGCAAAGAGAATAGATGCACTTCGCATGCCGGGTCTTGAATTAGAAGGCGTTCAAAGAGCCAAAGGCCAGCTGTCTTGAGCAGCAGGGCGTTCAAACTTGCAGGCACGCTGGATGATCACCTACGAACGGGAGTCCTACGGTACGGTCGGGGATCAAACACAGCGCATTCATCCACAATCTCGTTGGCCGAGAGAATTTGTCGTTCGCGGCAGACTGGATCGAGTGACCCGGCGCATGTCTCGAACCCTCAATGTATATTTTGTATATTTTGATTTGATTGCGCAATTAGCAGGTGGACAAGTTTCGCTTGGAGGTTGTTGCCGTTTTTCTGGGGGCAAGCCGTTCACCATGCAGGCTTGGCCGATCCGGATTTTCATTCCTACTGAGAGAGGTGGCTTGGCGTCAAGCATCTGAAAAAGAATGACGAAGTACAGCTGAAACCATGAATCAAATTCCCGTTTTTTTCTGGGAACCCTCCTTGAAGGCTGGGAGAAAAGTGAAGTGGACCAAGAGAACAAAAATACTGTCATGAGTCATTGGGCGCAGGGGCGCGTTTGCACAAGTATTTTTCTAAAAACGGCACTTTACTTCGGACAACCGGTTATTCCAAATCGTGTTGGTCTTGGGTTGCCACTCGCAACCGGCCCAGCCGCACACTCGAATTTGAGAGGAAAACTAGGCCTGCTAAACGCAAGCGAAAGACAACGTTGTCAGCCTGGCCGACTGGGTGCTGACGGTCAGAAACCACCAACGTTTGGCCAATGAAAGCTTCTTACGGAAATTCTGGGGCGAACTATGGACCTTGGCTGGATTTTGGAATTGTGTGCCTGTTGGTATACGAAAAACATCTGAATAATTCGCCCTGCCTTGGTTTTGGCCTGTCAATCTGTAGAATCAAGGGCACAGTAACCAACGCGACACAACACAAGCGCTCTTCTTGGGCCGACATACTGTGCAGGATGCTGAAGATGTAAAACACACCATTAGTTTCCAGACCCTCTCTCTGCGTTTAAAGTCGGCCTGTTGCAAAGCAGCAAAACAGTCAAGGGGCTCCAAGCCGTGTGCTACAGGCGGCAATTCCTTGCAAGCACTCGAAACATGCCTAGAGCATCCTTGCGGATGTCGTGAACGGCCGTTGGTGCTGCACTCATGGGATGACTCAACATTTCTACCACCAGCGGGCAGGTTTCTCCATCCGTGGCTGACCCATGCAACTCCTAAGCTCGGCATGGCTTGGCTGACCGGCTCTGCTGCTTCACAGAGTCGTTGGACCTCATTGGAAGTTCTTCGAGCTCATCAACGATTCTCATGTTTGCAGGCTGTTTTTAACCTTCTTGGCTGCGTTTTAGGAGCTTGTTCGCCCTTTTGCTTTCGCTGGCTCCAATTGCCCTGGTTTCTGTCATGGATGCGCCACTGCCAACCCTTGCGTGCTGCTCATTCTGGGGCCGGCTGCTTGGGCTTGCGCTTGACGTGTGGTGCTGCTTCGTTCTGAGCGAGCTTCCTGTTTGACTGCGGCCCATCAAAACGCTCTTGACCTGACTTGGAGGGCAGCAGTGGCACCCAAATCCTCATCTTGACATGTCCGTGTCTTTGCTGGGCAGTCACGTCACCCAATGCCTTCAACCCTCAGAACAACCATCCTCAGCTTCTGCAACTTGAAGTGCAGGAGGAGTTTTTCTAGTCTCGCCCACCTTTGAAGTTGGTGAGCAACAAACCTCGGCCAATAAACGCTTGCCCTGCCGTTCTCCCGGGGCAAGCCGCCAAGCAACCCTGGCGGCGGCAGTGGCGACGATGGCTCGGTCAGTAATCTTCGCTAGGAGATTCGCCGAGAGGAATTCAGACACCCCCACTCCTGAGCGTGCGCATCCCCGACCTTAGGGCGGCAAAGAGCACGCAGGCTGGCGTGTTGGGAATATGCCCAAGCGCTCGTTGCCACATCTCGGTAATTAGTATTCGAAGACTTTGGTGAGAATGCCAGCTGCCTGTGACGTGGTATCTACATGTGTGAGCTCAAACTGACGGTTTACAACTTGCTCTTGCAACGGCTTGCTCCTTGAGGTACCGTTGGGCATCAGCAACACTTTCGATGATGGCCATACGTAACTCCTCACTTTGCATGCGGCTTTGGCAATTTCCTCACATTCACGGCGGTTCCGAGCTTCGGCCATCACAAGCCCGCATATTCACGAACATTGCCCGCTTGAGCATTTAGGCAATCCCTATAGTTGCTGCGCAGCGCATTCTTCGCGGCACGCTGTTGAGTGCCCGAGCTTCGGAACGGATGGCGGCGGCATCATTCCCGAATGCAAACACGGCTGTAGGGAACTAAGTAGGTTCCAACTTTGCTGTACCACGTTCATCCAGGGGCAACATGCTCATCGCTTTAAGCTAGGGCCTACGGCTGATAAGCTATAGCTTCAAGCCCAGAAAGCCCAAATTAACCCCGTTGAGCACGCGACCCAGCAAACGCTCTTCGGGGGCCGACGTACTACTGCATGTAAAGCAAAGGCTGAAACTGGACAATACCCCATTTGTTTCCACACAATCTGGCTGCGCCATTCCAAGGCGCTGGCCTCCCTCCCAAACTTTCCGATTGGCCATGGAAAGCAAGCACAGTTTTCCCGGCTTCAGATCAAAAACACTCCTCATCACCCGTATAGTGCCACTGCTTTTGCAAATCCGAAGTCCGGATATGTACCCAGGCATGGCTATTCCACTCAAAACACGTGCCAGAAGCAGCTAAATTTTACTAGAGTTTGTTCAAGGTTCAGTCCAATCATCAGCCCCGCTGGCTCAAAATGTCACGCCAACATCTCTCTCACTCTCGCTCTCGCTCTCTCTCTCTCTCTCTCTCTCCCTCTCTCTTGCGAATTGGAGCGCCTTCCCCCATGGGCTGCCTCGGTTAGCAGGTTGGGGCAAACTCAAAAAGAGGAACACCGGGCGGATGGGAAACCTAGTGTCAACCCCCAAGAGCGATGTGTGCACACTTCTTTTTGAACAATGTTCGATGACTGGATGAGCTGGTTGGCCGTTTTGGAGGTTCCAGCCGCCACAACTCTGCCTGAAGCATATCAGCAAGGGTCCTTCAGAGTCCTCTTTGCAGATTGGGTCCCATTCACCCCAGATCACAAGAAGCTCAGGCGATATCCCCAACAGCATGCGGCGCTCTCGCGAACCTTACCTCAGAACCCTTGCAGAACCTTCGCCTGGCCTCCCCCAAACCTCCGGAACCTTGAACCTTTTCTGTCCCAGACCACCCCGAAACTTCTGGAACCTTCGCCTGCCTGCATCAGACAACTTTGCTGTATGCTTACACCCTGCCAACCCCACCTTAAAAAATTGGACCTTGCTTGACTCTGGAACCTTCCTTCAACCTTACACCTGGCCTGCACCAGACCACCCTGGAAAATCCTGAGCCTTGCTCTGACTCCAGAAGCCACCCCCAAACCTTCTCTGGGCTGAGACCCCTTAGCTTTCAGCTAATGGGGTGCCTTGCATTTGTCTTTCTGAGGGGTGTCATAAAACACGAAAACAATGGTCCAACAGTCAGTTTTGGATCTCGGTCGTTGAAACTGCCGCGCAAGCGTGAAGGGGAGGCTAGTTTGCAGGAACCCCTTGAGCCAGAATCTTACTTGCTCATGGGAAAATGGCACATCGTTTTGTGCGTCTTGTTTGTAAAGGACACCTTCCCCCTAAAAAAGGAATGGTGTATCACTGGGCAAAAGCATAATACCCTAAATCTCCCTTGACAGCTTTGGCCCCTTGGGCTTTTGCCAAAGCCAAGCAGGCGCTTGTCAACATTACCCCGGCCTAAGTACCAACCCGTCCAGCTGAGTGCCGAACAAGGAGAGCACACCCAGTCCCACACAATCGACACCAATTGAGATGGGTTCAACCAGCTTTTAGGGTCAACGCAAAAGGCAACAGAGCAAACATGTCTGCTTCTAATAATCTTGGATAAACGACCCCTGGTGCATTTGTATCTGCCATTGCGGGTTGCAGTTCAATTCAATTGGGTGCATTGGCTCATCCACAGTGGACATTTTGTGGCAATCGCAAAAAGTGCGTGCCAAGACCGGGAAAGAGTTTTCGAAAGCAGGGTGTAGTGTAGCATCCGGCTATAATGCCTCACCCTCAGCTCGAAGCCAAAAAAAAGATGCTGTCTACGACACCATGTGCACGCCACTCGTAAAAACGAGGTAAACAGGCGGTTTCGCAGCAGCAATCGGGCGAGATCCAAGCAACAAGAACGCCGAAAGACAAACAGCAAGAAATAACTACAGAAATAGCAGCAACAAGGAAAGGAATAAATAAAGCAAGCGAGAAATAATTTCAAGAAAGAAAGGAAGGCAGAAAGAAAGAAATAAAAAAGAAATACAGAAAGACGTAAATGAAATACTACTTCAAACAAGCAAGAAAGAAAGGAAGCAAGGAATCCAGGAAGAAACCAACCAAAGAAGTAAGGACGCGAGGAAGACAAACAAACAAATGGAACGGCAAAGGCACAATAATTGTACCGAAATGGTAGGACAAGTGCATGAAACAAATGTGTTCGCACTGGGGTCTTGGCCAGCTCACAATGTGACATAAAATTCCAGGCCTTGGTTCCCGATTCGATCGACAAATAGAAAAAGAGAACTCTTTTGGGGGCTAACATGTTTTTGTTGGGGGGAAGTCGGCAAGCAGACTCGGCAAGCAGACACGGAAGAGTGTGCCACTGAACAACTGGACTTGATTTACCCCCCCCCCCCCCCGCAAATGAACACGAGCCCAAACAAAGTCCACAAGGAGGTGCCCATGCTTCGGTGCGAATGAACTCCGAGGAGAGCGTCGCATTCCAGAGCGGTTCTGCACTTCTTTGGCCTCTCGAATTGCAAAGCCGTAACTGTGCCATTTCATCTCAGAAACGACTCTTCAGCAACCCAAACAGGCTACTCAACGCTGATTGGGCCAATATGTTTTTCCAACGCTTCTGCCAATTTCCCGCAGAACCCCGGCAGGGCCGCACGGCCAGCCCATTTGGTCATTTGGGAGTATGATTGTCTCGGGTTCCAGAAGGCATTTATGAGCAGCTCGCGCATATCGCACGAGAGCGACAACCCAAATCTGAGTAATTGTGGGGGATCTGCGGTCATGCGGCCCCCTTGATTTTACAATCAAAGCCACATTTTGGGCAGTAGGTGACTCTTACATTCGATAACTCCCTGTCAAAATCATGACTCCATCATGAAAAACTACAAGTATTTCTGGAACTTCGCCAAATACCTGAAAACAACGACATCACGTCCTACAGCATGTCCCTTTTCGCTGGTTTCCAACCTGACCCTATCTACTTTCGGCACATCGCCAAGGGGCCACGGCGGCCGGTGCCAGGAGCGCTTCCGGACTAACTTACAACCTTGGTCCCGGTCCGGTCTTGCATCTTGTTTTAGCACGGGGGGAACTCCCGGCCCCGCAGGTCTTGCATCGTTGGAACATCCCAAAGTGGCGGACATAAGTGTCCACCAAAGGGTCCGGGATCCACGAAAATTCACATCCAAATCGTGGCTAAACCTACGGAGCAAGTACGTCATGGGTTCAGTAAAGGCCGAGACTGGGGTGCGCCAATGGCTTGCCTGCCCCTGTGGGTTCGCACAAGGCAAGCTGGGTTTGCGAACTTTGGCCGCTGTTTGGTAGAAGCAAATGTGCCTTTGCAACTATTCGCAAAGATGGTTGGGTTCACACATGTTCGTGCAGGCATCTGCAGTGACCCACAGTCTAACGGCCCTATCAGGCCCTATCCTCACAAAAAGGGCCCAGTTTCGACATACACAAGCACCGCTTTTTGAATTTTTGAGCAATTGAGTGTTGCCCAAACCAGATGAATCAGAAGCCAAAGGTTCTTCCAAAATCATGTGCGGGAGGGAGATGGATTCCTCACTAAGTTTGCACAAGAACAACACAGGGGGACTCGACTATCCCATGAACGTTACACGCACAGAGTTGCAGGGGTCAAGTCTTTAGATTGACCAAAGACTATGGTGAAATTGTTGCCACTTCACTTCGCTGCAGTAGAGCACTCCATGGCCACCCCAAAATCTGTCGCTGGTGGGACACTGCTCACACCCGAAACTCCCAACGGCTGCTCCTTTCCCATTTTCGACCCCTGGGATGCTTTCTGGACGGTGCTGGGGGTGTTACTTCCCTCCTGCCCCTGGGGGCGTCGCCTTCAGCTATTACAGCTGCAGAAGTGGACTCGGCACCTGAGGCAGTAGCCATGCAAGGCCGAGGGAATCGTTGCGGGAGCTCACTTTGGAGCGGAAGCCGCGATGCTGAAAGCCCGAAGAGGAATCCCTTCCCTTTGGCTGACTGGCGACATGCTTTCCAATAGGTTTCCCAACGGGACCGGCCACGCGCCCACGAGTGGCGAAGGCTTGAAAGGTCGCGGTGCCCGTCAGGCGGCGCTGCGCTATGGTGCTACTCTTGGAAAATGCATGCCTCAAAAACCATGTCCACACATTTCTCAAACCACCTTTTTCCAAATAGGGCAGTCTGAGCTTTGCTTGCGAGTGGTTTAAGTAACAAGTTGGCAAGTATTTCAAGACCATGTTTTGGCTGTGTGTTTTCATTCAGGAAACCAATCTGGTTCTCAAAATGGACAAGCACCACGCATCCTCGGAAGGCACAACGGCAATCCAACCTATCAACATGGACTGCGAATGAATGATAGCGCAGTGAACTATCAAGGGTTGGCATTACGGGCTCCGGCTTTGACAGCTCAAAGGTAGAAAGTCTCAACTGACATGATCCAAACAAATCTGTGTTCAATTGGTTGGGCCAGCAAAATGGGGACCAGAGCATTGATGCCTACTTCTTGCCGTGGGAGCACAGCGCTGCCCCCGAAAGAGGGACCAACCAACCAAAGAGTCTCCTCCAATCTCCTGGGCAACGTGGAAACCTTGATGACACTCTTAGCTTCCCATCGCCAGCCAAGATCAAAGGTCGGATTTCGAGTACACAAATGCGGGTGTCCCGGTTTGACGCCGAAAAAATATGAATCAACACATCGGGCGGGCCCCTTCATTTTGCAAAGGGTGTGACAAGAACCACGCCCTCGGTTCTTCCGGGACCCCGTCTGCAAAAGACGTATGCACCGTTTTGCCTTCAGGGCGAAACGACGCCCTGGTTGGATTCCAAGTCAAGCAAATCTGCCCCAAAACGTGCGCGGAGAAACGTTCTTGCCGGAAGTCAAAGGCCAACATGAACCCAGCCTGTTGGCATGCAACTCATAGTTTGACTCGCCGCAATGCACTGGCTGCCCTTGGGCCATCTCAGGCTCACCAGTAAACCAGCTCAAACAATCTGGCAGCTGTCAAGTAACACATAAAACAAACAAATGTTATCCTGGATTTTAGTTTGTTCGTTATTTTGCAAAAACTAAAAAGTTACAGGCACCACCACAAGTCCAATTCTTAAAGCCGGCTGTTTCAGCAGACGTCAACCCACTCATTTTGGTGGTGAATTACAATGCTCATCACTTCAAGCATAAGTTGATTCCTCTGAAAGGAAAGTGGTTTCCTTTCAAGGCATTGACTGAGAACCAAGAAAAAGCACCTAAACCTGCTGAGTCCATCCGCGCCTTTTTGTGAGGCGCGGCCGCTTCTCTCCGCGTCTGGCCCGTTGGGATTGGGCGGGCGTCTTCAAAATGGCTCTCCCCTGGGCCCCTGGTGGTGTAAAGCAAAACCGTACCAAAACAAAGGCACCTAAGGCAACTGGCCTGAATGCAGAACGCTGGCGGCTTGGAGGAACGCACACATGGTCTCAACGACGGCGACAAGTGCAAGGATCCTCTAGAAGCTTAGCTTGGAGACCCTCTAGCGATCCCTGGTCTCTGAAACGAGCAGAGACCCAGAAAAGGTCCAGTCCTTTTTGACAACCTATGAGGCCCTATGTGTCAAAACGAACTCCGTGTCGACACAATACATTGGCGTCTGTCTCCAAGCTATCCTCCGAAAACAACAGCACATACATGGATTTCGCTGTCTACTTTGACACGCGCACAAAGTCGCGAGTTTGCTTTCCGGGGGGGGGGGGAGGGTGTAGCTAAAGAAACTAACGGGCAGCCATGTCCGTTTGCAAATGGCTTGACAAGGATTCCCGGCATTCCATCAGTTTGAACATTTCTGCATGCAATGCCAACATGCGCAAAGTATTTATCTGTCTAGATACTAAATGCCACATCTACTACTGAGGAGACCATGCAACAGTGTATTGGTGTGACGCTGGAACGCGGGCAAGGTCGCTTTACGAAACTGAACAGGCTCGTGATAGTTTGCCCAAACCGCTGAAGTGAGTCGTGAAACACCTGCCAACTAGCCAATGATTTAGTGATGTCCTGTTCAAGTAGCTAAGCGTGGATGGATCAATGCCTGCAATCTTTCCACATCATCTATGCCATTCTATGCAGCCCAAAACATCCTCTGTGACTCAAATAAGGCTTGGCGCGTCATAGGTTTGCACATTGAGTCACCGCCTCCAAGAACCCCCTAACAGCTTCTCCAGCACACTGAGTACGGACAAACAAGGAGGCCTACCTTGGGCAGGGTATGGGACCAACGGTTCACGCCGCAACGACACTCTCAGAACCATGAAACTATCTGTTTCAATCGCTCCTCTCAATTTCTGTGCATCTTGCTCCTTCAATGCTTGGCATTCGTTGTTGAGACGACCCATTTCCATCTCCTTCAAACATGGGAAATAATGCCCGCTGCACGCGAAGAATGCTTGGTTGGATGCAATGGCTCAGACTGCTAAGATAAAGCTCTTTCATCCACCCCTGCACCAGGAAAAGGAAAGAAAAACCTACAGCATCCTATAGCCTTCTGCACGGCACATTTCACGCGCAGGCAGACACAGAACGCACACCCAACCAGGAAGTCGAGCTGATCACAAATGTGGGAAATGCAAGTCTGATTTCATGCACTAACCATGCTTTGCCTGACATCTACCTGCCTTCATGTCTTGTTGATAGTCTTCGCAGCGTCGAGAAAAAGGCAGGTGGAATCGATCCCGTTCCGTGAAAGGTCCCAAGAAGGGGACTTGAAGGGCTCCAAATGACCCTACCCAAACCTATCCAGCTGTGGGTTGTGCAGCCAATTCCCAAGGAAGAAAGGAACCCCTTACCTCCATTTGCTTACGACCCCTGGAAAAACATACTTCCAATAGCCACAGGATTCCCTTAACGTCTTAAGCAAATTGAAGCTTGCCTTGCACTCGTCGCCGCACCTCTTCAATGATCCATGACCAACAGCCCGAAAAAAACACTTAGTTCCCCCGAACTTGTTTCTTCTCGCCCCCAGCTGGCCATGAAGCCAATGTTCATTTGAATGGCCCAGGGCCCATTGACTTTTTTGTGCGCTCAACTTGAGACATCGGAAGCGGAGTGCCTTTCCGTGGCGCACAAACTCCTTCTCCATGTAGTCACAGACTGTATGACCTGTGCAAGTCGCCGGACTGGCTGATTGCCTATAAAAACATGGGTGATGCCAGTAATTGACCTGAACTTAGGGAACTCAAGGAGTTCGCCTCAATGAAGTGGACGCTTGTGAACAGAAGCACGGCGAACCCCTTGACTTGAATGTATCAAGGCATGTACATGGGCCCACAGTCCTGACATCCACAAACCGAAGCCAAGACCCAGTGGAACAAGCGTCAGAGCTTGCAGCATTCGCGGACCAGGACTTCCCACCATCCTCTAACCCACCAGAGCTACGGATAGAACATTGAAATATTGCAAGCAGGTGTTGCAAGTTGGGTATGTGTCAAAATAGGGATTTGGACCTGCACAAATCGAGGCTTTTGCTGTTGGTCCCCTTTACCAACCTCAACAGGGTGGCCTTGAAAGCACACCTAAGAACCGGGAATTGGCCTTCCGTGTGTTTGCGGCGACTTGTGCCAGCTGGCTTAGTGTGGGCCCATATTGTGGTGTCCGCTTTCGTTTGTGAAAGCCAGGTGGGTATGGCCAAAACACCAAACATGGCATCGAAGCTTAAAAATGATGATGATACAGTAGTCTACCCAAACCAATTCAAATAATTGAAAGAACAGCCACTACTTGTTCATGCCTGGGACTGTCCCTTAGGCTAATCTTAGCATGGTCACAAGCAGTTCAAACCAGCAGGGGCAAATGTTAGCCAGCCTTGCTGGTGTGAGCAGCTCGTGCCATGTGCGTCATGCAGAAATTCCACGCATTGCCCTCGGATCTCTGACTGACGATCATCAAGAACATTTGCCTCTCACCCGCTCCCAAGACACACCAAGGGTTGACCCTGGCCCTACAATGCAAGGTGCAGTCGGCACAGTGCCCTTCTACCAACATTGTGGTCCGCCGCCGGCAGCGCTAAGTCAGACAATGTCAGAAAGGTGACTCTGGCGTCAGACGGCGCAGCACATTGCCATGGTTTGCCGGTTCAATTCACGGGAGCTGCGCGTCTCCAAAAAACTCAGATACTACGCATCTCCGACAGCATTTGCCAGTGCTGATTTCTCCCAAAGTAAAATGCAGCAGCTTGGACTTGCCACCAATTGCCTGGTTTTTTTTGCGGATGCATTGACACCAAAAAGGGGGCAGCTGGTTTTGACTAAGGTTAGGCCAATCTCTTGTTTAAACGTGGAACCACAATTGTTCAGGCAACCTCCTTTGGGTTCCTTTCAAAGTGGACCACGCGCTGGTGTTTAAACTAAATTGCTTGACCCTGGTCTGAACACATTCCCATTTGTGGACCTCGATTTGCGAACCGGAAGCTGCAAGCGGGCAGCCTAAGGTGTCACAGCATTTTGGGTCTGCTCCGAAGTTCAGGAGGATGCAAACCATCCTTGGCACGGCATATGCGGTTGGCCAACACGACCAGGGCCTTGCGTGTTGTCCCTCTGACTCTTCGCGGAACCCTCATGCTTGTTCAACCGAACAACACGGGGACCGCAGTAAACTATGGACAAAGCTGGCCTGTTTGCCGGCCCTCTCTGGAAGACCCTTTGCTTATCACTGACATTGGTAGGTGGACAAACGCTGCGTGCTTTGTAAATTGGCACTGGCCATCGGGTCAAGCTTTGGGCGCTTCCTAAAGCACAGAGTCTCACATGTTGTTCCCTCGTGGCCTCTCAGTTTGGCCCTTGGGGGGTGGGGGCTTAGAGCTTAACGTGCGCATGGGGCTGTCTTTTGTTGAATTGGAGCCCTTTGAGGGGATGCCACAGGGAAATGGTGCTTCAGCTGGCTCAGACCGCCAGAAGGCCAATTCTGAAAGTACCGTTCTGGCACCCATAAATCTGAGAAGCTTGGTACTTGTTGGCCCTGAGCACCGCAAGTGTTGGCTCCAAGCCCGCAAGGAACTAATATTGGAGATTTGCCCACGTCCAGATGACTCGTAAAGAGTGCTTCCAAAGCCATCACATCAGGCATTGCTTCTTGGCTTCCTGCTGCTCTTTGTGCGAGTCTCACGTCGGTGGAATCCTGGGTTGAATTTTCAAGGGCCCCATGGGAAGTCCAAAGCCCCATGGCAACGCAAAAGGGAGCCCAAGAATCCCAACGACCAGGACGAGCCAGGCAAGAAACCATTATTGATCAAACGCCATCGAGTGGTTGTTGTTGGGATACCCATTTCTCGTCCGGGGTCTTTTGCTTATTGACTGGCGGGTGTTCCTCAAGATAGGGCCACAAAAATAAGCGGGCGCCCGTTCTGCTTCCCTGTAAATCCGCCAAAGAAGGCACCAATTCAATACCCCCGCTTCCGGTGCAAGGCATGTGCGCGAAACATTTTTTTGCGAAGCTGTCGCGGCTCCATCGCCGCGCCCTTTTGTTTGCAGCGTGCGCTTTGGAGCCATTGCTGCTGCTACAGGCACGCTCGTAAACACAGCAGCCATGCCATTCACTCACCCATGAGCTGGGGGCCACGTGCATCACAGCCCCAGGGAGAGAAACCATCTCAGGCACATGGGCCTGCAGGGTGGGTGGGTGGGATCACAAAACAACTGCAGCAAGGGCTCACCCCCACTAGCACACTCCCCACTGCAAGCAAGCACCTTCAAGCCAACTCAACCAAGCAGTTTACAACACCAAGGGGCGGCAGACACATGCAGGGTTAGGGGTGTCTTGCCAAGGCAGGAAACCTACCGCGCGCGGGACCTTGCAACAAGCTCCATGGGCCTTCCTGCTCAAACATGGCCCAGCCAACGTTTTTGTTTTGCACAATTTCCATCACAGGCTGGGAATCAAGGATTCAAGCAAACATGCTGCGAGTCTCCCTGGCTACAAGGGAGTGGGGCCTGCAAATATGCAAGCGCACAAGCATGCCTCCAAGAAGCCTTAACTAGACCTTTCGCGAACAGAACAGTCACCTGGCAGCGTCCTTCGCGGACCTTTCGTGACACAAATGCCTGCCGTGCTATGGTCCTCCCAAAGCATAGCAATCCCCGAGGGATTCATTGATCTTGGCTCGCTTAACTCCCTGCAAACATGGCTCGATCCTCTTCACAGAAGGGGGGGGGGTATGCCCTTCCCAGATATCCCGTCTACTACTGCGCAAGGTTACCAAATTGGCAATTCCCTCCTTGGTTTTACAATTGGACAGGGCCGACTTTAGCAAAACGAAAGCATGGCCATCACGCCTTCACGGACGGGCGAAATTGGTTGCAAGCCAAAACCCCTTGTAAGAATCACACTTCCTGTTTGGCCGGTAATTAATATTCAGGAAATCACATGAGTGTGTCTTACTTACTGGGGGGAAACCCTTGTGGTTGTTTTTGGGGCCCAAATCCGAATCTATATCCGTAGTGGGCCATTACAACCATGAAAGCCACCATCTGGCAAGGGATCGATGACTGATTTGCACCCAGAAAATGGCCTTGGTAAGCCTGGTGTTGAAGAGAGGGCCTGGAAAGAATCCCAACGATACCCCCCTTTTAAGGGGCATCCCAATCAGCGGGAAGCCGCGTTTTGTGCACAGCGAGCAGCTTCCAATTCTTCTCCCGGGCTGCCTCCAGGAGTGGGTACGAGCCTCACCGGAGCCCCTTCCCACACCTCCCGATCCAAAACAAACCAGAACAAGTTGTCTCCGTTTATTGTCACCATTTGGAGGACCCCTAACCATTGAGGTGTCAGTTGAAACAAGCCAAAAAGGGATAGCCTCACCAAAGCTGCCACCGATGAGGTAATAGATACGCACTCATGACACGTCCCTTCAAAAAAGACAAGCAAAAATAGGTCATCGCCTCCAGCGAATGAAGCAAGCTACGTCCAGAAACTGGGGAAGGGAAGCCACCCGGAACCTAGAAGAAGCGGATGGCACTTCAAGGCGAGGGGCGGCTGGTTTGCCCTGAACAAGAGTCTGGGCAGTTGAGATTAAAAACAAAAACGGGATCACCGTCTGCCTTCAGGTTATCTGAGATAAGCTGAAGGCAAAACACACATCAACGCCAACATGCATCCTGAAATTCCCTTCTGTGCTGGCTTGTTACTCCAATGCGCTTCATTTCAACTTGTATATGGACCCCCGAGCCCAAGAACAGCGAACCTGCGGGACAAAAAGCTATGGCCGCTGGAAAGCTCCTCTTGGAATGCGGTGGAGGGGTCCCAATAATCCGCAGATCCCTGCCTTGGGAAGGATTGATTTGGAGCTAAACGACATGACACCCTCAAGGCACAGCATAACATCAAGGACTTCAAAGGGAATCCGACCCACCCACCCACCAAAAAAAAGAAGAAACAACTTTGTTGCAGTGGCTCTGGCATGATTCGCCCAGCAAATGAAATGACTGAGCGTATGCCAAAAGTTGCAAACAACGGGGGCAAACAGGTCAATGTGAGCCTTTTGACCTTTTGGGGCTCCTTAATTAAGCTGCTAAGTGTGAAAACCCTCCTTAAAGATGTCCTTCTTTTCGATGAAGTTCGGTTTTTTACTGGCTGGCGTCCGAGTTTTGCCGAGAATCAAAGGAAGCCGAGTGCGGACCGCTTCCGTGCATTCACGTCCAGGCAGAACTTGTGCTTCTGCAAGAACTCCACCATGCGCTCCCTGCGAAGCGCAAATCACTCATAGAAAGCCCGGGGTTCGAGGGTCTTGGTAGAACTGCTCCTGCCCAACCACCCCAAACACACTGATCCCAATGTTGATCTATAGTCTTTCAAGCGGGAAAGAGTGTTTTGCGGGGTGGCGCGTCGCTGTCCCCGCAAGGACGTAACATGTTGTATGATTGCCATTGCACCTTTGGGCACGATTTACAAGCGACGCCTGGAGTCGGGAACCACGACGTCAACATGGATCCGTCTCTGCACAGCAACCGGTAAGAGCCTTGTCTCCATGATAGGAACTGGAACTTTCCGGGTCGACTAAAATGAAATGCCAACCAAACGTGATTGATCCGGCTACAAATTCCCCATGGTGAGCAAATCGAAGCCGAAAGCTACAGAGGAAGCCAAAGGCCCCTCCTCAACATCCAATTCGCAGTAGTCCAACCCGGTGCCAAACGAAAAAAGCCATCCTGGCAATTTACTCCAACTCCCGAGCCGCGCCTGTCACGTTGCAGGCGCACCTTGCGCCTCAATTCCGAGAACGCGCGCGCCGCCGCGAGCGCGGCTGAGTCGGTGCCGGGCTGCCAAATGGATGGGCTATGATGGGCTGGGAACATCAGAAAAAGTATCCTTCTTCTTTTGGGGATCAAACCCCGGGGTTCTCCGAGAGACTTCATCATAACTTGCCCCTGTCGGCTCCAACAATCACAGCTCGAGCTGCGGGTGTGGGACGGGGTGGGGGGTGGGGTGGGGAGGGGGGGGGGTACATTATAACGTTCGTTGGCGCAGACTTACGGCACGGAAGTCCGCGTCAATCTGCATGAACGAAAGCGGCCGGGAGCAGTTGCAATGAGCGACATGCACTGGCTGCATTCAAAATGCACTGCCAGAAATGCAGTGGTTCCGCTCAGTCAGGCGTTCTATCAGCTTCTCTGGATTGTATAGAAGACTGTCGATGCCTGGTGTTGCTGCAGAAACAGGGCAGATCTGTAGGTGTTTTGCGGAGTCGTAAGTCCGCGCGCAGTCAGTGAGGTGGTATGAGGCCTCTTAGTGTCTCATGTGCTGAAAAACTGTAAATAATGGTCAAAACACACACGGAGACTTGGCTAGTGGTTTGTTGGCGCTCATTCTTCGGAGAAGCTCAGGGTTTTTTGGCATTGTTACACATACTGGCTATAAAGCACGGTAGAAACCTTCGCATCGGGGTCCCTCAATATTTCTCCCACTTTCTTCCCATGAAAACCCTTGAAGAGGCGAGGTCAAAAGGCGAACAATGGTGGCCAAAGCCCGTTGAGCACTGGGCCCCCGAGTTCGGCTGAATCCACCGATTCGGCAGCACTAGGCCATTGAGTCATTGTGGCAGGTGCGAAAAAAATATATCTATCTCCCTTCTCTGCCTCAGACTCATAACTGGCCAACACGGGCTGACCCCCCTGCCTTTTCTCCTCCTTCTCCTTTTGGTGGAGCTTGAGCTCGCGAAAGCGGTCCGTGATCACAATGTCACCTACCACTGACCCCCACTGACCCTGGTGGGTTCAGGCCTCAAAGGAATCACCTTGTATAGCTGATTTAGCACCCACATGCACCCACCATACGGTTCCTAGAGGAAAATTGGATGGACCAGGACCCTCCTGTGAATTCCCCATGTTTCCACCCGCAGTCCACCAGATTGAGGGGCTTTTGGAACAGCAGGCTTTCGAACAAAAACAACAGTGCTTCGGAATCATGATTAATAGCTACAGGTCGCTATCTAGGTTCCGTATCTGGTTTTTGTTCTCATGCGGCTCTTGCTTGCTCAATGATTAGCTGCCCTTGGTCTTTGCACTCGGTAAGTCCACCTGTTGTGTGGTAGGTGGCCCAAATCCAAACGTGGCATGGGACCTGCGGGCTTTGAGAAACAATTCCATGCCATTGTGCTTCCAGGCGCTGCGATGAAAGTCCCGGATCTTCCTTCCATGTGAAACTGTGATTGCAAGACCGATGCCACGGAGAGGTGCCGAAGCCAGATTCGACACACAGCCTTCATCTTGTGGTTAATGTTGAGATAGGATTAGTTTTCCCAGGTTTTTGAAGCGATCCCCCCAGGACCCCACAATACTAAACAAATCGAAAAGCTGGAATTCATCTGAATAAGCTTTTTCCCACAGAAAACTACATCTTATTAGAGCGGCCGCCACAACCGACCCCAACACCCAGGGGGCCCCACCCCAAATAACAAGTCAAAATAAAAGGATGCTCAAATCAGATTCAAAAAGAAGCTAGATCAAACCAAAAGGAAGCTCCAGCAACACTAAATCACATGCAAACTCAACTCCCACAATACTAAATCAAATGGGTTCAAGCTCAAATCAAATTCAAAAGGACTCTCTAGCAAAGTTAAATCAAATGGAAACAAGGACTCAAGCTTCTTTTGGAATCCATCTGGAGTTCTTACATTCGCATTCGAGAATTTCACAACTGAAGTAGCATTGCCCAATTCAAGAGTAGCATTGCCCAATACTAACCTTCTGGACCTTCTAGGGGAGGGGAGGGGAGGGGGAGGGGAGGGGGGGGAGGGGAGGGGAGGGAGGGGAGGGGAGGGGAGGGGAGGGGAGGGGAGGGGAGGGGGGGAATTCATCCGATAATTAAATCAGCCAAGCACGTCCCAGGCTGCTGTTTTCCGCCTATGCCCTACAACGCCTTGCTAGACAATGCCTGCGAGGAAGCCACCCTGGGGGGGGGGGGGAAGAATCTCACGGCGCCTTTCAAGCAGCTTATGACGTCGTCGTCATTCGCCTCGCGAGCAAAGAGCTGATCCATCGTTTTCAAGTTTCCAGCTGCCTGGTGCCCCTTCTTCCTTTCCCAGTGACAACCATGTGACAGCCTACATGGGCAGTCGGAAACGAGATGCAAACCCAACATGCTAATCTATCTCAAGGGTTTAGCCATGTTGTTGTTTCTGACTGGCTTTGCAGCCTGCCACGCTAAACCAATCCTAAACCCACGCTAGACTCACCCGAAACAAACCCCACTTTGCTGAGTTTGCAAATCTACCCTAACTCAACCCCATTGCCCAGCCTACATCCACCCTGCATCCAGTCCATCCACGCTACACAAACCCTACACAGATCCTAAACAACACCGTACACCCAGAACCAAGCCAACCCCAGATCAGCCGAAACCCAGCCTAAAATCCACCCTACCCTCCACCAGCATCTTGTCATACCTTTGCCCTACTTGATTTGTTCGCCCTGCCGTTTCTACGCTGCGTGGCCCTTTTTGGACCGTGCCTCACAGGGACAGAACATGAGTCACCAACTTGGAGGGGACAGTTGGCCCTCTGGCTTTTTGCACCAAAGACTAGCCCAAAGGTGGCCCCAAAGACACGTTGATCCATCTAGCCACTGTTACACACTGACCCGTTTTTCCGACCTGTTGATTTTGACGCCTGCAACTCTTGGCTCGTAGATCTAAATGGCTTCAAACAAAGATGGCTTGGTGCAAGGCTCTGGAAATGAAAGGTTAGCTTGACCTTCTGGAATCTTGAGTAAATATGAACCAAGTCATGGAAACCCAACAGGTTGGAAGGTCGGCTCTGGGCAAGTGAGGGAATAACACACTGTCCTGACCCAAAGGGGAAGCCAACGCCGCACACGAAAAAACTCCTTAGGACCATACAGAAGTTGCGAGGCTCCCTTTCTGAGGGTAGCCAGGTAAACCCCCAGTCACCCCTTCATTGCTTTTGAAGGGGAGTGAGTTGCGGGGAAACAAGGATTCTAACAAAGACCAATAAGAAACAAAAGAACACCTCGAACACAACCCGGACCAACTGTTTCACTGAGTACTGAAGAATTTTACATGGGCCATTGTTGTGGGCCATTAGCAGTTCAAGAATACATACCTCTCATATACCACTTACATGATGGGTATACAACTGTGTTGCCCTGGTTGGTTGGTGAGGATCACTCTCTTGTGTTTGACAGCAGCAAGCCCGAAAGGTCCCAACTCCATTGGGACTCGTGCCAAGCCCCAAATGCAGGGTTCCACAACTAGGGGGCCCATTCAGGAAACTTACTGGCACATACAGTTTCCTGAATGGGCCCTTATGTTGGCAAATCAAGATCGCCCTTTTGCTGAAAAGAAACTTGCTGATTTGTGCTTTTGGATTTATCCTCTCTCACGCCGGCAACCCACAAAAACAACGGCCCATAACAAGGCCCACGTAAAATTATTAGTTCAGAGGGGGCCGCCAAAAGAGGGCCTTTTTGGGATGTAGTAATCCCGATGGTTCGCCTAGAATGGGACCGTAAGAAACTTGCAATTGGCCCACTTCATAGAGAATCCACATGCATCCATAAACAAAGGCTTACCTTTGTTTTGGGTTGGCTTCGGCCCATGGTAAGAGAAGTTGCGGGTAAGGGACGCCCTGTTCATTCATCCCACATTCAGGGATCTCTAGATTTACGAAAACTCCAGCCGGTTGGTTTCATCAAAGGCGGTTCCATTTGAGAGGTTTATCTAATTCAAGACACTCCGATTATTGCGATCCGAATGAATCAGAAAGGATCCCTTTGCCATCCGTTTTTGATAAACTGGGACGGTTCGGCCGTTCCTTGCACTCCATTTCCAGAGAAGAAACGGAAAGCAAACACGATGTTTTTGCAGACTGCCCGCGCGTGTGGCAGGAAGAAAAGAACACAAGTTTTGCTGAAGGGAAGCCCTCTAGAGGGGCCAAGAGCCTTGGAAGACCTGCCCCTGGGGACGCGCACCTCAGATGTACCAAACAGGTAATGCGTTGAAAAAAAAAAGAAAAGAAAACAGACAGGTCCCATATTTCCCTCAACCTCTGAGGCCACGGCGATTTTGCAACGGCCGCCCACTTGCTGAAATGTAATCTCCGTGAGCCCAGCCTGAAGTCTTTGGGCTGGCGCCCTTGCAAAGGCCTTGTACTTGCAAAGGCTACCAGGCCTTTGCCAAGGGAAACATACCCAAGTGTTGTGTTTGTTTTGAAGTTTTGTGTGTCCGGGTGTCTTTTTATTTCAGGGTACCCCCCAGTTGCTTGTTTTGAAGGGTGGTCGAACTTGAGACGGAAGTCTGGTCAGTGGAAAAGCGCTCACGCCGCCTTGAAAGGCAGCACGTGATCACAATCCCATCAAGCCAGGTAGGACCCCAAGCACCATCATCTTACAGCCCAAACCAAACTTGAGAATGGAACTCGTGTTTTGAGGGTGCGCCGTCAGTTTCAAAGGACCGGAAGGAAACCAACCAGTCTTCCCTGAAAAACCACCTCGAAAAGGATACCCTCAAAAAAGAGCACACACACCAAATGCGCACTGAACATATCCTGCTTTCAGAAACGAAGCGGCTTGCAAGCCTTTTGCGGCGGCCATGGGAATTCTGATGGCCCCAAGGGCCCCCAACTGCCCTTCTCGATCCGCGTCGTCTCGCTCTCTGGTTCGAAACGCTCCCAGTGCTAAACCAGGCAAGCCACCTCCAAGATCTTTCTGGAATGGGCAATGCGTGCCGGTTTGAGATGGGGTCGCACCCAACAGCCACGCTCAAACGGACCCCCGACCAAGCTTGTTCAAGTCGCTCGAAGACATGGATGCAACTGGCGAAACAAGACTCATCCACACCGCAAAATGGGATGCGAACAAACGCAGTCCAAGAAAAGGGGACGCTTAGCTGTGTCGAACTGAATGATCTCTGCAGGTCAAAAGTGTGAAGAGGAGCATGATGGACACCTATGAGGTAATTATATAATGACCAGCCAGGGGATGTATCAAAATGCAAAATCGAGCCAGTTTGCATTACCCTATCCACAAACATGGAACCTCAGGGTCCTCCAGTTTCTTTCAAAATACACTGGTGAATTCCAAGCTAGTGGACCGGAGGATGCCCAAAAAGCTTGAGATCACTAGTATCACTAGCCCCCGCTTCAACTGGGTTAGATTCAGATTTTGTGGGGTTAAAGGGGGGATATTGAAATGAAGCCCCTCCGCCCCAAAGCCAAGTGTCCAAACGCCTGAAGTAAGTAAACAACTTGGACCATCCAAAAAGCATCTTCTTCGGTTCCCATCACGGTTCACCCCGCCCCGACTTGACGGACGCCGAGCCCCGAGTCCCGAGTCCCCAGCCATGTCTTGAGCCACGAACAGAATCGTGGACGAGTAAACAACAAAAAACCGTTGCTCCGTGTGGCCGAACGGCTGCGGCGGAGCTTTCTGGGAGGCTCCGGCGTGAAAAATGACACTGAGATTGAGACTGCTACAGTGCCAGCAAATTTGCTTGATCATGTTCAAGTGGGGGGGGGGGGTTCTACAGAAAATGGAAGCCTAGCCCAAGCATCACAGCGTTTAGGGTACAAGCTGCACTACGGCACAAGGAGTTTGGGAAGACTCGTGCAACAGACTTGGAGGCGTCCATGTTTCTGTGTGGCAAGGCAAGGGTTCAGAATGACTGGGCCTCGACCTAAGCGTCCCAAAAGTTGCAACCCTCAAAACATAGACAGCGCTCTTGGAGTAGCTCAAAGCCATGGGTTCCCTCTGGTCTCAAATTTGGATGCCATGAAAGAAACACGAATCAGCGTTTTACAGGTCGTGACATGCACGAGTTTACTGTCGGAGGCAAAACACTGGTCACTGCGGTCATCGACTGGAACATGCACGGGCCTGGGTTGATTTGGCGACTTGGGACAACTCTTGGGTCTTTCATCGGTGTATTCCGGGTATGGGCAACCATGGCAGGCCGGCTTCAAGGTTTTCGGCCCAATTCAGGTTGGTCGCCATGGGAAAAAATCGGGGCCCAAGATACTTGAAAATAGTTGCCGAGCATCAGTTTCTCGCCAATGGGTGGTTTGGTTTGCTGGTTTGGTGGTTAGGGTGGGCAAAGTATCTGGAAACAAGCTGCAACTTGGCTAGTGTGTCACGTGTCCCAATATGACATTCATATCACTATTGTCCATCTTATCGATTGCATACTCCCGCTTCAAAATTGGGGACCCTCGATTCAAAGCCCGTGCCCATGGCCTCAATGTCAAGAATACCACCAAAACGCCTCAAGTTGCGGTGCGCGTCGTTGCATGCTCAGACGCTTGAGCGCTATGTTGAGATCGGTAGCAGACCTTTTCAACGTGACCGAAAGTATCCTCCCACCGGCTCAGAAAACAAACACGTCGACTCGAGTCCATAGATGGTGGCATGGAACAAATTATCAGACTTCAGCGCTCAGGGTGGAAAGGTGGGTGAAAACCCTGGTCCCATCCCGAGAGATTCTTCCATTGGCCAGAGAAGAGCGTAAGCACCAAGATCCCCATGATACCCCCTTACATAGGTCTAAAAGGAGGCTCCAGAACCTGCACGTTCCTTTGATTTGGAATGCGACGGGAAATGCCAATACCATGGTTACATTCTTTGGGGAACATGTCGGTGCCGTCTTTTCCTAGGGCCTAGGGTTGCCTTCTGAACAAAACAAACACTAGGATGGGATGCTGCGAAGGCTAGCGCCTGCCCGCACCCACATCTTGCATACAAACCACCTCGATCCGCTCGATCCGGTACCAATGTTGGAGGCACCGGCACCAAATCAGACAGTGAAGATCAAGAACAATGCGAGCCGAATACTGAACTGCGACTCTGCTCGGGTCTGCCTTGTTGCCGTTCGAAGTTGCCCGAGTTTCCGCTGCCTCTTTGAGGCTGGCTTAGGCCACTCGGGGGCGGAGTTTGCGCATTCACGCCGCGAGTTGGCGGGGGATGGGATATCCGATCATGGCTGCTGCTATATTTTGAAACAAAACTGCGGTGTTTTCTTGGTCTGATAAAAAAGGCAAGGCTTGAATGGCCATATGTCATATATATTAAGGAGTTTTGATCAGGGAATGGGTTTGAATCCGACCCCTCACGGTCCCGAAGCCGAAAGCTTGTCGGGCGCCTTTTGACCACGTGGCCTGTGAAACCGGCCGGCGGGCCACGCTGACTCGAACACTGGCCAAGTACGTTGCTGTTGGCCAAGCGCAAAGGAAACCCACCACCACTGCAGCTTGCACGTAAACTAATATTTCAGCCTCGAAGCGTGTGTCACATTTGAGAGGAGTTTGAGGAAGACGGGCAAGGCATTGTTTCCATTTAGAGCTTGGCGTATATTGGAATCGGAGATTCAGCCCGCTTTTAGCTTCAAGGTTTGCATGCAAAGCGAGCGCAGGCAATAAGCAAAACACGAGCGTAACACGCGCGCCCACATTCAAACATGAAACAATCATGTTGTAACCTCATCCCCAAATAATAAAACCGGTTTTCCAACCCCAAGTAGTGGTTGAGAGGGGCCCTCTTAAAGAGCGTTACTCCAATACCAAGCCCATACTGAACCATCTGAACCCAAGTCCAAACCAATGCAATCCTTACTCGGGTTTTCCCTAAGGCATCGTTTGTTAATTACTCGGGTGGCCGGTAAGAAATTTTAAGGGGCAGGGGTTTTACATATGAAGTTGCCACAACGAGATCGCACCAGTGGTTCGCCTTCTTCAGACGAGGGCCTGATAACGATTTGGTTGTCTCTTTCAGCCGGTAACGCGTCTCCAGGTGACATGCGGCTGGCCAGTTACCCAGTTCCTGGTGCCAAGGTTTGTCTTGGACTGAAAGAAGCAAGGGTGCTCATACGCAATACTAAATTTATGCGCCGCTGAGAGGGTTGCCTTTTTTATGGGAATGTGCTTCCCCATAATTCTGTGATGTTTCATCCAGGTCTACCTAGGGTGGGTCTAGGGTCTGTTCAAGGTGGGTTTGATACAGTGCCCTTTTGACAATATCGGACCAAATGAAACACGCCAACTCTGGCTGTAGCTAAGCCCTGGCAACAACCGTGGACAAACATTGGCAGCGGGAATCTGACAAGCTGAAAACCTTTGACATGCTTTGTTGCGCGTGGCTCGTGGTGACACTCATAGGCCTGGAGACAGCCAGATCCACCGGCCTTCTTGTTCGACGGGGACCGAAAAAAACCGTCCCAGAGCAGCAAAGCGCTTGAAACAGCCGCTGCTTTTTTCGTCCGCGAGAGAACCCTGCCTGAAGCCCAATGCTCACAACTAATTTGGCCAGAAATTGGTTCTGACAAACATCCTTTAGCACCAATGATACACCCCCCGCTTTCCAAACGGCGCGGCCACTCTTGGAGACAGACTTTTCTCACGTGTGTGAGAAGAGCTGTTGCGTTCTAGTGAGGAGAGCTGAGGGCGCCTTTCCAATGGCGCGGCCACTTTCGGAGACAGACTTTTCGATCGGAGAGCCCAGGGCGCCTTTCCCAATGGCACGGCCACTTTCAGAGACAGACTTTTCGATCGTTTGCGAGCCCACCGTGACAGTCTCCGCTCCAGCAAGGTCCTGGCTTCAGAGGGCCGCGCAGCAGTGTCTACACTGCAAATCAGCTGCAGTCCCTGCTGACCATCGTGTTGGAGTCCAGCTCATTTCCCTGCACCTGTTCACCGCCCACACTGCCCATCTTCCTCAAGCCTCAAGTTTCTTGACCTACTGTCGCCGCCTCATCCTTGTCGCCCCAGAGGCCCTGCGGCCTTCCTTGCACCCATGGCCTGACCAAGCGGCAGGCTTTCGCTTCTGCTCCAGAACCCATTCACATTCGAAGCTCGTCGCAGCGCCAAGGTTCGACCCAGAGACGGCGAGTCCGATTCCCGACCCATTCGAGGCCAAGCTGATCCGGCACATCCGCTGCCAAGGCAAGCAAAGCGTGACCCGGCGTCAAGGTCGCCGACCTCGCAATATCCCCTTCACAGTGCTCTGCGCCGCCGCGAAGGGCTACGAAGCCCGCGATGCCATGCACGCTCTGTTCCTGTCCTTCCGAAGCGTCGACCATGTCAGGCTGCCTCTTCAAACCAAGAGCTTCCCTCAAAGCTCGCCCTACGATGTGCCATACTTCAGTCCGCGATCCACCGCGCTCTGGCCTTGCATCTTGCGTGTGTCACGTCCGCCTGGACATGGCCAAGCGCGCCTGTGATGCCCGAACTTCTTCAGACTACCGCGCCTGATGCCAGGACGACGCCACCACCTCTTCGTCTGAGCGATCTGGTCCGACAAGTCCTCCGCCCAAGCTTCTCCGCTTCGAGGGTTCTGCAGCTGATACACAGCTCTCCAGCTTTGTGCCCCATAGGACGGACAAGTGACATCCCATACCTCCGAGCAGCGAACCAACCTCTCCAGGTCTCGCGGCTGTTCCCGCTTCAGCTTCATGGACGGTCATCATCAGCACAGAATCCCCGTCCACCATCTCCTGCTCATGAGCACTCTGGTTCTTCACCTTGTCCAGGCACACCTGCTCATGAGCATCACCTGGCCATGGCGCTTCATGCAGTGTTGGCCATGTCTGCATTCTCCTCAGCCACGGTCTCCCCTCGCCTCACTCCAAAAACTCATCACGTGGCTTCTTCTTACCCCCCATCTCGGCCACCAGGGTGCCCTCCCCCTCCTTCTCCTTTTCAACCTTTTCAACGCGGGTTCATCGCAGCACCGCGAGGACGCGTAACCCTCACTAAAGGGCTGCTGACTGCAAACCCGAGAACTGTGGCTCCTTAGCTTCTCTCAAGTCTCAGACAACACTGAGATCTGCTGAAAGGAACATGCTGGTGCAAGTGTATCGACAAATCGAGAAAAAGTGCGCCTTGCTTGGTTTCTTTTTGGAGGATGGACAACAAGCCTTTTCTTGCACCCTGCCTAAGCGAGGCTCAGCGATGCGATGCTGAACTGGCAAGGCGTCTCTTGCATCATCAGGTTGCTTGGGTGCTGTCCGCTGAAAGGGACCCCCCCTGCTAGCTTGGAAGCTTGAAGGGCCGTCAAACCAGCAGGAAAAATAAAAATATCTCTTCAAAGCATGGATCCACAAACAAACTGATAATCCGTTTGAGTGTGTGTTTTTGTTCTGCGAGCTCATTTCAGACAGCAGCCCCTAAACTGCACTGCAAGGTCCCTTGCAATATCGTTGCGCAAAGCGGAAATTGCAACTTCTCACTTTGCGCCATCCTGAAAAGGAGCAGCGGACAAGATGGCATCGTAGGCAAAAGTCAAAACATGTCCCATCTTGCTCCCAAATCCGAGAGGTGCTTCATGTTGCAGCCTTTCAAGCTGCGCTCGGTTGTCAAAAGCATGTCTATCCGCTGTTTGGACCCAACTTGTGTGCCACGCAAAGCGTCGACTTTGAATGGGGATGCCAACTCAAGCCCCTAATTCGGTTCTAACAAATGGGTTGATCCCTGCGCAAGCGCTCGGAACCTTCGGGTCGGACTTTTGATCCTTGGGGCGGTGGCCAAAGCGCCAAACAGCAAACCATCACCCCGCGGATTCTGAACCAAACATGGCAAACAAAACGCATGTCCCCACCTGTACCAAGCACAATGTACTCATTCACGGCACACACAGACAACTGTGCCAGTTGCTTGGACTGGACGTCAAGTTGGCGTGATCTCTGCGACTGACTTGGGATCTCTGCCGTGTCCCTTTTGCAACCTTTGTGGGAATAGGTTGGCATGCCAGGAAAAATCGGCACTTGGGGCGTGCATTTTGCCCAAAACGTCCCAATCCTCCTCTTGATAAAAAGAAAGGCACCAAACTTTTTTCTGGCCAAACCCTTCTAAGACTCTAAGCCGCATCTTTGGCACTTAACTTTAAGGAGACGCCCCCCTAGGTCTACCAAGTCCCTCTCAGTGCTCCTCCGGCCACGAGATGACTGTGAGGCTGAAAGCCTGGCCAGCTATCTGCCCATGCGCTTTGCCCCCCCTTTTTCTTAGAATCCTACCATCTAATGGGAACCCCGAATTCATAAACCTCTGGTTGATTGATAGGAGTCCCCTTTTACTGGGGCTCATCACTTTTGGAAGAACACCCCATGAATCGGACGGGTGTATTCTTCCGGGGTCAACATGAAAAAATCGCAAGGAAGGAACAAAGAGCTGGGTGATGGTACTGTTCTCGTTTCAGCCCGCATCTTGCAATGCGATGCTTCCGCCCTTCGGAAAGCTAAGGCAATTCTAAGGCGTAGCTGGGCGAGGCGCAATGACCTGAAGTGACGGTTTCTGCAATTCGGTGAGTGGTTTCTTGCGGACTCTCAAACTCGCTTCCCGGATTCCCCCACAAAAAACGAGGCGAAGTGCACCATGCCCAGACCAAACTTGGGAAGCCGCAAGGTCTTCAAGCCACTCTTCCGCTTTTCCATTGGCTCCCCAGTGCAATCGAGCGCAATGTGTGTTTCTTTGGAGGGATAGTGCTTCTGGCTCCCTCCTAGTGCCCGAGAGGCCTCGTTCCTCCTCATGCGCTCGAGCATCTTATTGACGGTCCTTGGACCGAGGCTGTGTCTCCTGGCCCCTAGGATGGCAGTGTAGCTCTCTTAGCTCGCCTTCTGAAACCGACAGCCTGCTAAAAGGACCCCCCTCTTGCCTTGGACTGATCTGGAAGCAAACCCTCAGAAAACATAACCAAGCTGGGCAAGCACGGGCTCGGGAAGAAAGGGAAAGACTCTTGGTTTGGGTGAGTGAGGTTGGGCGGCTTCCCCACTTGACTGCTTGACTTGCAACTAGCTTGGACCCACTGGGCTAAGTCTGTGAGCCTAGGTGGTCCAAAAGGAGAGGTAGATGACTCTGGCAATCAGTCAGAACCAAGCCAAAAGTTGAAAGGACACCATTGCTCCCAAGCCCAGTGGCCCTAGAAGGAGACCAGCTGTGGGGCTGGTATGACCTGTGCAGGCTGCGTTCTTTCTCCTTTTTGGAGCTGGCCTAAAGGGAAACCTGCAGGCAACCACCTGTTCTGGGGTCCCCCAACCCCTATTTTGACACATACGCGTTGAAATCTCTGGTACGCCAACGCAGCTGCAGTCCAGCTGCTTTTCACCGTCCACATCCATAATGCGATGCCCGGCCCGGATCGCCAGGCCCCTCTCCTGCGTGGCTGAAAGGGAAACCAATCTTGCGGATCCCCTAAATGTTCAGATGCAAAGGGGCCAGACTAGGCCCAGACGATGAATTAACCGCCCAGCCCGTTTGCATTGGCTTGTAAGATGTACCTGCTGGTTGGTTGCCCTTGTGGGCAAATGGAGTCACCGGGTAAAGGGAAGGCGTATCTATCGTATCTATCCCCTTGTGCTTCACTTTGAGATTTCAGCGCCCCAGAACAAGCCACGCGAGGCACGGCAATACCGAAAATCTGCATCGTTTCTGAGTTTACTTGTTCGCCCTTACGGCAAACACAGCACTCAGAGGCAGCAAGAATGGATAAAGTTGCCTGATGCTGGGATGCCCGATCTGAACAAATCCGCGAACGCAGAACTGGCCGACTGCATTTCGCACGCACGCGTTGCGCGGTTGTGCGGAAGACATGTGCACAAAACATCAACATAATTAACAATGCCGACAACACAAACAGCACATAACCACCAACAACCACACCGCCACGGCCAACAACCATGGGACTGAATCCAGAGATTTCGCACTCCAAGACTCCGTGACCAAGCGCATATTGTCCACTGCAGGGGCCCTAAGCACGTCGGCACGCGTGCTCCAAACTGTGACATTCCTTGGATAGCCCCCAAGCTGAACATCGATTTGAGCTCCTTCACCAAGCCGCTGCCCACGCTCTTGACGCAGAGCCCACCTGCACTCAAGCAACTGCATTTCGGCTCGGCCCGCGTTCTGGAGTTACAAGGGCTGTCCCCTGGTTTTGGTGTCTTGCGACAAACGACGGCGAGGCGAGGGGAGTTGCTGCTATAAATGGCGCCTGGTTTGGTGGCAATCTGGATAGTACATAGGTCAGGCTTTGCACACCTCGTTTAGTGTAGAGCACCATGGCCATCACATATTCATGGGCTAAGAGCAAGCATGAAATCGGTAGTAAACCATGCGGACTTGGTGAGTTTTGCGCATTGCAGGGGAATATGCAGGCCTCCTTAGAATACCTCATTCCAAAGAACTTATGATCTGCAGAGGACATGCTTGCAAAGCTGAGGATTCAACCATGGATGGCAAGATTCTGGACAGGATTTGTGTTTGTGTTCAAGGTTGCAAAGGGACAAGGGCCACATCAATGCGAAACTACCATTTTCAGCTTTCCATGTGCTTTTCCATGGTCACATGTGTCCATTCCGTGAGTTGGTTTCACACAGGCTCGCTTCAGCCCATTTTCTCCGAATCACCGAGTTGCTGGGGACACTCAGACAGAACGTGGCCAGTTGGAGCACACAGAACGCAATGAATCCGGCAAGCAAACTGGGCTGAGTGCTGAAGAATCAATTTGACTTCTCAAAACAGAACTCACAAGCGGACGGTGTTCCTCGCAGTGTTCATGCTCAGCTTTCTAGATGGCGCTCCCCGACTGTTTTGATGTTGGCGACAGCTTGCAATAAGCCGAACGATAGCCTATGGCTTGACATGCCCACATGGGTCTGTCTTCCAAGGAAGAACCACGCCTTCCTAGGTGCCTGTTTTAGCCCCCCTCTCCCCCCGGCCCCCGGCGCAGACTCTCAAGAAGATGACGGTGCCCTGAGCTGGCCTAGCATGTTGTCAGCTGCGTAGTGCAGGCTCAAGCCCAGAGCGGTGCCTTCTTTGGCAATGGACACACTGGAGACCTGCGGCGTCAGCGAAATGCCCGGTACGGTAAAAGAACCCCCTTTCTGTGAAGAGGATGCGGGGGATTTCTGCCACTGCTTTCACCCAACAACAACCATATCAACAAAGGCTGCATTTGGAGGGGTTGAGTTATGGGCTTGCAATCAACCCCGGGACGCACACAAGGAAGCACCCTACCTGACTTCCCCTCCCTTTGCCCCGGGGAAGTGAATGGGACAAAACCGGGGCAAACAACTCCAATACCCCTGGATGCGACCCAGGAAAGCCGCGCGGCACACTAGGACAGTTTGGGAGTGAAGGGCCGTTTTTCTTTTGCATTTTGGCCTGGGCAGAACACAAAAAGAGGACGAATGAATCAAAGGCCATCCTTTGGGAGTGAAATGGCTCCCGAAACCAATGATCAAGTTGACAAGAAAGACGTGGTTGAACAAACAACTGCAGCACCCAATGGCAACGCGGCTTGCCTTTGGCCATCAACGAAAAAACAGCCAGTCAAACAGACTACAAGCAAAGCAAATCACTGAATCTTGCATGGGGGTCATGTAGCCTGTTGCTCATGCTGGCTAATCAATAGTTCCATTGCCTTCTGACACGTTCTTGGTTGCATTTAACGTATCTTGCCGGTTTCTTAGTAGCGTCAGTGATGTGGTGTTTGTTTTGCCATGTCTCAATTCCTGCCTGGCTCATGTGTTCTTTAGCTGCCAACACTGATTGCAGAAACCAAGGGTGTTGGGGGCCTCCTGATTTCTCCTAGTAATTCAGCCGCCGGTGTTCTAAGCTAAAGGCCATGGCAGGGCAGAAACATAGGATTGGCCAAGCAAGCCCCTGGATTGCACTTTGAAGGCAATAGCCCCGCATTGCCCCTCAATAACAATCTCGCTCACCATCCAACAAATTGAACAAACGTGCTACTGAATCCGAACTAACACACTGTTATTCAGCATGCAAAGAACGCTAGCTAGCGTTAACACACGCGGACAATCTTTTCAAGCAAGGGATCTTAAGTGTTCAAGGGCACCCCCCGAGCCCGGCCAAGCTGATTCCAGATTGCGATACTCCCTCGCGTCCCCAGCCACGTTTTGTCCCATGAGTTCCGGCACGCTATGACCTTGAGGAAGATTTACGAATCTAGGGCGCCCGTAGTCCCGTTTGTAGCTTGCAAGCTGTCTAGTTTGTAGCTTGCAGGCTTGTCGCAGTTGTCAGACAAGGAGGCCCCACACTGCATACCAAGATGCACACATCGGTTGCCTGCAATCAACATAGCCAAACAATATCTATCTGCACGTTTTGCTTCATTCTTTGGGAAGCACACTCAATCCATCTGCCCATGGGGTCTCATCCTTCCGAGCGGCTACCGGGTGTTGAAAAACCAACCTTGGCTAAGGCGCCCCAGGCCCTCTACAGACCAACGTCCCAAACTGGTTCATGTCCTCTTGATAGTTCCCGAGTGCACTATCACAGAGGAAATGTACGGGTGAGCTTTGCAGTGCAAGGAGGGCACCATCGCTCTGCGCCTGTAGCTTTCAGATTTCCCCATTCGATTCTCTTCATGGATCCTTCTCTTCCAAACATGGGCCAAACCCTGGGAAAATGGGTGGTTTCTAAAGCGAACGATGGGTGAAAAGCATGGTGAATCAACCCTTAGAATACTGCTGTAAATGTTGAGACTGCGCTGCTGCTTAAATCTGCTTAGAACATTTCACTTTCTGGATTTCTGACTCAAGCGGACTCTTCCGGGTGCCCCTTTGGTCGTCCAAACGGACCGGCAACAAAAAACAAATGTGACTTGAATCTGACATGTTGACGTGGCAAGGCCAGGCAATAGAGGTCACAAAAGCTTGCGTGAGCATTGAGCCACATGCCTGGCCCAAGAGAACAACCAAAAGCAAGCGGGGTGCTGAAAAACCTGCAACATCAGCCAAGGGTTGGGTTTCAAAGTAATTGCTGGGCATCAAATCTATCAGCCTGGACAACAGCAGAACTAAAACAAGAGAGACCAATGCCCTGATCGCCAACTCATCGCTTTCAGAAAACCAAGCGATCTCAGTTGGGCACTCTCAACATATACCAAGGCTATTTCCCGCCCTGTCTGTCTCCCCCCCTCAGGCGGGCTGACTCCAAAAAAGGGGGTTGGTACTCCAAAGACCCGGGGCAAGGGTAGAAAGTTGCCCAAACCACCAGGAACAATTTTTCAACCCTTAGGGCGGGGGGGGGGGGGGTTCTTCTTTTTGAAACGCCTCGGGCAACCTGGCGTTTTCTTTTCTAGCCCGGCCCCCTACGGTGAACATCTTGAGGGCTCTCAAATGTCCTTTGGGGATGGCTCTCTCTAAACTGCCTCGGGGGTAGTTTGCATCTGTCCCTTCCAACATCATGGACCCTCCAACATCATAGCAATGACCATGACATTGGCAGGCAAACGCTGCCATGCATGTGTTGGTCGCAATGAAGCATAACTTTTGATCCAGACTCAGGCTGCAACGCCATAGCCATAGCTCAAAACCAAGCAGAAACCACTCAGACACTCAGAAAGTCGCATGCAAGGGACGCCACGCAAGCGCAACAAAAGGACGTACCCCACAGAGGCCACAAATGGCCGACGCCACAAGTATATGCTGACATGATCAGGTTTTTCGGCCTTCAGGATCGATGCCCAACTGCACAATCCCACGCTTGCCACGCAGCCTTCAACATGCTGCTTCAACAAACAAGAGTGAGTGGTGAGACACGGATTTCGTCAGCACATCTGTGGCAAGCATGTCATTCTCAAACAACACTGCGGTCAGAAATTGGATCTGTCTGTTTCCCTGAAAACGCAACCCGAAAAAGCACTCCCTATCCAAAGCTTTGCCATCATAACTAAAACGCAACCCAAAATAGGAAGGGAATCCCCATCCAAACTTTGCCTTTTATTGCAACCCAAAAAAATGATTCCCAGAAACAGCTCCCCCAAAGCTTCGCCCGTCTAGCCGAGGGGCAGCGCGTGGGCACCGGGCTCATGCAGCCCCTGCGCCAGAGCTTTGGCCAGCCGCTCGCCGTCCCCCCCTTGGCCGTTCACCTGACCCCCGAGAAACCCTAATCCGAAATCGGGGAAGAGCAAAATGGGCCCTGAGCACCAGTCCAAGAATTCTCCAGGAAATTCGCGAGGGAAATTCGCCAATGACCCGAAAAAGTCAGGGCTTTTGGGGCGAACTTCTTGGAAAAGTTCCTGGTTCTCTTACGGCTCAGATGCTAAGAACTCTTGGGTGAGCCCGAGGGTTTCGCCTGCTGAAAACTGGACGAGCTTAGAAAACGCCATTGACCCCCAGGTGCGTACAAGGGAATGAGACCACAATGCATAAGCAAAGTGGCAACGTCGCCTTTCGTTTTTCTAAAGGTGCACCCAAGCGCCTGCCCGGGAGAGTCCCGTTGCTTGAGTCTGGCAATGGGTTGGTGGTTGGTACAAAAGTAGTTTGCTGGTCGGCTGGGGGACAACCTTTTCCATGTCCAAGTGGGAGGCCAAATGTAAAACCTAAGGGCAACCAAAACCAAGTGATGCCCTTGGGCAATCACTCGAACATATGCTGGCCCTTCAAATTTCAGCGGTCCGGCATGCCTTCTCTTCATCCAAGCCATGATGGAAGTTAGGCCACATCAATCAAACAAACCCTCTGCTTCCCGACAAGCCCTTGTGCGACACCAAACATCGACTAACCGCTACACAAGGGAAATCCGTAAATGCACATCTTCATTCAAGGCTCTTGCGACAGGTCGCCTCGCGTGCTCAAGGGAGGAAACTTTGATTGGGGAATCCGGCTCCCTTTCGAGGGATCCATATGGTGAGAAGGCATTCCCAAAGTGGAATTCATCCAAAAGCTCTCTTTCCCCATTCCCCCTGAGTCGCCCGAGAATCGGAAACCCGAAGGTTTCAATTTCCCTTACTCTTGGCAAATACTCTCTCTCTCTCCCTCTCTCGTGTCATCGGAATCCGTCCCAGTGGCGTTTGGCGGGGGGGTCTCAAAATTACAGCCCCAAAGTGGTTGGTTTCCTTTGGGTTCCCAACGGGAAGTACACCATCTTGGAAATCCCCCCTTTCCCTACCCATTTGCGCGGCCTTCAGGAGACGGTCGCGGGGTCTCACCACCTCCTGACCCGAGCCTTGGGCCCAGTTCGCCCCCTGACCCAGCCCCTCGAATTGGGCACGAGGTGTTGCTACCTCGCCTTACACCAGGGTTTTTGGCGACCAACTGTAGGGGAAACTGGATCTGGGCAAATGCTAAGGCAAATCAGGACAAGCAAAGTTGCGACGTGAGAGGCTAACAGCCGCCACACACACACACACCTGATCGCGCTTAAATATGCAGCGGCTGGCTACAAGTTGCATTTGTGTGGCCCGACTGACATGGGCAGGTCGCTATGGTGAACCTCAACCTTCATCTGGCTGGCGTGTCGTTGGGTGACCTTGTGACTCGGTGAGGAGAACTCCTGTCTTGAGATGCCTAGACAAGGCCCCCCCACCCGCATGCCCAGCTGTGGTCGCCAGCATGGAGTAGGCCTGATAATTTTTGTCTGATAGAAGGTCGTGCAGGGCCTGGCTCAAGAGCTGCATGCTGAAAAAGAACTCCCCTGGGCGACGTGGCTGCATCGATAACCAACCAGCCTGCCCATTCAAAGTGCCACTGGCCGAAAGTACACGCGGCAGGTTTGAAGACTCTGAGCCACAGGCACTTCTGATTCCACGCGGCGATCAGTGACATGGGACTGATGCGCGCCACAGCGCACACCTCAGTGGCACAACCGACCCCTCTCGAAGGTGCCATTGAAAAGCGTTTCCTGTCAAGTCCTGCAAGTGCTGGAAGCCAGCGCCGAAACAAACCGGACAAACACGGCCGCTACAGCCATGTAGTCTCACCTTCCGATACAACTCGGAGGAGTACAAAACAAAGGAATGCCTCTAAAGTCAACTTGGCCCCCGTTAAAGGGGGCCGTGCCCTGATTAGCATGGCCCGGATTCACAAAGTCGACATCGCCGCTTTTGCATGCTTACACGGACGAACCAACAGTAACGGACCAACCAACCACCCAACCACCCAACCACCCACCCACCCACCCACCCAACCACCCACTTACCCACCCACCCACCCACCCACCCACCCACCCACCCACCCACCCACCCAACCAACCAACCAACCAACCAACCAACCAACCAACCAACCAACCAACCAACCAACCAACCAACCAACCGACACACAGTAACCAACCAACCAACCGACACACAGTAACCAACCATCCAGCGAACTCTCCACCCAACCAACAAGCAAGGAAGCCAGCCAGCCAGCAGGGAAATCAAGGAGACAACAAACAAGCGAACGAACAAACAAACATAACAAATAAACAAACACGCAAGCAAAACCCAACCCAACCCAACCCAACCCAACCCAACCCAACCCAACCCAACCCAACCCAACCCAACCCAACCCAACCCAACCCAACCCAACCCAACCCACCAACTCAACTAACCAACCAGCTGCCCTGGTGGCTCGAGGAACCCGCACATTGGCTCAGAATCAGGTCCTTTCCCCGAAACCCCAGGAAAGAAAATATTGTGGACTGTGAGCGAAGCAACTAAGCAAGCAACAAAGCGACAGCCAAGCTTCCACTAGACCGACTGGGATTGGGTGGGGCCTGTTGGGACTCCCCTCCCACCCCCTCACAGCGCCCTTTGCATGGGTCACACCACGTCACATCGTATGAAGGCCTCGAATTCCCCGCGGTCAGGGAGGCAAAGGCCCTAGGCTGAAAATGGGTGGGCCAGGGACAGCTAGCCCATACCCGAATTGGGTCGCAACCTGGCCAAGTTTCAGGTGACTTGGCCTGAGACATATTTTCACATGCCTCAGAAGCCGTAGTTGCCCCCGAGAAACGGTCCACGCGCTTCCACTCGGGGCTCAGGAAGAGTGGCCGGCCATCCATCTTTGGAGAGTCCGGCCATCAGCTCGGCAGTCTGCGCGAAATCTGTCTTGGCCTCGAAAAGGCAATGCCCGTGCACCGTTGGAAGAATGTTGCGGCTGTTTGCTCCTGTTTGGCATCTGAGTAGGGGCAATGTTTTAAGTGAAAACATTGGGAACCCTATATATGCCACAGGCAGATGAAGAGAACCAAACTGAAACCAATGGAATCATCCATTTACTTTCAACCAAGCTGACCAAGGACAGCTATGGTTCATGTCCACTTCGGATCACACATTCCCAGATTGATCCCCCGAGCGGCAATGCGCATTTGTCCGATGAGAATTGTTCAATCTGCCCCCGCCGTGGTTTGAGGTGTTAACATGCCAGTGTGAGGGTTCACATGCCGTCAGCGAGTTTCAATCTAGGGGCATCTCCACGTGCCGGTTCCCTTGGCAACCTGTCCTGAAACGCACCAAATGCCCCCCAAACACGCCATCACAAGCCTTGATGTGGGCTATCTCCAAAATTCAAAGTGCGAAAACGGACCATCCCTGGAGGCTTTGTTTTAAAGGTTCGCCTTCGTTTTACAGGGGTTTTCAGCTTGGTGTAGGCTTCGTTTCCAAGGGTCGCCTTCATTTTACAGGGTTTTAGCCAATGACCTGGTGCTGTTTCACTTAAGCCTGCCAGAAACAAGGCGCGCTCGAGGACCTGGTGTTGTGTTCCTTGAGTTTATGTCGAGGTGTCGGGTTCGGGCGTCGGTTCGTGGCGCCACAACCCTTGGTGACTGGCCCCAGGGTTAGAATGTCGCACGCGAGGCTAAGTGTTGCAAAGCGCCACTACTGTTTGACCCGCTGCAGGGTCTGTAAACATATCTAACAAAATAAATTACACTATACACAGCTTCCTCGTGCAGCTTCCTCATGTGTTTCATGCTGAGATCTAACCCAGTGGCGGTTGCACACGCCACGAATGCCGCGGCGAGAGAACATCCAAAGCTTAGTTTGGCTGCCAGAAACAAGGCTCAAAGGGCTCTGTGCAAGACCTTTGAGCTAGTCATCCTCAAACTATCAACCACAGCCACCCTGGGCCATCCTCAGCCCCCATTCTCAACCCCAACGACCAACCTCCCTCAAGCCATCCGATATCCGAAACCCTCAACCATCCTGACCGATCTGTCCAGGGCTCGCTGAGGCCCTGGAGAGCCTGCACCGCCTGGGCCGCCTGCGCCACGTCCATTGCCAAGCCTGGCGCTCGCGCAGTTTCAGTGGGCCCTCCCAGGGCCCCGGGAAGCCGCAAACAACTCCCGAGAGGAAAACGGACCGAGAGGAAACCACACCGAAGTCAATGGCAAATCACACAAATCCCGGAACCTTCCTGAAAGAGTCTTACTTATCCCCCCGTGCCTGCAAAGCCCTTGGGCTTCGCGCTGTAGGTAAGGGACAGGACCTCCATGCCCTTCCTCATATGCTGCATGAGGTACTCCGAGGAGGTCTGAAGCTCATCCACCAGTCCTTCGATTCTGAAGGCACGCACGAAAAGGAAAACAAAAACACGAAACGTGCGATGTTGCCAAGGAAAACAACAATGCGTGGGGAGCTCAAACAACCCCAGAGCGTCCAAAGCTCGGGCTAAGAACACTCCTCTCTCTCCTCTCCCTCCCTCGCTCGCCCTCTCCCTCTCTCTCTACATGTGCATTCTAGCAATTGTTTAAGCACCTGAGATTGGCATTGCCATGCTTGCATGGAAGCATCAGGCCACATGACATGTGGTGTTTGCAACCGGTCCTGTGTTCCGGAGAGGCTCTGCCCCATTTGCATGAAGATACTTTTACAATGACACAAGAAACCCGCCGGATTGCGCTTCTCAGACACGGCCCTAATTAATGTTCACATCGTCTATGGCTCGGTTTTGGGGGTTCGTAGGTTTGACTTCCGCAGGCTATGTCTTGCCCTGTCGTGCCACCTGCCTGCCAGACAAATAAAATGCACAAGAGCAACCACGCCGCATTTCAACCCTGGTTTGTGGTTCGCGCAAGGCAAAGAAGTAAGCAACTCACTCCAGGCATAGATCATGCAGAAGCGCCTGATATGATTGCTTTGCTTTCCCGGTCCAAGATATTGCAGAGAGGTTCACAGTTGTGGCAACCTTCGATTTGTGTGGCAAAGTTGTGGTCCTTGAGCAAAAGGTAGTTTGCTTCGTTGGTGAGGGGAGTCGCAACACCAAAAGACAATTCAGAGACCCACTCACCCAAAGAGGTTTTGTCGCAAAGTCAGCCTTCGGAGGAAGCAAGGGGGGGGGGGGCATGAATTTCATTTTAGTCACATAGCCTTCCCCACTGGAAAATTGAAACATACAATTCCAGGAACTTGGCCGGCGCGTTTGCTATGCGATCGCCCCTCGCTGCTCACCCCGCCAGGCCGGTTTTGTTTGAACCAAAAGTCCAAAGACTGAACATGGAACCTCAAAATGTCACCCAACCCAATCTCCCCAACTTGACGCGGGTCCAATTGTTCAGCCCCCAACCAGCCACCCAAGCAGGCGCCCTTGGCACATTCAAGACCCCGAAGCGGTCCTCGGTCCAGAGCCTCCTGGCCGAACCACACCTCCCCGGTGGCAGTGGTGCCGAGGTCCATGTGCGGCCGGTTGCTCTTCACGAAGCTCGAGAACTGGCGGTAGATCCTCGGAACGAGCTGGGGTGGATGGTTTCATGAGCCCTTTGTGGACATCATTTAGGGCATCCACAGCATCAAGGGATTCCACCCGCGAACCACTACCCTTCGAGAAAAATGGGGGGGGGTTAATACCCTCAAAGAATGATGAAGAGGTGAACAAATGAAATGTACTAGTTTCCCGGTATGGTTTAGGGGTAGTGGAGTCTTTCTTGGACAGCGGGTGTCCTTTATGTGTCCTTGGGGGCCTTGGGAGCAGCTCAAAGACAAAAGCCCTGGCAACCCGGGCACAGGAACCAAATGAGGTCCAAAGGAGGAAAGAGAATACGCCCAGGCTCCAAGCCACTCCAATCCAACTTGGGGGTTTGGCGATGAGTAACTACTGCATTGCTAAGGGATGCCCCTTGAGATTGTTTTTGTTGTGCTGAGAGATTTGGGGGTGTATGATAATGGAGGGGGACAAACAACTCCGGAAATTTCTAAGTTGTTGATTCACCGGGCTAGGAGGGCTCCCAATTGGCTTCCGTTTCCTTTAAGCCAACCCGAAGAAAGTTGGTACCGAGCTGTGCCTCTAAAAATCCAGCGCCAACCACGGCATTTTCATTGGAAACCCTGGGGCCTCCCATTTGTGTCACTTTGAGGGGATTTTTTGCTTTTTGGGGACCCCCTCTCCCCCCCAATTAGAAAAGCCCTGGGTTGCTTGACGACCTGCATGGATTCAATGGATCGTGTTCACGCAGTTTTTCGTCATGGCACATGGGCCCTGCACCCCGCAGGACTTCAACCTGAGCAACTTGAGATCCCTGTGGTGGTTTGACTGGAATCCAGCGAGCTAAAAGACACCTGGGAGACTAAGACCTTCTAACTCATGCCAGGAAAAGGTGGTTGTCTAACAAATCCTTGAACCTAGTTGGCCTGACCACGCATTTCGACATTTGCAGTTAGAAGCCAACGGCCAAGCAGACGAGAAGTCGAAAGAGGCTTCCTTCCACTCCAACTTCACAAGGTTGCAAGCCTCCATTTCAACTGGCCCTGAGGTCAAAGGAAATCTCCACAAACCTCCGGGCCACACCCATACCAAGAGCTAGGCTCAGCTGCACATCCTCTTCCGCCTTTTGAATGGCCTCCGGCGTTGGCGCCTGGAAGGGGTCGATGGTCCGCTTCCACTTGCCTGCGCGATGAGAAGAAAAAAAACAGGTAAGACGACTCCTCTCGGAGCGCTTCTCTTTTGTTCTGTATGTTCCGTGTTTCTTAGGAACACAATCATGTTGTATTAGGATTGGTGCTCAACCCAACGTCCAAGACGCCACAGGACCCTCACGGCAGGGGGGGGAGGGATCCTATCAGCGTTGCATAGGGCAAGGCCCGCGTGAACAAAAACACAAGAACAACGAACGCCCAGCAACGAATCCCGGAAATGATCCCACAATCGGTAGTCAGACCACTAGCCCGAACGGAACGTTCTTTGCGGAGCCTCGCTGCCTCTTACCGAAATCACTCAAGGCGTCTACTGCAGGGTAAAATCAGCGTGCCTGAGACCACATGACTAACAAATGCCCAGTAGATTGTAAGCAAACCGTCTCAGCAATGCAAGCAACTCGCCTAAGAAGAAGCCCTCTTGCATCAAGCATAGGTTGCTTGCGACCACACTGATGTAGTCAGATCTGTAGTCTAAATGAATAAGTGTCTGGCTAAACAAATCTGCACTAGTGAGTTGCCCACTCTGTTTCAATAGCTTACAAGACGACGTCGCCTAGTCCAACGGCAAGCATGGTTGATTGACCTCCTGGGCGCGACTAAGGCCACGTCACGAGTCTCTCAAAAGTTTAAAGTGCAAAACTACCTCCCGACCAGTTGCACGCGCCTTAGTGCCCGCAACCACTCGAAGTTTCAAGAGCTGCAAAACTGGGCTTGTTGAATACAAAAGTACGTGGCATGTCCAAGGCAAGAGCCATGGCTCGAAATGGTAGCCTACGCACTCACCCAAATGTCGCCTTGGAAACATCGGCAGCACAGGACACACAGAAGGCATTCTCAACTTGCCCACAATTGGTCCAGACATGTAAGCTGGAAAAAGGGAACCTTGACGGCACAACCCTAGTTATAGCTGAGGTCACTTCACTCTCGACTGGAATTTATGCACGGGATTGAATGAAAACCAAGCATGGCAACTGAGGAAGAGTTGGTGGACATGAATCCAACCACCGAATTCTGAAGCCCCAGCGTCCGGGACCCCTTAAAAAATCACACCCAGCTATGCGGGCCCGGGATGGTTCCAACTCCGAAATTGGCCCATGAAAAAACGCTAGGGGAAATGGCTGAACGTTTTTAAGACCAATGCTTTAGGCAGGTTTGAAGGCTCGCAAAATTGCTTGGCCAGGGTGCGGGGGTTTGCGGGGCACTGCGGAAAGGAAGAAAGAGGAAAAACAACAGGACCCGAAAATTGAGACGATGCTTTTTGAAGCCATGACTAAAATGAACCGACATGGGAAACCAAAAGATCAGAAGGTCGATTCGCTTTTGGGTGGCTTTGAGGGAAAACCACACGGAGAACCTCTATTTAGTGGGGTGCCCCCCAAAATCCCCCCCTTTCAAGACTCACAGCCAGTGATCGAAACGAAGGCCTGCGGTGGTTTGGATCACCTTCAGGCCCTCCCGATCCAAACGCTCCGCTGCGTTCGGCACTCCGGAGATGACTCCTGAAGGAGTGATGGGCAGTCCAAGGTCTGCAAAGGGAAACCCTCAAAATGATTGGCTGTCCTTTTGCGTTCCCTTAAGCAACCCCAAAAAAAATGGGAGAACCCTCAAAAACGGTGGGTTGCCAACTTGTTACACACTAACACCAAGGCTGAAGGGTAGCTCAACAACAACAACAAAAAAACGCAAAGGGAAAGAACAAGGTCAATCTCGGTGTGTGCTTAAAATGGTGGACCACCCCCGAAAACAAGAAAATAACAAAATATCAATACACAATGTGGTTCCGCTTTGGCTTCCCTTTAGCACACCAAAAAGGGGATCCTCAAAAACACACACTGCATTTATGGAAGCACTATGCAAATGGTGGGAACTGATTGCATACACGAAGGCATACACCATTCAGTGGCTGATTTCGTTTTGCACTCGGCTTCAGGTTTTGTTGCCCAATGCCCCGCACCTTTTACTGGTAGGCCAGTCAAAAACAAACCAAGAAAAGCGAAGCGACCGGAACGGAAAGGAAGCGGGAAACCATGGTTGCTGCCTTTCTGTGGGAAGGTTTAGCACTTCAGAACAAAATCCTGTACTGGTTTTCTGGAGGGGAGGGCCAAACATCTTTCTTCCTATCAGGAACCCTCATCCTATATGGCAACACTTTTGGGGATCTTGCCGAAAAGAAGCCAGGGTTAGGCTGATTCATGCCGATTCGCCTTGGCCTGCGACTTGAACCCTTGGTAGCGAACCACAGGGGTTCTCAGTTGAAATGGCCCATTGCGGTCCTATGGACCCCACAGCCGCGAAGGGCGAGCACAAGATCCGGTCTCCGCAGCAGGCCATCCTGAACTCAGGGTGTCGGATGGGCCTGGGAACGCATAAATCCTCCATCCCGCTTTTGGAGCCCTTCCTGTAGAGGGTCAGAAGCGGCAGACATTTTGCAGACAGGCAAAGGGGTACAATATTCACTGCCGGTGGACATAATTTCAAGCATGTAAATGAGCTTCAACATACTGTGGATGGACTAAATATCGCACCAGGTAGGTGGCTCATCTCAATATAAGGTTTCATCCGCCGATCCACAGTATCCAGTCCAATTCGAAAGTCACACCGAACCAAACCCAGAAAACCGGGTCGGAATGCAACTGGGCATCATGTACCCTCCACTGGCTGCCAGCTCGTCGACGCAGACCTCAGCAACTCGGCTTGGCCCCTGATAACAAGTCGGCTGCTTGCTGGCTGAAGCAACGCATCGGTTTCATTATTTGTTCGGCCTTGCATATGCCCGGAGGTGAGTACCATGATCAACCGGAACCAAAGTCCAAGCTGTTGCCTGGCTGGCAAACTAGCAGGTCTTAAAAGCTGAAGGTCAGAGCAAGGCAACTAAGATAAGGCCTTTGGTGTGTGAATTTGTTGCCTTCCCGTTAGCTGGGGCCGGCCATGGGTTCCCTTGAACTTCATTCACCCCAAAAGGGACACACACACAAATGATGACGACCTGGGAGCATAGTGACTTCCTCAAAACTACCCTCATGGTGGTTTCCCAGCCGGAACCACTCAGGATGCAATCACTTGAAACCCATCCGTCATGCTGCTTCTCAGGGAATTTTCTGGAATGCCTCCCATCCCCCTCTATGCAACATCCCTTTCATAGGGAAATGTCCTTCCGGTTCATTCCCCAAACCGTTGATACCCTGAGAGCCAAGCATCTCCAGAAAAGCTCTGGCCTCCTTCCGGTCCTTTTGGGAACTAATATGGGTTTGTACTGTCCAATTTTAGGGGCGGTTTCCTTTTGTTTGAGGCACCTCCATGATTTTTCAACAGAATCCTTGAGTTTCCTCTTTTGCTAAACAACAGCTGTCGCTTACATTTGCTCTTCTCATACACAACCAACGCACCCTCCAACAAAGACACACACACACACATTTGGGTGTGTCTTTCTTTGTGGGTACCCCTTTGATAGGTGTTGAAGACAAACCACGGCGCTTTTCCGAACCTCTCATTTTGGGGGTCCCCCAAAAAGAAAGACGAGCCATGCCGCACCCGGTTCGCGCGGCCCAAGGAGCCACCAGGGGCACCTGGTGCTGGCGCAGGCGCAGCAGCTCGGCGGCCGCCAAGCCGTAGCCCGTGACGCTGCCACCGGGGCTCTTCAGCTTCAGCACCACCTGGCGGCTTCTTCTTTTTGATTTTTGGGTGGTTTCTGGTTTGTGCAGGGTTCATTTTGCGCGATTTGGGGTGGTCTCTGGTTTGTGCAGGGTTCGTTTTGCGCGATTTGGGGTGGTTTCTGGTTTGTGCAGGGTTCGTTTTGCGCGATTTGGGGTGGTTTGTGGTTTGTGCAGGGTTCGTTTTGCGCGACTCTGGTCTTACAGTTTTGCGCGATTCTGGTTTGTGTAGGGTTCGTTTTGTGCGATTGTTTGGGTGGTTTGATTTGGGGTGGTTTCTTGTGTGTGTGTGTAGGGTTGATTCAGCGCGATTTAGGGTGGTTTGACAGCTCGTTCAGACCCTCCGACTGCCCTTAGACACAAAAATCGCACCGACATGTTGGGGCAACATCGCAGTTTTATGGGTAGCTTGATTACATTAGAGACAAGCGCAAAACCACCCAAAGTGGTGTCCACCAAAAGGTCCAACCAATTGAGATGGCGATGAATTTCAACGGTTGGAACCACCGAACTCAAGTGGTGGACATGAACTCCCCGCCCCCCGAATTTCTCATGCGCGACCCATCGGTTTGGATTGGCGGCTTGGTTCAGGGGCCTCGTTCCTCCAACCGCAAATTTGGGAGAAGCTAGCGTGTCACCAAAAATCCAGAAAGGGGCTCTCCTGGTAACCTTTGGGGACCCTGTTGTCCCCGAACTCCGGGATTCTGTCAACCTAAAAAACACCCCCCGGCAAACGGAAACTAACCTCAAATCGGCCAAACAAACACACACACACACACACACCTTGGATCACCCCAAATGCAAAAGAGTTCCTGTCGAATGCTACGCAAATGATTGTGCTTTGGCGCAAGCGATTGGAACCCTTTTGCTAGAACCCGTTGAATGGGTCTTGTGATGCACGTGGTGCTTCCTTTGGAACATCAGGGTGGGAAACCCCAGAGGGAAGTGGGGATTGGGAAAGCGGCATGAGGGTAATTTTGAGGATGTCATTTCTGGACCCAGTGTGTCACCCGCTTGGCCCTTGTGAATGATCGGGACTTATGACTTAGGACTATTTGCAATCAACATCACCTAGCTCCAGAATGTGAGTTGTAACATCGGGAGGCATCCCCACTACTCCGTCACCCGTGACACCATGTCAATGACTCTGGATTCATGAGGCATCCCAACAGAAACTCCGCGGGACTCACAACCAGAAGTGACAACGAGCAACAGAATCATTTGTGCCGAGTAAACCATCTTCATAAGGAGCCCACCAAACAAAAAGGTGGACATTTGAGGTGTCACTGAGCAACTGGTTCAGGTCTGGGTTGTGGAGGTGTGAAAATTGTGCACCGCCATGTTGCTTTACAAAATAGGACCAGCTAAACCCGCCAAGGGTTTAAGAAAAGAAGGACAAGCCTTATGGAAACGACTTGCGACCTCTATTGTGATTGCCCGTGTGGAACGAACTTGTCTTCTTGGGCCTTGCGCCTTGAGACCACGAGGCTCTGCAAGGATCTTGCACCTCACTCCCCCCAACTCAAGATGTGCACTTTCCAGGGTCAATCTCTCACACTGCCTAGAGCACTTGGTTGCTGGTTTTGGGTGGAATCTCTGCAGGCAACAGCGACCCAAGCCAGAATCAAAGCGCAGCTTTCTTTCCTACCACCCCCCTTGCCAACTCTCATCGGACAAATTGACCCCGCGGATGCAAACATGGGATATGGAAACGTTGGAGACAAACACCTCCTCTGCGCCCCGCCTCTTTCGGCCGGGTCTTCGACTCGAGGATGGCCGTGATCTCCTGGGCCAAACCCAACCAGGTCCCCAAGGGGGAGGGTGCAGGGAAAGACTATGGTCCGGGCTTGGGCCAGGGAGTAAACTGCCAATAACCGTCAGGAGGGTTCCAGGTAGCTCAGCTAGCTATAGGGAGGGTAGGCCGCTGCAGTGGCTATCGGCCTCCTATATCCCATCTCTCACGAGCCCGGAGCTTCCGCGACAAAGAACAACCCAATACTTGCTGCTTAAGCACGGGCCTTATCTGAAAGTTACTTACCATCCCCCGAAGGGAGGAAAAGTAGCTGCGAATTGAACATGAGAATGAGAAAACAAAGATAAAGACACAAAACAGAGAAAGAGAAAGATAAAGAGAAAGAGACAAGGGGCAAAAACAAACGTGCTGTCCAAGTCAACGAAGGGATCTCCCCTTTTTGGATAGTGTCTCCCATTCAAAAAAAAAAAACGCACACGCCCGCACGCCAAGACCGAATCTTTGCTTCTGAAAACCATTTCTAAGGGATAGGTGTTTCTTTGCTGGAGGGGCACCTCTTTTGTGGGTGTTGTTGTGAAAAGGAACCAAAGAAACATCACCCATTTTGCGGGATCACCCACTGAGAAGCCAAACCAAAGGCTGCCCTAAACTGGGGCAGCCCACAACAAAGGAGTATGCGGATTTCTTTTGCATGCAGCCAGAAGCTCTCTCTGGTGATTGATTGACTGGGCCCTGGTACCCTTTAACTTTCAAGGGCCCTGTGCATAGACCCTTCCGAACGAAACAGATGTGAAGGCCGCTGATTGAGACTGACCATCATGAACAGGGTTCAAGCCTATGTGATCCAAAAGTGGAGCCCTGAACACAGTTGAGAAATTCAGACCTGGGGTGTGTTAAACATGGGGCACGGGTCAACGATTAGAACCCAGCTGAAACCCAACCTAGTAGGTCATCGCCTTCACCATAAGGCAACTAACCCCAACTGCCACAAATTATAACCATAGTTGAAACCAACATACCTCACCGGGTTTGAACATCCAAGTAGGCAAGCCCCACACTGACCTGGACAGGCAATGCCCGAATTGTGGGAATATCTACCTGTGCGCCCTGCAATGTCCCCCGAAAGTTGGCGTTCAACCAGCGCCATCTATGTTCAACATGCTTCAGCCAAAACAAAACAACACCTAAACTGACACGTTTAAGGAACTGTCCAACGGCCATATATAGTCTATACTGGGTGCAATTTGTGCGCCTCTTTCCTCAGAAGCAACATGCCCCATGCTCCTCGGCAGGTGGTAATGCAGCCATTGGGAACTAAGCCTCGTTAATAACTATAACCTACTTGGGTTGAACATCCATGTGGCAAAGCTGCAACCTAGGTTTCCTTGAGAAAGCGTACTGCAACCAAGGATGTAACCAGGGCTCAAAATAGGGGAAGCCAAGAGTGGTTTCTCCCGTCTTTCCCAACAAGGGGCACCCTTCCACAAACAGCTTAAGGCCATGGAAAGGAGACCATCGCAACCAAATAGTGACTATAAGTGACTATTAGGGCCCGTGAACAGGGGTTTCCTTCTGGGTTCCAGTGAACAGGGGTTTCCTTCTGGGTTCCAGACTGAAAGCCAACCAAAAAAGGTCCAAAATCCATTTTGAGAAACTCACAACTCAGATTCAAACCTGCCAACACGCTCAGCAATCTGCGTACATAAGGGCTCTGGAAAAACAAATTACAAATCTGCTTTTGAATGGGTTATGTGGGTGTCTCTTTCCTTTCGCTTTTCGCTGCTTCAAAGCCAAACCAACAGGGGAAAAACAAGCGATTTCGAGGGTTACCATTGAACAAAAACATCGACGCACCCATTGCGCCCATGTGCACCGACCGCAACCGCACCGGTCGCCTGCGACAGCAGCTTCACCCCCGCGGCCGTGGGATCCCCGTCGAAGCTCAGGACATACACCGTGGAGCGCTCAGACTCCAAAGGCCCGTCCTCACTCTCGCGCCACTCGCGCCACTCGCGCCACTCGCGCCATGAACATTGTGTTAACAAAATCCTTGAAGAAAGAAGTAGAGTAAAAAATCACGTAAAGACATAATTAAAGGGAAGACAGGACCTAGAGCTCCGTCCACCCCGGGTGGACTCAAACTGGGGAGCCCACAAAATGTAGGGGGGTCCCTACTACCCGCCAACCCCGAAGTGGAGAACAAACCAATCAGCCAGCTGGCGCGCAACCACACAACACTGTGTTGTTCACACTGCCCAAGCGGAGGGAGTTGCACTGGCCACCCCGCAGAAAAGCAAGCGCCATCCAAAGGTTTCTGAGTCCTCCAGTAGGGCGGTTAGAACAAGGATACCCCCTTTTTTTCTGTAGTCTATTTTAGTAGGGGAACCTTTCCCCAAAAAAGGGTAGAAGGGCACCACTGGGGGACCTAGGTTTCTTGCTTGACATCCAACAGCGCTGCCCGTGAGGCGCGTGTTTATCTTGGCATGGGACTGTGGCAGGAAGACATGGCTAGTCTATGCTGCCCGGTGTTGCTGCAGAAGATCATGTCAGCCGGGTCCCTAGAGGTACGATGTACGGGACACGCTGCTCAACCCTTCTGGGCTTCGGCTGTTCCAGAAGGGGCTCACTTTGCGGTCTGGGCACCATGTGGGACATGCTGAATCGAGGTCGCACATCCGGCAGACAAATGCCTGTTGCCTACGTTAGCCTTAGGCTTTTGATCAAGTTCTCAGGTTTGCTGGGAATATCTGAAAGAAAGGACGGACAGGGATGATCCGGCCATGGCCATGGCTTCCTTGACGAAGGTTAGACTACTGTAATCAAAACAAGGTTGCCCTACAGTCATGATGACATGTGGGAAGTACCAACAACCACATGTTAATTATTCGGGCCTAGTATTGTACATGGATGCCCTGATGGATGTCTGACATGCTTTCACATGGACCCGATTCACGTTTCAGCAAAGGGAAGGGCCAGCAAAGGCCTTTGTTTGCGCGCTTTCTCCTTTGGATGCTCACATGCCTTCCTTGCGGTTGGGCTCGCCTCCAGGGAACATTTTTAGTAACCCCGAGCTTGTGCCAAATGGGCATGCATTTCCAGGCACTATTGGTGGACATCAAAATTTGTCAGGGATTCCCCAGCGCAACCACTTGTGAGGTGGCCCCTGAAAGTTAAGCGTTGCCCGGTCGCACAAAGGCAAAATGGGGGTTGCTTTGATCCCTCGGAGTCTGCTCCAGATAAGGGCCCTCGGGTAGCGGCCGAGGCGTGGCATTGTGTATCTCGGGGTTGGGATCCCCAAGCGAACCTGCATCCTCTTTCACTTGCAAGTGAACAGCTTCCCAAAAGCAACCTTCTGAGGTGAGTTCCATTGGGCTGTCAGTGAAAGTCCAACATCTGGACAGTTTAGGCAGGTTTCAGATGCTCCCAGTGGATTCCCCAGCAGTTCTCGCCATTTTTGGGCCTGGGCGCCGTGAGCCACGAGAGGTCGGCCTTGGCCAGCGCCTTCTTCAGGTTCCTTACGTGAAGCAAAGCGCGGAGAATACGGGGGGAAATGCATCCGGTCTGATGCCACAAACCCAGAAACGCTCTTGTCAAGCTGTGCCAAAAACCGAAGACCTACCAATCAGTGCGCCAACGAAAAGCCAAAGCGCAAGTCTGAAACTAAGTGGGTGCGAGAGCAAAATGCAGCGGTGACAGTCTGTGATTTCGGTTCAACACAGTGGACCTATGCGACTTTGTTGGCGGGTGATCCGCATCCCCCAACAATAAAGGTTCCCTGAGTAACGAAACATTTTCCCAAAATCCCAGAGTCCCCCGCACTAAATTAGACCAGGCCAAGCCTGAACCTCCCACCTCTCCTCCAGTCAAAAAAAAGCTGGTCGCGGTCTTCATTTACTTCCCTTACTAAAAAAAACACTCATGAAGTGAACAACCCGTAAGTTGGCAGCCCAAATCTCGTCAGATGGCGCAACATGTTTACTCCTCGCGGGGTCTTTTTTTTAATTAGGGAGACGCACGTTATTTCCTCAAGCAGCTTCGCTGATGGAGTTCCTTTTTCATGCTAAGAATTGCTCCCGGGTAACCCTGCTGTCTCTCCACCTGTCTCCCTCCCCACTTGTCTCGGCTTCTCCCCCCACCTGTCTCCCCATTTCTGCCTTGTCCCGGCTTGTCTCCCCACTTCTCTCCCCGTCTCCCTGCTTGCGCTTGGCGACTCGGACCTTCTCATACCTTGTGTCTCCACTTGTCTCCCCATTTGTCTCCCTGCGTGTAGTTGCTTCACTTGTGGCACGGCTTCTCTTCCCACTTCTCTCCCAGCTTCTCTCCCCGCTTGTGCTCGCTGACTCGGGCCTTGTCACGGCTTGTCTCCCGACTTGTCTTCCCAATTGTCGCCACACTTCACACTTGTCTCCCTGCAAATGGCGTTCCTTGCGTTTGGTATTTTTACATGGACATACAGATGCACGGATACTTCGAACATCTTATTGCTGGCACGTGCGCTTTGTGTTGTTCATGACGCTTACTTGCGCTCGACTTTCATCACAAGGAACACAAAGCTGCGACAAGACTTGACGACAACACCGCAATTGCCCAATTGGCTGTGCCTCGTTCTTTGCACCCCATTCATGCGAAGCAATGCCGTGTCCTTGACTTGGCAGCTCGGTTTGGCAGCCCAGACATGGTCTCCAGTTGTTGGCAATTCAAGGCCGGAAACAATACATGACTTGATGTGCACAATTGCTGTTTGGGGTCGATGCTGGTTTCATATGCGTAAGGGGTAGCGGATTAGGTGCGGCCAAACGAGCTTGAATGACTTACAAACTTCGAAGGGAATTCCCCTAGAAAAGAAGACGTGTCCTGCCTTAATTGCTGTAAAGTGCTCAGCTCGCCAGGTTTGCCACTTCCAGGACTCCCAATTTCAATGGTAAGTGTGCCCTATCCAGAAAACATCCTGCACGCAGACTCTCCCGCTCTCAAAATTGAGCTGTGCCACCATTTCCCCCCCCCCCTCCCTGGACCGTTGGCCAAGCATACACCTTCAGACAACTCAGTTTCATACAGTTAGCTAGCCAAAATAGTTTGGAGACCCGACATGGAAATGCACCCCCCGACCAGTCGGTCCCGCGTAGCGCGTTTTTCTGGGGACTCGTCAGCTGAGGGTCTCCTTCTTCTCCTCGGCATCCGGCCCAGCTGTGACTGCCTCCCAAATAGCGCCCATGAGCTCCTCCTGGAGCGACACCCGGCTGCCCGCCCAATTCATCGGCGGGTTTCCTCTTGAGAACCACCCTGAAAACCAATAGCCGCCAGCAAAATGATGCCAGGGCCATAGTGATTTTGTGGACCGAACCCTTTGCGAGGGGATGTCTTGGAATACGGGGTATCTACCAAAAAGGGCTTTCCTTTTGGTGTCCCTTCTAAACAAATAGGTGCCACAAGTGCGACATCGAAAAAGACACGCAAACAAACCGTTTGGAAAAGGTGATGGCACCTGTCACATTGTCGAAACTAAAGTAAACCTCATGGAATGTCGAACATATAACATGTACTTACTCCGTGGTCATGGAAGAGCCGCCTTGGTAGAATCTCACTTTAGGAACCAGATCCCCTTTTTGGGTTTAATTCTGGGAAATGCGAAAGTGATGACTGGACCCTTCCATTTGACTTACCTCCTACTTAAATGCAAAAGCTTTTGGAATGTCCTGCTTTCCTTTTGTCTTGACTGTCGTTAGGCAGAGAGCCTATTGCACGTAGGGGTGCCACTTCCATAGGCTCACGTTGGTTTTGGTCCTGGAGCTTCAGCTTCTGCTCCATGCTGCCAGCCACCTCTCGCTTGGACTGCATGCCTTCGACAAACCCGTCGAGACCGAGCGTCCGCGGGACCCCGCGCGAATCCATGTGCAGCTAGGTGCAGTGTTTATGTAGGTAACATTCCATTATATTGCGCTACCCTAGGTTAATTTGGCCTTACAGTAAACCATCATTGTAGTGCATTGTCTATTTTCATTGTAGTGCAGTACTTCAATTTGATAAACTTCATTTGCATTTGCGTTCGCACGGCTGGCGCTACCATCACATTACATCACGCACACTACAAATTCACGCACGTGTAAATCCACTACAATACATGTATGTATGTATATGTATATATTTATATATATGTATATATGCACATATCACGCTACGTTGGATTTCGTTACGTTGCGGCAGGTCACATTTCGGCACGCTACTGCAGATACCAGGGTACATGCAAGACTCCAAGATGTCCAATGTTTGGCCCCGTGCCTTTCCAGAAGGAGTTCTCCAGCAGGTTGTCCAGCCACTTCTCTCGGGCGTCCGCAAAGTTCTCCTGGCGCTCCTTCTCCTTCTCTGCGTACTTCTCTACGGCTGCTTCAACCTTCTGCCTCTCCTGGTGATCGAGGCTGGGGGAAATGTGGCGGGCAGAAAGAAATGGCCAGGAACCTTCAATTGCGGCTTTGACTCTGGCCAATTTCGTGCACACAAAAAGCCCACGCGCGCAAAACCGCACACCACTCTTCCGAAGAAAACACAAACACCGAGAGCCACACAAACAACTCACCGCAACCCAAGTAGCACATGTTCCATGGCAAGAATACAGCACGTGCCAAGTGAGGGAGCACCTACCTCCCTAATTTCTCCACAGGAGCGCATCCATAAACGACGCCTGGCTTGAGGACTGCCTTGCAACCCCATGCCTCCAACACTTGGTAAGCAAAAGGACTAGTTGAATAGTATGGTTTCCTAACTTGAGCCCCAAAGGTACGCTCTCACGGGTGAGGTACGCTCTCACGTGTGACTTCACGTTAAATGGGATTCCTGCAAACCAGGAAATAACGTTTCAAACGCAAAATGCTGCACCCAGGGATGAGTCGGAGGTGTTCCTTTGGATGCACCGATGCCATCTGTTTGCAAACAAAGCGACGCAGCAAAAGAGTGTCATGAATGTGTGCAACAGCATCCATCATCAAGGGGCCTTCAATGAAGGTGATCATCAAAACTAGGCTTGTGACCCAAGTTCGGTGAGCTCGCCAAAGCAAAACAACAAATACATCACCAATCAAATTCCCGGAAAGCAACCTTGAGATCACCCCGTGAGATGCTTATGCCGGATGTCTCCGATTTTTCATGTCTGCCGGAGGGCAGGTCGGTCGAGCGGTGCTCCAAAGACCCACTTTCCACCCTTCGGTGCGTGTTCTGTTCGGAGAGAAGGCGCTTTCCCTCCTACCATTGGAGTGGACAAAGGAGCTCCCCAAAAGGAACGTAGTCTTCCAAAACCCTCCTGTCAGCCTGCCAACTTCCATGATTGTTGGAGGGAGGGTAATTACCCCTTGCCCAGGCCAAAGGAAAAGCCACCTGGCTCCTCAGGGGTCAAGATGAGGCCCGCCAGGATGTGGTCCCACAAATGCGTGAAGCGCCGGCGCCGGGCGGAGGAGCGCAGGCTCTCCGCCGCTGCGGGGCCGTCCAACTGCTCCGCCAAAGCCGCCTTCGAAGGTCAAGCCGAACAGAACAAACCAAACCGAACCAAACTAAACCAAGCCCGCAAGCAAGCAAGCAAGCAACCAACCAACCAAGTGAGGGTAATTACATTTAGGCTGGGGGGGGAGTGAATCACAAAGATTCAGTGCCACCACAAGGCCAGCATAAACAATCACGAGGGTCCTAGGCAGGTACCCTACTGTTGGCAACCAGGCGCTTGGGAGAGTTCCCTGCAAGCCCGAGTTCAACGCCAGTCAGAGAACATTGGCGTAAGGAAGCTAAGTCCAAAGATTCAGACAGCCTCAAGAACTTGGAGCCGTCCCGATGTGTTATTGCTTGTTGGTGCCTGTGCGGCATGGTTGCGCCTTCGTTGCTCCGGCCCTTTGAACAAAGGGGCCAAGTACCGTTTGAGCTGCAACTGCAGCCCTCCAGCCACTCTGAAGTTCAAGCTTACTCCCGGATGCCTAGGACTGGTCAAGCTGGCTTGGGCCCTGGAGGACTGGATCTGCACCCGGCCCCCGCCCAACGCAGCCTGGAAGCTGGTGACCTGATCATTCAGCCGCTGGACCTTCCTTAAGGCCAACTGATCCAGAGCGCGGTACTCAATGTAGCAGGGCTTAATTATCCGAAGCTTCAGGGATGGATTCCTCCCATTACGTAACCTGCTCAACCACTCAATCCATGAAATCATGGAGGATTCAATCAAACTCCCCTTTCTACCAGAAGATGCTAGAAGGATTCTCTCCTGTCATGTATGGTCCTGGCGCAACCAGAAGCGTGCCAGCACGAATGACCCTGCGGCTTAAGAACAGCCATTTGCTTCAAAATATTGAAGCTGGATTTTGGTAGGTAACAAAGGTAACACTCCATGACAGGGTGTAAGTATGTTTGTCTGGACATATGTACATGCTTGTTTGTGTGTGTACGTGTGTATTTGGATTGTCTCATGCTGTAGCCTGCAAAATGCGAAGTGTAGCCCAGCGCTACCAATCAAAGAGTCCCTCGCTTTACCTTCAAATGAATTCAACGCAAACCGCCCCAACACGTCCTAGTGCAAAATGACCGCACGAAGGCGACAGTTGTCACAAAACTGCCTTGCTGGAGAAAGTGCCATGCGTTGAATTGTATACCGGAGGATTCAGCAAGGATGTTCTTTCAGCACAGACCCCGAGTCTGAGCACCGAACCCTGTAGTTCATAAGAGGCAATCGAAGGGTCTGATGTGCGTCCTGGCCTTCGGCAATGATCCCTGACCCAATTTGCTTCTTGGCAGTCACCGCGACGATCTCCCAGTTCCCCCACCGTTTTTTTTGGAACACATGGGCCAAACCGCTCAAGGCCCACAAAACACCCGTGCAACGACATCACCCGGAAAGCATCCAAAAGCTGGGAACCCTTGGTTCACGCGCAGCCTCTGCAAGGGTTGCCAGCCACGTGGGCGTTTGGAGGAAAAAACCGGGGGACCCCAAAATGACAGTTCCTTTTGCTCGCCCAAGGCACCCTCAAAAAAGCACAGGTCCATTTCGGGCTCAAGCGGTTCCGCGTCCGAGCTTCAGGTTTCGTGCCTCCAGCAAATCGGTCTCTCCCGCCAGGCGCTTCAGGAACCTAAGCCAAGACTCGCGGCGCTTTGCAGAGGCCTGTAAGCTGGCGGCAGGGACTCAAAAATGGTGCGAACGAATGGGCTTGGGCACATGTTTTCTACAGGGTACCTAGCCAGCCACAAAGGAGAGAGCTGACTTCTTTCACGAGTAGTTCCAGTACTACAGGAGCTCTTGGTTTTTCTTCCTTTGGTAGGCAATATCTGGAATTGTCGGAAAGCCCATCTAATCTTCAAAATGGTTGGTTTCCGTGTTGAAGGAAAGACACGCCCAAATTGCTCCCACTCTTGTCATTCCAGTGGCCCGGTACCTGTGCAGAACATGTTGAAAAGGACTTCCAGTGGTATCACGGAAGTGTGTAATTCCCAGAGGGCTGTTGCAAGTTGTTTCTTGCCTTCGCAACCCCAAGAGCGTGTCTGTTTTAAGTGATTTCCGCTTTGCTCGCTCAACCCTCTGCGGACTCTCGGTGGACAACTCATGGTGTTTGCTGTTTTCACTTCCCTCACGGAACCCGCTGCGGACTTTCGGGCTGGAAAATCGGTGTCTTTCCAATTGTTAACTTTCGTGAGTTGGAGCGAAGGGGGGAGAGAGAGAGGGAGAGAGAGAGAGAGAGAGAGAAAAGAAAGAGAAACAGGACAAGAAAGAGAACAAGGAAGAGGAAGAGAAAGAGAAAAGACAGAAGAAGATAAAGAATAAAATATAGAAGACAAAGACAAAGATAAAGAGACAGAGGAAGAGAAAGAGCAACAGACAGAGAAAGATGAAGAGATAGAGAAAGAAGGAGACAAGAAGCGCGCTCCAAACTATAGTTTTATCCCTTTGACACTTCCGTTCCACAACGCTGCTGGACTTTACTAATAGGAGCTTGTCTAGCAACAGGTCATTCCGAATGTCCATGTTCTGTACTGAGACTAGAGGAAACAAGGGCACCTTCTTGCTGGTAGCTGATTGTAAACGCGGGCACGATCAATTGGCGGTTGGAAACTTCTCGAGGGTCTTCTGCGTCTTCCGCCCGTCTTGCCCGAATTTCTGGTCCAACTTCTGCAGCACGAAGAAGCCTGCGAAACCAGCTTTGGCTGAACTGAGGGAGGGAGGAAAGCGTGTCAACCCAAACCGCATTCAATTGCATGGCATGTGTTCCTGCAGCTGCCAAGGTCTTACCAACCTTTTTGGCGGGGTATGGAAGCACCAAAGCTCACTTCGACCTATCCTCTCACAGCGAAAGTCCGTGCTTGGGTGATCACTCGGAAGCTGACGCCATGCCCTGCTTGTCGCATTCAATGCCAAGCGCTTTCACAGCAAAATGATCAAGAACCTGAAGCCGTGTGGAAGGTTTTTCAGAACCTACAACTCCGTGTCATGTAGGGGGTTGCGATATTGGGTCCATGATGAAACTACTGGGACCGTGCACGCAGCCTTTGTCCATGTGCCACACGGGTTTGTCAGGTCTGGGGTGCTTTCTCGGAGGGTGAAACTGGAGACGACGCGGTGTTGCAGCTGCCACTGGAAGCGTTCCCGCTGACCATCCATCGGTTCACTCACCTAAAGAGATGTAATGATTCTTTGGTACCATGGAAGAACTGGCCGTTGTTTGCTAGTACACAAGGAAGTCCAAAAGGAAGCCCCTACTATTTTGCTAACACGGAACCCAAAAAATGCCAAAAAACAAAACAGCAGGAAACAAAAGCTGGCCCAAATTGAGGCCCGGTTGCCTGTCAGTCTTCCTGTTAAGCAACCTCAAAAATGGGTGCCATCAAAAGAACGCACGAGCCACGATTACAACATGATGTTAGGTAAATTGCCCCCACCCATGTCCACTTCAATTGAATGGATCTAGTTGCTTACAGGATGTCTTTTTGGGCCTGTGCTTTTTTACAACCCAAGTGGACACCCAATCCCATACCTTTCCCTCTTCTTTTTTCCTCCTGGGGGGGGAGAGTCCGCCATGCTGAGAAGCGGTTTAAAGCAGCCCTCCCAAGCTGAACGATGCTTTGGGGCCACCCCCGAGGGATTCCCGGCGTTTTTCCCCGGGGATTCTTCTGGGGGCCCCTGGCCGCCGAGGCCGGCGAGGGTGAACTTGAAGAGCGCCACCAGCCCCACACCGATGGCGCCCGCGCCCAGCAATTTCCTGAGATCCCGACAGCGCTGGCCCCCCCCCCCCCCCCGCCGGTTCGGGGGGGATTTTTTTTTGGGGGGGGAGGGGGGGATTTGCTGTTTGAAGCCTGCAAACAATAGAAAACAAATGTAGCGCTTTAACCGAGGAAACCAAGCCGCTGGTTTCTTTGGGAGGTTGTGGGGGGCCAAGCAAGAGAGAGGGATTTGTGTCGCACCTGACACAAGGGACCCCGACTGGACCAAAGAAAGGAGCCAAAGAGAGTTTGCACACCCCCGAGGTTGATACAACTTGCCCAGAATCATATTCCCGATGATATGGGTGTGCCTTTGATGGTACACCGTTTGGAGTTGGATGGAGGTTGGACATGTGTAGGTTGGACACCTCTTGGTGTGTCATTGGGGTTAAGCCCAGATCTTAAGCCGGACCCAGTCCCAAGGATATGTTGCTGTTCGGTAGCTGTGTTCAGGCAGCACAACACATGATGCTTGCCTCTTGTGTACTTCTGGCTGTCTCCGTTTCATCTTCCCCACCGTGTAATCATGTGCTTCTGTTGCATCATTCGAGGGTGCAAGTACCTTGTCTTTCCAGTGGTATTCCGAGCCGTTCCGGACTGCCTGCTACACTGAGAGAAAAAAAGCAAAGTGCACTGGAGCTTCGCGCCGTCCAAACGTCTGCCGAAGACTTTCTAACCGTTTGGCAGACTTGGAAGAGAAATCAAAGGAAACTCAGAACGAGCCTGGAAGGGCAATACTTGAAAAAGATGTGCCATATGTGGCCCTACGAGCACTTAATACAAACTGCTCATGTACCACCAGTGTCACCAGTTGCAAACTTATCTGCTGGCATCTATTTGGCACATGTAAGCAAAAGCACACAACCGCACACACAAACCGCAGGTGCTTCTGTGCTGTCGTGGCGAGGTTCGTCAAATCCGGCACCTCCACCGACGGCACATCGGGGGAGGGGGCTGCGTCACCAGTGGATTCGCCCAGCAGCATGCCCAAGCCTGCCTGCTCAGGCTCAAGTGGCCGTCTGCGGTGCACAAAAAATATATATGTTCAGATGCGGTTCAATATTTAGTTTGCCGCTAACGGAAAACAAGGATGTGGATGAGACCCCGGCTAATTCGCACCATGGTCGGAAGACGTACGATCAACCCATGGTGAGGATTGCTGTGAATGGTACGCATGAAGCTACCCTCTCGAGCAGGGCTCGGCCAACCCTCTGTTGAAACATGTTTGAACCACTTGTGTTTCAACAACTTCTTTCTGGGTTCCCTTTCAACCAGGATCCGATTGAAGCAAATATTACCCAAGCCTGCTTCAAGGATCTCCCACGCTGCATCAAACATTCATATTTTCCCCAAGACTGTTATGCATGTGTCGGTTGGTTTTGCACGGGCGGGACATGCCCAGTACTGGAACCAAAGCAACCCAAGGTGCCGTGTGTCTAATCAGACAAAACGGCCCCTTCAAATGCAGCATGTAGAGGGTCCCCCCCGCTCATCGGCCAACTGTGAGTGGGGAGGTCTGGGCAAAAAGCAACCGTTGACATCCTGGGTATTTGGAGTAATGAGGGGGCTTGAACGAGTGTGCTTTTTGCCGGCTGTTTTAAATGTTCTCAGCTCACATATTCGAACCACTTTTGCTTCAATCGCCCCCGTTGCCAGAGGAAGCTGCCCGACGCACCTCTTGCTGTAGCTCTTTCCCTCGTTGTTAGCCAATCCGAATCCAGACGGCCATGCCTCCAACAAAAGAAGAGCAAAAGGCGATTTGTAGTGTCAGGGCGACGGCTGGATTTGACCCGTGAACGCATTGCACTCCGGCGGATCCCGGTGGTCCCAGCCGTCTGCGACTCGCTGGCTGCAAAGCTGGGCTCGGCCAAGGCGGACCTGGTGCGAGGTTGCCAATCTGGTTCCACATGGGTGTTTCCCTAGAGCTCGAGGGACCGATTCCTTCTGAGTTCCTTTAGCTTTCCTCGAAATTCAAACTATCCAACAGGAACCGTGATTTTGAGAAACACCCGCGTGCCTTCATTGATTCGCTTGGCCTGTTGCATGCCGAACAGTTAGAAAGGGAGGCGGGATCGCTGTACTTCCATGGATGCGCTTGGCCCAAAATGCATTGCCAAGCAACTGCCTGCGAGCTGGTGCAGAGCTAGAGTGCAATATGTCGGGTCACTCAATTTTCCCTTACGCTGCAACCACTGCCGCGTTTGGACGTTCAAATGATGGCTGCTAAAGTTCAAAGAAATCGGCGCCTGCCAAGGACAAGCTCGGCCCTGGGGAGAGGCCCGGTGGTTCCCGCAAAGTCTAGCCAGGCAAAAGGCGTCCCAAGCTTCATTGCCTTTGCAACAGCTTAGAGGAGTTGTTCAAATGTGGCCTATCAACAGGCAAGTCCCCCAGCAAGGCAGAAGGCGGATCCTCAACTTCAGTGTTGCAAGTGTTGGCATCCCTGCTAAGCTCAAAAGCGAATAGATGCACTCGAGCCATGGCATGCAGCTGCTGCACGCTAGTGTTGTATGATCGGGTCTGAGCAAAAGCCCGCTGCTTCGCGTGAGACAGCCCGACAAGTCATGTGCAACGACCGCTGCCAAATGCACACACACACACACGGTGCACCCACCCACAAGCACACACACACACACACACACACAAACAAACAAACAAACAAACAAACAAACAAACAAACAAACAAACAAACAAAAAAACAAACAAGCAAGCAAGCAAGCAAGCAAGCAAGCAAGCAAGCAAAACAAAACAAACAAATATAGAAACAATTGCAGAAACACAGAAACACACACACACCGAAACACAGAGAGAGAGAGAGACAGAGAGAGAGTAACCAACACACACTTGCAAAAAACACACACACACACACACTGGGAATGCCACGTCGGCAGTCAAACACCAAACGTTCAAACACGTAAACATGAGATGAAATGTTGCAAGTTAGCACTGAACCGTGCAAAGTCAGTGGCCTTAAGGGCGATTGTTAGGGGTGAGCCCTCCAGCTGCCCGCGACTCAGGCAGGTACGTTTCACGAAAAGTATGTGGGGTCTTCGTTGGCAGCCGCCCACATACTCTTCCGGCTGCCCCCTGCCGGCATGCACGAATTGCACGGATTTGACAAATCGGGGTACATACACGAACGTAGCTGAAAGCTTCTTGGTCTGGGGCAACCGCCGCAAACCTCTGTGCGTCAGGCGAATGCGTCCACTGATGTCCGCTGTGAACCGATAGGTCAGTAACGCCGTTCACGACAAACGTAGCTGAAAGCCACCTGGTCTGGGGCAACCGCCGCAAACCCGTTCACTGCTGGCGTGCATGAATTCCACGGATTTTGACAAACCTGGTTCTGCAGGTGGTTTGTACTGCGGATGCCACAGTGGGCAGATCGGGCTCTTCGAATTTGGGCGAGGGCTGATCGAATTTCAGCGAGGGTTCATCTCGAGAACGGGTTGTTAAAACATTTGGTCCAGCACGGCAATGTTTGCGGAGGCGGCGTCTCGAATTAGGCTGAGCTGCTGGCAGAGTTGCAGCAAACCCGTCTCAGATGTATTAACTTGGCGGTCAGGGGGGGGGAGGGGGGGGGCGGACGGCGGGGGAAGTGGATTACTCAAAACATGAGCCTAAATGGCCGAAGAATCAAGAAGTCACAGAACAATGAACAATGAGCGACGTGCAGTAAGTGAGAAATCTATTTTGACCAGCGTCGCAGGGTTGACCTAAAAAGTAGACCGACGAGAGGTCGCAGCCTGTAACTCGCGAAGGGTGAAACCATGGGATTGGTAAAAATCCTGCAACACAGCAATGTCCGTGGTAATGAAGGACCGAGGGAAAGTATACTTGCGAATCAGCGCAACACGAGATAGATAACCGGAAAATCTGTTGGCTCGTGTAGCCGTGCTATATGGGTGACGAACCTGCCATTTGGCATGCGGCATGATGAATCTGACCTGTCGAAGACGATGGAGTATGCGGAAACCCAAATAGTGATCATCGTTCACGGGCTCGATCAAAACAGGAGGTATGTAAAAAGTGTCCCGGAATAGAAATTGGAAAGGGGGCGAGTTGGCAATGTCGGCGTGAATCAATAGCATTCTGTTGTCGACGTATCGGGTAAAACAGAAAAGGTGTCGTTGGCTATGCAAAAACTGCTGAAAAGAATCAGTCCAAATCTGCTCCCGATGGGCAATCGCTAGGGCACACAATGCAGGAGAAAGCTGATTGCCAATTGTGGCTCCTCTAGTCTGCCGATAAACCTGTCCCAGGGTGAGGAAAATGCTAGCTGTAAAAGCAGTGGAAATGAAAAGGTCGATATCATCAAGGCGAATTGTTCGAAGGAGGCCTTTGCCCCTATACATGCGAAACTGCGAGTGAGTTGTGGACAAGTCAATTGAAAACGTGAGGTCAGGGGGTCCGGCGTGTTGTCTCAAATAGCGTTGCTTGGCTTCGCGCCAGGATGCTAACACTCGGCTTTGTGGAAGAGAATTGAAGAATCCGATGATGTCATCATTGCGTAGAACGATGCGGGCGTCATCCGAGATGGACTCAAAGAAATGACGGATGCTGCTCCAAATGTCCACATTTTGGCCGGGGTCCAATGATGCAGGAAAAGCAATACGTGAAACAGCTTGAACGACGAAAGCACAGGCTTTAAGGGCAGCGGCAAGGGGAGTGTTCCTGTAAGCAACAATAGAACGGCCAATAGCAAAAGATTTCTTGTGCTTGAGCAAGGTATATCCTCGTGGTAGGTCCAAATCCAATCGAAAGGCCCAAGGGTATCGCTGAAGCAAAGAATCGGGAATGAGGGTGTGCAGAAGATCCTGAGCTTTGCTTGGCGGGATAGACACGCGTTCAAAAATCGTGGTCTCAGTGAAAGTGGCCTTCACTGCATTGTAATATAGTAACGGGCAATACAGCATAGTACGAAAAGGTTGATGATCCTGACAATGAATAGTCAAGCCCTGTAGCTGTTGTCGCAAAGATGAAACAGCCTGCCAAGTGATGCAGTCCTCATGTACGGTGTTCAAGTGCAGTGGCCACTGACCTTCCAAGAAGTCGTGGGTGGCAGCATCATCCATGTTTAAACAGTGCTTGTCAGCCCAGCGGGCGACATCTTTGCGGAATTCTTCTGAATATGTGCGCTTGGAGGGTAAAATTTGCGAGGCTGCGCTGTACTGAAGTATGGCTTTAAGCTGCGGAGATATCGACAAGAACTCGGCTGGGGAAGCAATGTGCCCATTATGCATTTCCAAATGGGGGTGTCTAGGCAAGAATGATTTGCAGGGGCACGAAGGGACTCTCCCTGGGTTCAAGGAGAATTCACGCATGGTCTCCTGGAAATTGAACAGTCGTTCGTGTAACGAGACGTGAGCCCGAAACAATATGGACCGGGAAGGAACATGAAGTGGGAGGAGTCGGTGTTCACTCTTGCGAATTATTTGCAGCAAAAATTGGCGTACATTGTATTGAAATTCAGGATGCGACAGGGGGCAAGTGCGAAAAGGGCTGTTAGTACCCGGCAAAGCAAGATTCTTGACCCGAAAGATCTTGGCAATGTGCGACTTGACTCTGCTGCGCCAGGGTTGTTCGAGGTTGTTACTCAAACGGAGTAGGGCATACAAGTGAAGTTGATGAACACTGTGTCGGCGAAGAAAAGCCTGGGCTCGAAAACTTGTCAAGTTGTCACCTGCGAGCATCAAAAGGGTCTGCCACAAAGACTGAACGGAGTCACTGAAGGAAGTAAGGAGGGAGAAAGGGCAATGAACAGCAGAAAGTCGTCGGCGAATCTTCTTGTGCAATCGGGAACTGGCTATAGACTGGTGATGTCGAGTCGGTAGTCGTTGATGTTTGATCCCTGAAGCCCGGAGTTGAATACGATTGCAAAAAGGGTAATTCAGGGGTGGCTGCCATCGGCTGATGAGATTAAGTTCCAACAGGCGTACCTCGTGTTCTGCATCGGCAGTCACCACTGGCAACAAAACGAAATCAAAAAATGAGGACGTGCGGACCCAATAGTGCAAAGCCAGCTCGGCTTTGACAAGCTTATGCTGCTGTAACTGATGGAGTTTGCGTAAACGAGAGTGAAACCGACCAAAAACAGTCTTCCGGGTACTGCCGATGTAGAAGAGCCGGGCCTTCTTGGCAAATCTGTGAGGTTGTCGTGTATCCATTGCCAACATCAGATATACAGCATAGGGGGAGTCCATCAAGCTCCAAGAAAGGGATTGCCATGAGTAGTCAAAGCATGTTAATCGACGTCTCCACTGGGTAATGGCAGCGGAGTTAGGGGCCCAGTGAAACAATATAAGCCAAGCAAGCTTGGCTCGGATAAGCAAAAGAGCATTTGAAACATGTATGGGCATATACTTGGGTAAATACTGCAGCGTAATGGTAGAAAAACGGAAAATAAGGTCAATGAGGTTGGCGTACTGTCGCATCATTTTGGCCGGTTGATGACCTCTGCTGATCCATTCGTAAAGCCATTGGATAATGAGAAATAAGAGTCTGAAAACATCCTCGAGGTCGGCAAAGAAGGTGTTGATGGGAATCGGAATAGGTTGTGAAACACGCAAGTCTTCGGGAGCTAGTTTGGAAATCTGTGTGAAAATGTCGGTCAGCATGTCGGAGTGTGTGTCGAATATGCGCAGGGGATCCATCGCGGTCTGTACACGAAGAGGGCGACGAACCTGTGAGCAACCATGGCTAAGCACCGTGTGAGAAACCATGTTGCGCGTGCAACTCAAAGAGTGCGAACAACAAAAGTGCAAATGAACAAAACGGTTCAAGGCTCGCACTGTTTTCGTCCATCCAGAAGTCAACATCTAGGGAGAAAAGCAAAATAACCAAAGGCATGTTGGCGCTCATCACTGCAGAACCCGATGGTTCGCGTCAAGCGAAGGTTAGAGCGTATGCCACCAAAATGCAGCGATACAGCTCATGATCCTTCATGTTCACTGCACGGGATACCGGCAATCCGAATTCCGCGGCGCGGTCTTTGAGGTTTGACCTCTGTTCCGGGCTTAAATCCTTGGCGGAATCGGCAGAGCAGGTCATGGCATCTTTGAACGCCGAGGCGACACCATCCGGAAGGCGTAGGTTCTTAAGCCACTTGGTGACGACCGCGGGGGTGTGACCATTGGGGGCCGACTGGTGCAATGTGCGGTTTGCCACAACATAGTCCATGTGGAACGGACGTTGGGAGTCAAAACCATCAAGGTCGGAGACAACCGCCGCAGGGGCACCCTCAACAGTTCTACGCTTCTTGCTGGGGGGGGCCGCCACAGGTAATGAGTTGGGCGCATCCTTACCGGCTTCAGTAGAAGCAATCTGCATTTCCAACTTCTTGATGGTTTCCTGGGCCTTGATGAGATCAGTGGTCACTTGACTGCGTAGGGGGGCGACCAATTCTTTGGCAACGAAGGCCAACAGCTCGGCGCGGGCCTCTTGGGAATTGAGGGCAAGGGCCTGCGTGGGATGGGAGTTCTGCCAAAGGTTCTGGGCGAGGGTGTCAATATCCATGCCAAGGGATCGAAGTTCTTGCATCAGCTTTTCGCATAAAACGGTTTCCTTGATCGATCTGCCAAATATGACCGACACAAAGTCGCCGGCTGCGAGCCAACGCAATGACACGTTCTCGATGCCTTTATAGCATAAGAGGGACACTGGAACCTGCAAGGGGTCCAAACCAGCAAGGTTGTTGCGGCGGCTCCACGCCGTTTCCACCACTTTGTTGGGGAGGGTGCGCCCAAATATCGGCTTGGTGTCATGATGGTGGGCGTCCGTGGTCCACGAACCCGGAAAACTGGTAGGAGCGCCGCTGGGCTTTCCCGAGGGGCTGTACTTAAGGTCGGGGTTCCGCATGGGAGTCCTCTTATCCGGGGTGGCTGGGCCGTGGGAGTCGGGCGAAGGCTTGTGTTCCCAAGAATCCTGCCATGACTTGTTGGGCCATTTTCCCGATGAAACAGGTTGACTGGCATCCTGCCAACCAGGGTTCCACGAAGAAGAATTCCATTGATCGTCTTGCCATGTAGTGCGGGACTTCCACGAGCGGTGGTCCCAAGACTTGTCAGACGAGACGGGCTTACTCCAGCTCATTGGGGCAATCAACAACGGGCCGTTCCGGGGGAATCAAAACAGCTGCAAGGGATCAAGCAGTGTTCAATTCGGTCCCAGAGGCAATGCGAGAAAGGTCATCAAAAGGTAATGACAATGCACGGTTGAGAAGCGGACTTTTTTCGAGATGCGAAGTCAAGTGGGGTGAGACTTGTCTGAGCCGGATTCGCACTCAAAACCGCACCTTGATTGGGAATAACAGATTTAACAAGTGGGCCCTCACCCGGCGAGGATGTTCAGCATTTCGGGGCCTGTCGCCTGTCCCCAGGATCCCCACTGCTGATCCTCCTTTACTGTAACGACAAATAAATCTGTCAAGCAAGCTGCCGACTCCCTAATACACCATCGCTTGTCTTTACTAGCGGAGTGGACAATCTCGTACCTTCGTGCGAGTTCTTGTTCCCGCCACGTGTCCGCAGACGTGGGCTTAGTGGATTTCCCTCGGCACCCGCCAGAGAAAACTAGGCCGCTCGCGTTCTTGGTATGATATGCGCATTGCCCAGCAAATGCAGCCAATTCGGCCGCGGTACCGCCCGCAAGGTGGGCCCTCGCAAAAAAGCCATAGCAGTCATGAGTGTCAGGCATGTTGAGTCCTTCACGTGTGCTCCTCATGACTTTGCCCGTTTTCAAAATTCCGATAGCCGACAAAAGGGTGGTGCCATGGTACCAGCGAACGTGAGTGTCGCCCGTGGCTTGAATGGACACAGGACCTGGCATGTCACTGAATGACAGTCTCCAAATGATGGTCTCTTCGGAATCAATCCAAGCAGGAATTGGTGTGCGGATGCGGCGTTGGTAATCAATACCGCTGGCGTCAGTGCGATCACTAAATTCTGCATGACCGCGGGGGACTGCGGGAACTCCGTAAGGGTGAAGTCCAAATGACACATCACCCAATTTAAACATTCGACAAATGGCGGAGCGGCGCAAAAGCGAGTGAGGGCCACCTCTGGCTGGAGCCATTCGGTGCGGCCTGCAGCTGTCGCAGTTTGATGCGGAGGTGGAATCCGAAATTCGGACCCCCGGGTTTGCTCCTCTAAGGCGCTGTACAAGTCTCGGGTGGTCAACTTGGCGAGGGCTGTACTTGTTGTCAAAGCATCGGTGCGTCCTCCTGAAGCATCGTTGGCCGATGTCTTACGGAGGCGGCTATTGGACGGAGTGTCATCTCGAGGATGCTGATCCTGAGATGCTGTCGCCTGTACACTGGCCGGAGGAGCAAGCGCGAGAGAGACCGTGCGTGGAGAGGCAGCTGCTCCGGGGTAGGGAGGCGGCGTTTCAGCCCGGGCATCCATCAAATTGGGGACTGCCTGACACGGTCCATGCGGGCCTCGAGAGTCTGGATTGCCAGATGTCTGGCGTGTTGGTCGTGCCGGCGGGTGCGCAGGCTCCGCTGGTCTCGAATTTGCATGCACGGGCGGAGGTGTTCGAGGCGGCGGACCGGGCTGAATTCTCGGACATGGTACAGGAGGTGGGCGGTGACTGCACATTGGCGGCCACGGAGTCTGCTGATAGGGTGATACACCCAGACCAGGCGGAGGCAGAGGCGGAGGAGCTTCGTAATGCGGTCCTGGCATCGGCGGTGCAGGGCAGCTGCTTGAAAAGTTCAAGGCCGCTGAGGACTGCGCGTGCGAAGCGAGCGGAGCAGGAATCACAGGTGGTGCAACTTGTCCGAAAGTTGCCGGACTAGGCTGTACAGGTGGCCAAGGTTGCACCAGGTGGTAACGATGCGTGTCCCCTGTTCGGGGATTCTGCGGTGCGGGCTGACTCTGCTGGCTCGGCTGACTCGGCTGACTTGGCCGGCTCGGCGTGGGATCGTAGGGATCCGACATCGGAGGGCGAGGAAACAGTGAAACATTTCCGGGTGGTCCTGCGGGTCTATCTTGGCTCCAGCGGGGATCCAGACGGACTTCCGAATTAGTGCGCTCGGGTCGTCTGCGACAGTCTCTGTGGGTCTTGCGACCTCTGGATCGGGAGCGGGACCTGCGTGGTGTCCGCCTGCGGTGCCTGCGCTGTCGAGATCTCGATCTTCGGGATCTCGACTTCTGTCGCTGGGAAGCTGGGGTCAAGGTGACCGCTCGGGCAGGCTGGGGGTCAGTCGGATTAGCATCCGGCAGGACATGCATGCGGATAGTCCCCGAATTAGGACGAGGCGGAGGCACTGGATGCGAGTGGTGCATCGGTTCCATGTTTCCGTAGAAATGGAACGAGTAGTGCGACATGTCGAATTGCACAGCGGTAGCAAACCTTGTATATGGTTCGTACAGGGAGCCAAATAGCTGCGGATCTGAAATCAGGTCAGAGTCATGGAGGGCCTTGGTGAGGCTCAAACTCTCGTGCACTTATTGGCTAATTGATTCGTCCGTAGGAGCTGTTCGTCGAAAGTCATTCGTTGTAAACTTTTCGTTGTAAACTTTTCGTTGTAAACCGAAAGGAATGATTCCAGATGAGTGCCTGCAACGCAGGCAGGATGAGATGCAGTAATGATGGGGTAAACTGGCCTGTCAAGTAGGCCACGACCATACGTTGTAAACAGCGATCGTTCCCGTGTAAACGTGCCAGAAAGGCTCCACCATATCAACGGCTCTTGTCTAGTGAGATAAACAGGGTTCTCTAGCAGGCAAGCTGCTAGGACTGCGCACTTTGACAGAAAGCACAGCCAGACACACTGGGAATGCCACGTCGGCAGTCAAACACCAAACGTTCAAACACGTAAACATGAGATGAAATGTTGCAAGTTAGCACTGAACCGTGCAAAGTCAGTGGCCTTAAGGGCGATTGTTAGGGGTGAGCCCTCCAGCTGCCCGCGACGGGACCCAGGAGCAGCTCTCAGGCAGGTACGTTTCACGAAAAGTATGTGGGGTCTTCGTTGGCAGCCGCCCACATACTCTTCCGGCTGCCCCTGCCGGCATGCACGAATTGCACGGATTTGACAAATCGGGGTACATACACGAACGTAGCTGAAAGCTTCTTGGTCTGGGGCAACCGCCGCAAACCTCTGTGCGTCAGGCGAATGCGTCCACTGATGTCCGCTGTGAACCGATAGGTCAGTAACGCCGTTCACGACAAACGTAGCTGAAAGCCACCTGGTCTGGGGCAACCGCCGCAAACCCGTTCACTGCTGGCGTGCATGAATTCCACGGATTTTGACAAACCTGGTTCTGCAGGTGGTTTGTACTGCACACACACACACACACACACACACACACACACACGCACGCACGCACGCACGCACGCACGCACGCACGCACGCACGCACGCACGCACGCACGCACGCACGCACGCACGCACGCACGCACGCACGCACGCACGCACGCACACACGCGTGCAGGAACGCACCCACCCACCCATCCACCCACCTGCCTGTCCGCCCGCCCGCCCGCCCGCCCGTTCACCCACGCACGCACGCACGCACGCGCACGCACGCACCCACACACACACACACATACACCACGCGCACACACAGACATACAGACACGTATACCTTTGCACATACGGGCAAACACACAATTTGGCAATTTACCTGATGGCTAACCACTTTCATCAGGGAATGGTTACACCCAAGGAACAAAAGGCCCCCCGCCTCAGTTTAAGAGAACATCCCCCAAAGGAAGGAGTAAGGGTGCGACTGGGGAATTGGGCATGGGGCTCAAACCTCACCCGGTGGCCCAGTCGAACCAGGCGACAAGCCAAGAGCTCCCAGCCAGCCGGAAGCCCGCGGCGAGGGCAGGAAGGCGCGCAGGGGCGCAGCGAGAAGAACCGAAGCCAAGACCAGCGCCACAGATCCCCAACGATTGCGCCGCCCCATGGCTGCTAGAAGGCAGAGAAATCGGATCAGCAAAACCGGGCTGCAAACAGATGGGGATGAATTTCGACACTCTGGAGCTACCGGGCACATGCTGTATGGAGGCATGCTGTACGCTGTGCCTCTGGGCGGTTGATGAATCCTGTCAGGTGAGCGGCTGGGCGTGAGCCAAAGGGCTGTGCAGTCAACAATCAGCAAGCAAGTGCGCAGCTAGAGCCCAAATTCTCGTCTGATAACTTCCAGCCCACTGAAAACATATTGCAGGGCCCACTCCTTTGCTTCACAAGTAGGGACCCTGGAAGGCAGTGCATGGCCTCAACCAAATCAAGTCCTGAGGCCTCAATCATCAATAATATTCAGAGAAAGCGCTGTGCGAAAGCCTGCAGGACAAAATGAAATGTCCAGGCCGCAGGGATGCCGAAGCAACATTTCAAGGGCTCACGAATCCTGACTTACCCAGAAAAACGGGCCGAGCCGCTTCGTGGGCTGGGGGCCGGTCAGCCTGACAAGCTGCCAGCTTGGCACTTCCCTTCGATGGGTTTCCCTTGTAGCCGAGAGAAAATGGGGAGGCTCCCCCCTTTGTAACAAAACACTTCAGGACTGCCTCGACAAGGGCCGCTCTTCCGATCGAACGGCGCAGTTGACGCCACCCATACTCTGCATGGAGTCTTCCAACATGCCAGCCCATGCCAGCCTATATATGATTGTCATCGGGCTGTGGTGTCCGACAATGTCCAACTCAACTCACACACCTCCCACCCAGCATTGAACTCTGCCCAGGCACAAACCCGTCCATGAGGTCCTCGGACACGGCACATGGCTTGAGGCCAGGTTTGTTCTTCTGAGCCCCCCCCCCCAACTTTTGCCCTGTTCACCTCCTGGCATTTGGGATTTTGCACACGTCGCAAAACATGAAAACCCCTTTAGGCACGCCTAGTCAACCAGAGACCTGCTTGCTCGCAGCAAGGGCTGCTTGTGCAACATGCTGAGTATCCCCATTGCACCAAATAAGTAGTGAGAACTTGGTTGCTGTTGCCTCCTCTGCAAAACAAATATATCTAAACTTTTTGTGGGGTTCAATGGAAAACCCTTGATTTCCCAAAAAGTTAAGGTCTAAAGATCCAACATCAAGATAACGAGTGGGCGGTTGGCGGCTCTCAAGTCACATCGACGCCATGATGAGTTGCGGACTTGGTTCCCGAACATGTGAGCCACGGTCAAAATCACACATTTCCCCAAGAGGACATGGACAACTTAACAAGAGTTGCAATTTTGTCATTTGTTTTGAAGCAAAGTTGCCCACTGCAAAAAGGTTTCAGCACCCGGTAAAACTAAAAGCTGCCCAAACATGAACACGCCAAATGATGCCCGTTCTGCATCGATAAACCCTCAAGATTGTCTGATCATTCTAGTCGGAGTCGGGGCCAATATGTTTTTTGTTGATGGGAAAGCCTCTGACTAGTAGGGCCATCCAGATTCATCCGAAGCATTCAAACGAATGCACATGCCGAGGGCTGGGCAAGCCACAAAGTTTCCGATCGGAAAGATCATGTCTCGCAAGCACCCAAGGGCGCAAGGCTACCATGGATGTTGCCCGGGCTAAGGCATCCGAAAAGCGAATCAGGATCAAACAGGTTAAGCTGCATAGCAACAGTGGCGGTAGATAGTAGCACAGCAGCGCAATACTACTGAGAAAAAATAATAATTACCAGTAGTAGTCGTAGTAGCGACAGTAACTAGCACCACCAATAGCAGTCAAAGTGGCATGGTTGAATGCAGTGAAGAAACCAATCATAGTAACAGCGGCAGTGCTAGAAACAACAGTTACACTACTCGGAAGATAACAGCAAAAGACGGAGGGGAAGAAGCAAGAGTGGCAGTAGCAATGGTAAAAACTGCAATCATACTCATCAGTGGTGAAAACAGTAACAGTAGCAATAACATGAATGTTGCAATAGCGGCAGGAGAAATACTAGCGGTTGTAGGACTGCAAATAATAGTAGTAGGCTAGCAATACTAGGAACCATAGCAGGACTCTGTCCTTTTCGCCAGCTCCGCACCACATACTATCTTACCAACGCTCATTTCCTCCAGATCAGCCTGTCCATATCTCTCTTTGCGCCGGCTCGTTTTGCTTCTTTCCCTGCGCGGTCTTTTTGAAGCGAGGGGCGAAAGTGATGCCCAAAGGCGTGCCGTAGGGATCCACGTCCACGCCCACGGTGTAGCAGGCGCCGGGCACTGGATCGAGGGAGCCAAGCCGAAGGCACCGGCAAGCGACCCCATGGCCACCAGGAGTCTTTCACGAAGCTTGAGTGGCCACCAATGAAGCCGCAAACCCCCTTATAGCCCCAAAGTCTGGTGAGCATGGCAGAACAGTGGGGTCCTCAACCTGTGCTGCAGGAATTAGCCATGCCCCTCTCCTGGGTTTGCCGCTGGAAGCTTTGGTCGGGGTGGGGGGAACTAAAGGCACAAACAATGTACTGTAAGTGCAAAGGAGGCATTGACATACCGTGACGAACCTGGACATCATTGCCAACACATCTTGTTCAGTTTTTGCGTTTGCTTCAAGTTTTCAGGGTGATCCAAATGGAATCCATGTTGCAGGTTCCCTCCCCCATTTTCACACAAATTCCTCTTGACCAACACAGCCAAGGACTAAGGCTAGGCCCAAGCCCGCTTCGCTTGCACACAAAGTCCCTACGACAGCATCACCAAAGATGCGGAGAAAAGATGACCTTTCCCACCCCCAAAAAGGGTGTCTTTGTTTGAGGATACCCGTTTTTTGATGGGCCTTAAAGGGAAACATTGAAAGGACAACCACAATTTTGGAGGGTCCCCAGAAAAAGACACGCCTAGAAGTAAACGATCGTAAGCGATCCGTGAGATTGCGATTGAGACCCGCCAAGCTGAGCCCAACCGCGACCTTGGTCCTCACTCGGGGTCAGGGTTTGGGTGACTTCAGGGAGAAACACTGCCCAACGGCAGACAAAACACAGCATGCACACAAATGCAAACAAGCAAACACAAAACCAAAAAAACGCAAGCGAGCAAACAAGCAAGCAAGCAAGCAAGCAAACAAGCCAAACAAACCAAAACAAAAACGAACAGAACAAACAAACAAAACAAGCCAAACCAACAAACGACAGAATAATTCAACAAACGACACAAGCAAAGCAAACAAACAAAATAATTAAGCAAACGACACAAGTAAAACAAACCAAGCAACTGCAAAAAACACCAAACCAAGCCAAACCAAGCCAAGCCAAGCCAAACTAAGCCAGACTAAGCCAAACAAACAAACAAACAAACAAACAAACAAACAAAGAAACAAAGAAACAAACAAACAAACAAACAAACAAACAAACAACAAACTAAGCCAAACTAAGCGAAACCAAGCCAAACTAAGCCAAACAAACAAACAAACAAACAAACAAACAAACAAACAAACAAACAAACAAACAAACAAACAAACAAACAAACACACCACAAGCGCGCGCACGACACGCACGCACGCCAGGCACGCTCACTCCCACACACCCACACACACACACACACACACACAGCCCCTTGCAGTGTTCTGTTCCCAAAGTGGCAAGCATGTGCGACGTGGTTGTTTTTCTTTACCGGGTGTCCTTCTTGACGTTGATTTCTAGAAGTTGAAAAAAAACCTTGTCGAAACAATCCTAGCAGCCAGGCCTTTTCTGCCCCGGCTTCACCAAGCTTGCGTACCCAGCCTGGCTCCTGCGGCAACTGGGTGTCCTGTCGGGTAGATTTCTGGGCTCAAACAGACATCTGGGTAAGGCCAACAGAAGCTCCGTCAGGCTGGGTTTCCATTGTCTGTCTGCAAATTCGGGGCCATGGGCCAGAAAGGGATCACAGCAAAAGATATGCATGGACCTTGGGCAGTTATAGGTAGCACATGTGCAGGTACCAAGTAAAGTTCGCATACCTCTGCTCGCCTTGGAATCCTGCTTTCGCGGGGGCGAGGTGTTTGGGGCGGGCAAAGAAAGGTGCCACTCCATTGCACCGCGTCACTGGCGCAGGTGGCGCCATGGAACGTATGATCTTTGCAGAAATACATCTGGACGATGCAAGCTAGTAATGGCCGGCACTACGATCCGCTCTTGACCGTGACCATCATGCGAGCTCAAGCTTTTTCATCACCCATAGGTCCATAATTTCAAAGCCAACTTGACCCTCGGGACGCGGCAGTGGCAAAAAGTTCTGGTGACTTTTGGCTGCCTGGCGCAACAGCAGCCTTTTCGCTTCCATCAGGCTCACAGCCGGCGGCAATTTTTCAGATGGCCGCGGCTTCACCCAGGCACCAGGACCCGGCCCAAGAGGTTTTTCCGCAAACCTCTAGCGGCTTTACATGCCAGTTACCGCCTACCACTGTAGGCAGCGTCGTTTCACCCGGCTTCGTATGCCTTCCCCTGCAAGCTCCAACCGAAGGGCAAGATGTGTAATTTCGACGCCTATGCCAGAATGAGCGGCCTGATTCAAGTCCTGGGCTTTGTGTTTTAGTGCCGAGGATCCTCATGCCGGGCGAATTCAGCGCAGGGTTGGCGCCCAAGGCGCAGCGCCCATAGGGTCGCCGAATTGGCGGCTTCACAAAATGATAGACCCCTTTTTTAAAAAGGCAAAGGGACACCAGGAAAAAAATGGCTCCCCTATTTTGAGAAACACAAAAATTGTTAAGAACTCATCAATGAAATCAGTCTAGTCTTATCTGGTTGAAGAGATGTGTCTTTGACCCAAAGGGATCTCCCATGCCTAAATGCTACAGGCTGAACGTTAGAACCGGCAAGCAAAGCCACAATCACGGCCGCCTCGGGCCAAGCTGCATTACAAGACTGAAATCAAATACCCCCCGCAAAAAGTAAGTGCGAACAAAGTCCTAAGTGTGGCGAATTGGGTCAGAAGCCCCATAGTCTGTAAACAGCGGAATCATGGTAAATAAGCAACAAGTGGCACCCGCGTGTGAAACACACTGTTATCAAATGGCTTTACCACCAGCCTATGTTTTGCAGACCTGGCAAAACAACCCGAAGCAAATTGTGGCACCGCCCAAGCGATGGGCGCTGCTGCCGAGGCAACTCCCGTACAATTCCTTTCGTACCCTAAGCGGATCCTGCGGAATTTGTGCCGCTTCTGCCCGCGGACCTTCAACATAACCTTGGAATTGGCTCTTGGGGGACTGACGCTGCCTTTGATCTCTTCACGCGCATGATTCCAGAACTGGCATGTTTTGTGTGTTGCTTCAGGAAGGCATCCCAGTAAACAAACTTGCGGTAAGTACTGCCATGCAGCTTCTTAAAAAAAGGACCAACAATTGACCTCTTTTTTCACCTGCAAGGTTCCCCAAGGGAACCAAGTCCGAAGGTCTACCCAAAAGGTAAGAGACTCATGCGGCGCCCCTTCATGTCGGCGATCATCTTCTTGGCCTTGATCGCCTGGTTCGCTCGGCTCGTGAGGATAGTGGTTGCGAAACCACCCCTCGACAAGCGGTTCAATTTAACCAAACCACAAAGGGTTACGAGTTATTCCCCTGCATGGTAAGATGGAACCCGCCAAACAACCATTGGTCGAGGAATCTCCTTCTTGGGGACTCCGTCTTTGGAACCAGCTCACAGCACCCGGGAACAAGTTGCAAAGCGTACACCTTGCCTTTGGCATGGTTGCCAAAAAGTGGAACCCAAAAGGGTTGCAGGTCAATTTGGACAGAGCGAAATGTCCAGGTCAAAGCAAAGACGTATAATATTTGGTAGCTGTGGCCTTCAGTTGCTGCAGCCTTTTGTGGTTGGCAAATTGGGGTTCCAAGGAAAGCACAATCACATCTCGGCAACCAACTCCAACCGCTTGAAAAGGATCTCCTTGAGCTGGGGCAAGACCACCAGCAAGTGACAAAGTGGGAACGAAAAAAGCGGCAATGCGATGACCTTTCTGCAAACTTTGGGAGGCAATACCCGTACTGAAAACATGATAGCCGCAGCTGCAAATGGGGTGCCGTAAACAACTGTGAATCATAGGGCGGAAAAATGAGAAATACTTCTGGGCAAGGGCCTTCACGTTCCCCTTTAACGCAAATGTCCCAAAACATGAGATCGAAGGGGCAGGTTGGGCCCATCGCCCAACCCAAAACATGATTAAACCACGCTTTGACTCAACATGGGTGTGTGTGTGTGTGCGTGTGTTTGTTTGAAGCTTGATACTCTTTATTCAAGTTGGTTCAAATGGAAACCAAAAAGGAAACACATGCATATTCGGCTCCCCGATTTGGCACATACCCATCTTGTAAAGGAAGGCCGTTTTTGCATCGCCTTTCCTGGAAAGTTTACGGGCCATCTAGCACCCTGCTCCGCCTGCTCCCCCAACCAAAAAACAACCTAAAACAGAAATCGAACCGCATTCGTTGGGAGGCCCGGTTCGGTTTGGGAGCGTTCCACCCAAGGCGCGTTCATGAGGCGGCGGTTCCTCTTCTTCAACTTCTTCGAGCCTCGGACGCGCGCTACAGGGCCTTGTGCAGGATACTGGTTGGGTGGACAAGTGTTGACATTTTTTCCGGGTGCCTGTGCAATTACCCGAAGTCGGAACTCGTTTTTGCCACCACCACAATCTGTACGCAAAGGTCAAAGCCCGCAAGCGTGGGAAACCGATTGGGAAGGATCCCTGGGCACGACATCCGAATCTTGCAAGAGATTCAAATGCGTAGCCTTGTCACATTTTCCGGCTGCTTGCAGCCTTGAGGACACCCGGGGATGCACACTTCCTTTTAAAAGGGCATACGTGCACCTCGCCCACAGGGCCTGCAATACAACAAAACAACTGGCCGGGGGTATATATCTGGCTCAGGGATCAGCCAGACTGACTTGCAAGAAAAGCCACACCTTGAATCGCGGTTTCCAAAGAGCAACCCGCCTGGAAAAGGAAGGAACGGAGCAAAAGGGGTGGAGTCCAGCGGGCAAGGCATTCACCCTACCAACTGAATCTCTGGCCAAAAAACCTGGTCTAACCATTGCTTTAAAGGGCGGGGGTCTTAAAATGGGGAAACCAGAATAGCTGATTTCCTGTTAGCGTCCCTTTAAAACCAACCTAAAGGGAGTTCCCAAAACAAAGAGGCTCACCTACAGCCGGGTGTGACACATGGGCCTTGATGGGACATAGCATCCAATTCCGGCCTGAGGCGTCACTTTACGGCTCTCAGAGAATGAGGGAATGACCCCTGAACCATCCCTTCCGGCTGGATCCATAGGTTCCAAAATTGTGAACCCCCTGGAACCAGCAGGTATATGAATTAGGAGCACGCTCCTCAAAGAATGGTGGTTCTACTTTTGCTTTCCCCTAAAACCAACTTAGGGCGCCTCCAAAAGAACCACCCCCCGGAAAACCCCACCCCCGGAAAACAATATGTATATATATATATATAACAAAATACATGGTTTCCCCCCCCCCGTCCCCCCGCCCCCTAAAAAAGGAAAAAAACACAGAAGAAGGGGCTGACGTGTTTCAACCAGGGCACGGAAAGCTTCCATGTAGAAGGGGTCGTCCAGGTTCAGCGCCACTTCCTCCGCCTCTCCGTCGTCCTCGTCGTCCACGGTCCGCTGCCTTTCCTGGATGCCCCAGTTGCCCTTCTCGTCCTTCGCCAGCACCAGAGGAAAGAACACCCCGTTCTTGAACATCATCATGCCTGCAGTTCGGAGGAGGAGCAGATGGGTCAAACGTTGGTGTATAGTCTGATACTAGCTGCCTTGGCAACAGAACTGGAGCACATGGGTCAAATGGTGGTGCATATTCTGATGCAATAGCTGCCTTGACAACAGAAAGGAAATCAGCATGTAAAGGTTCACAACTTGGGACATGTGGGTGTGCTAAAGTAGACTCCAAGAATGGTGGTTCTCCTTTTGGTTTCCCTTCAAACCAACTTAGGGCGCCTCCAAAAGAACCACCCCCCCATCACACAGAAATCAGCATATGTGGAGGCGCCCCTAAAGCAGCTTAGCTTCAGCATATGTGGAGGCGCCCCTAAATCAGCATATGTAGATGTGAGGGGGTCGAAAGGGTCGCCGATGTTTGGGCAGTTGCTTCTTCTTCTGCTGATTCATCATGCCAGCTTCAGGCAAGTTCATGCTGTGCTTGTCTAATTTTGTCGCGGAACGCAAGTCACAAACACGCAAACAGAGCGAGACTTGTCCATCCAGTGTGCCACTAGGGGGGGCGGGGGCAAGTTTGCCGTCGGGGGAGGATCCTACAAGAGACCCTTGGCTCCTGAACTTTGCGAAAGCCTCTTTGTTTTCCCTGGCGGGTGTGGAAGCACAAGTGATCCTCTAAAAGCGAGCTGCCTGAAATCACGTTTTGCCAAGCCCGGCCATCTACATCGCCCCATGCCGGTTTGGTCCGGTCCGCGCTCAAAATTGAGCCTAACAGAGAAGGCAAATCGGAAAAAGCCTCCCGTCTCAAAAGCAGGCGCCCCTCGTTGCCATGCGGAGGATAACGAGAGAAAAAACAGGGTTCCTGGCTTTTAAGACAAAAGGGAATTCGCAGGCTGGCAAAAACAGGAATCAACAAAAACAAAAGGATCAGCCACATGTTGCTCTATGCAAAGTGTCGCGTGAATAAAAAGGACACCGCCCCCCCCCCCAAAAAAAAAAAAAAACGCGTTGGGGGTTTGGGGGTTGGGGGTTTGGGGGGCTTTGGGGGGTTTGGGGGGTTTGGGGGTTTGGGGGTTTGGGGGGCTGGGGGGTTTGTGGGGTCAGGGCTTTGGGGGTTTGGGGGGTTTGGGGGGCTTGGGGGTTTGGGGTGGCTGGGGGTTTGGGGGGGTTTGGGGGGGTTTGGGGGGGTTTGGGGGGGTTTGGGGTTGGGGGGGTTTGGCGGGGGTTTGGTGGGGGTTTGGGGGGGTGGTTTGGGGGGTTTGGGGGGGGTTGGGGGGGGGGGGTTGGGGGGGCCTAGGAAGGACTGCTTCGGCTTTTGGCTTGGGCGCCGTAGACCACCGAGAAGATGGCCGGCAGCATGAGCCAACTGCCCAGCAGCCCAGGGTGCCAGGGCTCCGCCAGCGGCGCTAAGATGGCGAGGAACCAGAAGACTTTGCCCAAGCACCACATGAGCTGAGCGCGGGCGGAATCAGCCAAGCAAGCTTAGGCAAATGTAACCTTCAAGCAGCCAAACCCTAGGCCATTGTAAGGGAAACCAAAGGCAGGCTGGGTAAATACAACAGCCAAGTGATAACCAATGCCGGCGCAAACCCATTGGATCTCTTGGAGCAGGGCCCAGACTCAAGCCAAGCATCTGGGCCCATTTGATCTCAGGGCTCCATGGCAAGGACCGAGTAAAGCAGCCTACAACATGCACGGTACTGTCCACTGCTGAGGTGAGTAACATGAACAATACCAACTCAATCTATCTCCATAGCCAGATTCGGTGTCCTTCCGACTGTCTCTGCTCCCTCTCTGCTCCCTCGGCTCTCACTCTCCGATCCCTGCTATCCACTCGCTGCTGTCTGCTCTCTGCGCGCTCTTTGCTCGTTTTTCGCAAAGGGGAAAAGTTGAAGGCTCGCCTCCTTTTGGGCGCTTGACGAAGCCCTACCAGCAAAGGGCAGCTTTTGATTGGCGGTTGCGCCCGTGCAGCAAGAACCAGTTGTCATTTTCAACAAATGATGTTGGAACCTGGCGCTAGTTTGAGTTTGACTCAGGTGAGCTCTGCAGGTCAGCGAAGGAATTTACGGAGAGCCAAATCGATATCCGAGATATCGGCCTGTCTTAAATTGTGGACACCTTTGGATCGGTTCCGGATGCGCGGAAACCAGCCTTTTGGAGAGGTACCAAGCCTGTTTTGCTGGTGGCTGACAAAGCCTTCAATCCTGGCAAAGCCTTCCCCTTTGTGAGAGCGTGCTGGCGGGAATGTCTTAGCGTTCCCTTGCTGACCCCTGCTTTCGATGACTTGGATGCCCTTTAAATTTAGCAAACACCTGCCAAACGGCTCCCCAAGACGACCTGTCGCCAGGCTGCAATCATCTTCAGGGTGTCGCACAGCGTCCGTGCCAAGGCTGAGATGTGCTTCAGGATAACGATATGCGCCACGTCGGAGGTCAAGTGCGATGATATATTGAGCCTCAATGTAACCAGGGACTAAAAAACTGTGGGGATCCGGTATGCCACCAGCAAGCATACCTCAATACATTCGAGATACTGCCCCCCTCCGGGACGCAGAAACGGCCAGGATCTTCAGTGCCGTCTGTCATTTGGGGGTTGGTTTTTTAAAATGCCATATGGTTGCCCTGCAGTGGCCACAAACAGCAAACAAAACGAGGGAAACAACTGCAAGTGAGTAGCAGCCGGAGGAGTAGGAAGGGGCGGGGGGGGGGAGAACCTCGAATCGGAACATCTGGCCACTTTTCCCTCCAACCCCTTCCCCAAAAGACAGCACCTGGCTTGGGCGTTTTCTAAAACCTGCCGAGCCTCCGGAGACTCTACCCTAACTGGAGAAAAGACAGGGGCCCACCCCCTCCCCCAAGGAAAAAACAAAACACAAAAAAGACTCAAGTCCAAGTCTCAAAAGGCACAGCGCCAAGGCAGGGCTGGTCGACATCCTGATGCGTGCACTCCGCCCCACACGCGGATTCGATCAGAACCCTCACAAGTGCAAGCCAGCTGCATGCCCGAGCAACCTGGGGCACCTAGAAAATTAACGAGTGACCCCCAGAGCCAAACGTGCAAACCAGTCGACTTTGAACAAATGCGGCCTACCCGGGAATAAATGCGGCCTAACCGGAAGAAAACACTCACTGCGACCCCAACTCCCGCGACCCCAACTCCCCAAAGCATCCCAAGCTCTCTGATTGAACCCCGCTCTTAGTTAAATGGAGGCCAGCAGAATCTCCGCTTCTGTTTGTGTTGCTTGTTTTCTGTTTGTTTGTTGCGTTTTGTTTTGGGTTGTTGTTGTTGTTTTTTGGGGGGGAGGGGAGGTTCAGGTTGATCAACCCGGGATAAATGCTTTGCGAGGCTCATGTAGAACACGTCGTAGGGGTCATCAAAGGGCCTGCGTCCACCGTCCGGAAGATCCACGAAGATGTCCCGCGACTTGTACCTGCGGTTTTTGGGGGGTTTGTTGAGGCTCGGTACCCGCTTCAGGTTGGTTTAAAGGGAAACCAAGCGCACACCCACTCACTTTGGGAGTCCCCCCTTTTTGACACACACCCAACCACCCACAGAAGCTTTGGACTCCAAAAACACCAAAGATCGGTGGTTTTTTCTTTATAACATAAACAGCGGTGCAAATCCAGGAAGGTTGCAGGTGAGGTGCAGCAATTTGCAAGAACAGAACTGGTGGTGGTTTGGCC
>CAUJNA010003277.1:523218-578522 GCA_963377175.1 Effrenium voratum
GATGACGAGCAGGGAGGACCACTGCCTTGACACGGTAGAAAAAACATGTGTTGTATCCGGAAACGGTAAGAGGGGCGATTTTTGTGTTGTTGACCTTTTGTGTGCAGAAGGGCAGGACGACGGGTGCTGAACTGGCATTGTTGGCTTGTCGGGTTTTTGAGCCGTTCCATCAAAAAAAGAAGGGATCCTTCACAGGTAAAGGGCCCCCCACCCCCCGAGCCCCCAAGGTCCTCGCAGGCACCCGCGATCACCTGCGACCCCAACAAGAGCGTCAAACTGCGTTATCTGCGACCCTGAGAAAGCGCCTCAGCTGCCACCCTAAACCCTAAGAAAAGGCGTCAGCTGCAGACTAAAGCCTCCAACCGCTTGCCGCGCAATCTGAGAAAGCGTGTCAACTGCGACCCCAAGGTTTCCCACCGCTGCGGCGCCATCTGCGACCCTGAGACAGCACGTCAACCGCGACCCTAAGCATCCCAGCCCTCATCAGCTACGTCTCTAAGCCTCGCCCCTGCCCCTGGCAGTGGTTCAATCTTGCCAGGGTCCCACATGGCACATTGCGCCCACCTCCTCAAGGACCAAGTCATTCCCGCTGGAGGCTTCATGCGTTACCCGCAAGTGCGGCATGCTTTTTGGCCACAAACGTCATGAAACGTTTTGTCACACAGAACGCGTGTGCGCGGCAGCATCTCGCCACACTGGTCCAAGAAATGTTCCTACAGGCCAAAAAAACACTTGTGCTCATGGGGGTAACTTGCTGGGATATGATTGGATTGCTTATCTCGCCCGGAGGCACCCGTCTGATTCATTAACACTGTTTAAGGGTGGGTCGGGCTTTTTGCAGATGACGGGTTTCCGTCTCAAACATCCACAAGGGTGGCTTCCTGATATTAAATTAAAGCAAGCAAATCCTGAAAACTCGTGGCCCTCAACGTTCAAACATGCCCAACTGCCATGTCTTCTTTCTGCGAGGCACGCCGGGTTCAAATGACGGCCGAGGATCACCACAGACATGAGTGCCATAAAGACCTGGGAACCGTGTTGAGAAGCGCAATGCGATATGTGAAGATTTGAAGGGGACCAAAGCAAACCTGCCATAGGGGGCCGATTCCCATGAGAAACTCCGGCAGGTCAGCGACCCCTAATCTGGCCTCTCTGGGATGCCTCGCCCACGTCAGGCCAGAACTAGGCGTCAACCTTGAATGGAAGGTAACAGCTGCCAACTGAGCGTTCCACAAACCCGGTGAGCGTGCCTGTGTGCCATGTCGAAACATGGATGGCACTGCTAAACAGGCCGAAACCTTTGGGCAACCAAGCTGGCTAATAAACATACCGTAACCACGACCTATACTCAACGTTGCTGGAACTTCCTTTGGATTTTGATTTGGGTATCCAGTTCATTTAGTATTGTGGGATTTGACATTCCATTTGATATAATTGCTGGAACTCAATCGATTTTTAACTGGACCGAACTTGCCAATGAAAAGGACACGACTGAAACCAAAGGGGCGCCACCTATGTTCAACCAGACTGGTCGGTAAGACGGGCCAAAGGACCAGTGTTTTTGGAGAAAAAAAGACGACATTGAAGCTAGACCCCACCTATGTTCAACCAAGCTGATTGATAAACAGGATCCACCAAAAACCAAACTCCACCGATGTGCTACCAAACTGACCCAAAAGAACCAACTGAAACCAGTTGTTTCCCCTATTTTCAACCAACGTGACAAGAAGGACTGTTCAACCGACCTGACCAAGAAAGGACGAAACTGAAACCAGCCAAACTGACGAAGAGAGACCAAACTGAACCATGTGGTTCTGTATGCCCAACCAACCCAAAGAGAAAGGCTGAAATGAATTCAGGCTCAACCTACGTTGAACCAACATGTCTAAAGAGGACACCGGGCAGCTTCTAGTTGTCCAGGCTACTACTTACAGGGTTCCTTAAATGATACATCCAACAATCACCATGGGTGCTCTTTCCACTGGCCCCTATCCTAGCAACCCAGTTCCCCATGTTCAACCCGCTTTGAGTAGCCATAGTGAAGTTGTGTTGCATGAGGTCCCCAAAGCCCTTCAAGGGCAACCTGAAGGCCCAGGGGTGACTGGCCTCTGGTATCCTCTGGGTTGCTTTTCGGGTAGAAGGTCGACCACCTTTTGTGAGGTTGACTTGAAAAGTTGTTTGCCCAAAGGTCTAAGGGGCAACAAGCCATAGAGCAATTCCTAGGCACCGCTTTGGAACTCTTGAAGACGACGAAGATGGTGGTGGGCGCCCCATAGAGCAGGCCCAAGGACGACAGCGTAGCCATCAGCATTTCAAATGTGGTAAAGACCACCAACCTCAAGCCATTGCATGGCTCTGGAGTGGGGGGGGTTGGTTTTGAGCTGGGTCGTAAAACAGATTGAACCCCCCAAAATTGGATTTGGGGTGTCTTTCTGGTTCCCCAATGAAACGACAACCCCAAACAGGGCACAAGCAAAGATGACAGATCCATTCTTGCGCTGACGGCACAGGGAACAAAATCCCAGGAGTCCTTTTGAAAGGACAATCCCATGGCTTTAGTACATGAAAGTCGGACCAAAATGGAATGCATCCAGTTTCTGCCCAACTGACTTAGAAAGCACGCCGAACGCCTGTAAAACAAACCTGGAAAGTCTACTCCCCCCCCCCCCCGAAACAGCAGCTTGGAACGCAAAGATCGGATGTCTGGAATGCTCGTGCTTCATGTGCGATCCATGGACCTTCCGAGATGGCCCACACTGTTTTCAAAGAGTCAGTGCCATCGTGCCAAAGCCTGATTGAGGTGTCCGAATGCTCTCTCTACATAGTAATAGTGAGTTGTTTCAGGTCATTGCTTAGGTTTAAACCACCTCAGATTTAGTTCCGAAGCATGTTTCTCAACTGTTGAGCCCGCTGTGCTGGTTTTGAATACCGCATCGGTGACTCAACGCGATGACAAGCAACAGCATCACCAGCACCTCTCTCCATATACCTTCCAGCTATCAGAACAAGCTTCACAGAAAGGTTCGCCCAAGGCGTGCCACTGCAAGGTTCCGGCTCTCAACAACAAGGGATTCTGAGTGGCTAGAACGTTGCGCTTCCCATTTGTTCCAGCCGTAAAAGTCAGGTATGAACATGTCTCGGGATTGACTCTGTCTACATAGCCACCCCTTCACGCCTCCCGCCGTAAAAGTCTCAAGCTAGGGTGGGACCAAAGCCCCCCCAAAAGGATTCTTAGAACCTGCTTTGACAGGGCTCCAAGGCTGAGCGGGTCCGAAGATCTAAGCAAACTCCGCTTGCCCCTCTGAGAGCCCATCGAGCGACAGAAGCCAAGGCATGATGCGGCTCGCCCAGGTCGGGCTCGCCTCTGGGCTGCCTCCGAACAAGCTCACGCACATGCCTGGAGCTCACGCACATGCCTGGAGCTCCCCCACGGACACAAACGCAAACCTACAAACAACAAACCATAGATTCAAAAAAAATGTTTCGTAAACACGCCATCAATATAAAATGCTTGTGATGTTTACGTATGTACGTCCAACCATATGTATATGTGCAACCCGTTGACTACGCGTCGGTTCTCTTCATTGTCTTGGGTTGTTCAAAATGGATCCCTAATCCTCATCCACGCGAGGTGGGACTACCATCTGCAATACGGAAGGATTGCTTTTCAGCAACGTAGTTTTCTTGTGCAGCTAGCTCCCCGCTTGAAGCAAAGCGTGTCCAACCTTTGTTCCACAAAATGCTGGGTGGATAGCATTCATGAAATGTATATCACACAGATATACACCGTGTACGTATAGATATGCATCGGTCTGCGCATGCCCCTCGCACCCTCGAAAGAGAAAGACACCAATTGTTAACACACCATAGGCCTAGCTCGAGCGAGTTGACACGACTGGGTTGACAGCACAAGGGTGATGTCTCAGACTAACTTGAGAATTACCGGAGTTTTGGGAAGTCGACAGATCTTCGCCTAGTTGTCATGCCTCGGTTGTCTGGTGAGGCTGGCATCGCAACCTGGGGGTTCGGGAACCCTTGGGAGTCGTAAGGCATCGTGAGGTTCTGGGCGACTTACAAGACCTTCATAAAGCATCGCCGTGCAAAATGTTTTATCCCTAGGTGATTTTGCTTGAGCCTTGGGCGAGCTAGTTATTCGCCCTTCTCGCACTTCTTGCCCTGCCTGGCTCGGTCTCCTCTACCTCTGGTGCGGGTTTGTCCTTCTTGGCCTTCAGCATCGTGTGGATGGGCGCTAGCAGAACTTTCCTGACAAAAACAAGTTGTGTGAATCAACCTCTGACGTGGTGGTTTGGAGGCTGGGAATGGACACCTTGCCCATCTGAAACTTCAAAAGGGAGGCAAAACCAGCAATCCAAACCATGGATTGGGCGCACAACGACAAGTGCACTAGCACACATCAAGCCACTGGGAACGAACCTGGTGCTGGGGCACGTGCACAGGTCAACGGGAAAGGAGCCCTCAAGCCTGACGCTCAAACCAGAGTTGGCCATGCAATGAGAGGCCACCAAGGAAGACCTGGCAAGCCAGTGGCCTTAGATGGCAGAGTGGCAGAAGGGGATACCTGTACTGTCTGCAAGGCACCTGGTGAACAAGCTGCAGACACCCAAAGCATATACTCCTCTAATGAGGAAGGCCGGACGTGCGGAACATGCTGCCCCAAGCTTTCACCGTAAGACACTGCGAGGGATTGAGCCTGCAACGTGACAAGGAAGCCCGCGTCATGCTCAACATTGCATCATCTGGGCGAACCCTCCTGCCTTCCAACAATTCCCGACCCAACTCTTAACGGACGACCGCACCGCATCACCACAATATGCCACCAGGCGTCAGGAGGAAGACGATCATGGTGAGGCTGAGTGCGTAGGAGAACTTGTAAGCATGCCCGTGGTCCCAGCGTCCGACCGCCTCCATGTGGAACAGGCAACTCTTAGACATGGCCATCAATACGCCTAAAACGGTGATCACTATGATGATGTCGATGATAAACTTCCTGGCGCAGAGAACAGGCCCGGCTTCCGAGTAGAGGAAAGGGTCTCTCGGCCCGGTTCGGGGGGTCCGGGCAGAAAGCTCACACATGGAACGCCAAGTAATTCGCGGCAATACTCAAAGGGAGGAAAGCTCGCATGGGATGTGATTACTGGGTGCTAAGTCATTGTCCAACACCGGCTAGTTGATCAAACACAGTTGGTCCAGCCGCAGAGTGACCCCAGGACTTGCACAGGGTGTCCAAAAGATCAACTGCGCTCTTTTCAGCATCAGATGCTTGTCGGGGCGCTAGGAGGCAAAACCCCAGGATTTCGGGAAACCAGCAGAAGCCTTGGGGCAACCTAAGCACGCGGAAGAGACCTGGTGAGACAAGGTTGGTCACTCAAAAACAGGGGGACCTCGACACACACAAGAAAGAAGGAAGCAAGGAAGCAAGGAAGCAAGGAAGCAAGGAAGCAAGGAAGCAAGCAAGCAAGCAAGCAAGCAACCTACCTACCTACCTACCCACCCACCAACCTACCCACCTACCTACCAACCTACCAACCTACAAACCGACCAACTCACTTGCCGACCGAACGACCGACCGACCGACAACCCGCCCACCCACCCACCCACCGACCGACCGACCGACCGACCAACCAACCAACCAACTAACCAACAAGAACAATCCTAAGCATTGGACCTCCGGCAAATACACTTGCACCCAACCCCCGCCTCTTGGCCGCCTCGTCCTTGAGGTTTCCTGCAGGAAAAGCGAGGAAAGTGGCCATTGGCTGTTGAAACGAGAGGTTCCAATTTGGGACTATCAGGGTGCCGTTGACTTCCCTCAAGGCCCCTTTTTGAACAATAAATGGACTCTGGGTATGTGGATGTGCCCCAAGGTCTGAGTGGCTCAAAATGAGCAACCAAGAGCAAATCAACTGTTCCGGGCGATCTCGGAACGGAACGACAAACCCATCTGAGCCACGGCGAAAAAGCAACATGATCCGCTCTACGCAGCCCATGTCTTGGCTGGAAGCATGTGAGGGCCTTACGCGCCTTACTCGTGCCTTACGTCTGTGGCTTACGCGCCTAATATATACAGGCATGAGTGTAGAGTTGTGTTGGCTTCTGCGAACTACATGGCTAGGGAGAGCTAAGGAATCCTCACCACTAATTGCTGCAAAGGCAACCAACAGTTCTCCGATCTGATCTGCTTGATAGCACGCTGCCTCGACGAGCGCATGGACATGAACAAACTGATGATTGAAGAACGGTTTGTGCACATTGCTTACTCACCACGTTGCTATATCATGCCACCTTACGCCCGTCCAGTTTTTGCTTGCACAACGGGTCGATTTGACACAGTCGTTGTTAAACAGGTACAAGGAGGTTTTAGATATTGCTCATTTGGCTTGTTTATGATTTATGCGCTGCGGTTATGGCTTGCTTGCTTGCTCATCTTCGCCAGGGCCCGAGCCGGCCCCAGCGCCCATGCCCCTCCCAACAAAAGCCTCCCCTCCGCCGAGCCCCACCCTCCTCCCAACCAAAACCGCTCGCCAAGGGTCGCATCAGCTTGGTGTCGCGACTCCATTGGACAGCGTTGCGCTTGACCTTCACCATCATCATGACGCCCCTGGCCTCATCGTCCGCTTTTCCAGGGCCTAATCTATGTGCATTGTCAGTACAACAAAAAACCCTAGTTTACATGAGAAATCAGAGACTGGATTCCCTCCAGCGGCAAACAACAAGCTGCCACTGTCAGATCCAAATCGGGGAATTGAGAGATGGCAATACGCCCCACTGTCAGGGAGAACATCACGATCAAATCACCTGCCCCCGCTTCGGCCAGGCCCATTTCTTTAGCACAGCCACAGGTTGAAGCGATGGGATCCGTAGGTCTCACCCAACCCTAAAGCCAATCAATCCAGCTTAGAGATCATGTCATGTGCCTCCGAGTTTCTTTTGGGGCCGTGAGCAATTACCCCCAATTCAGCATGGAAGGTCAGCTGGAAAGGTGGCCGATTTTCATACCCGCACCAAAGATTGAGAGCATTGAAGACAGGTGCCACAGCTGTGATGGAAAGTTGGCATGTGCAAGTTCCCAAAATGTACGGCGGGTATAAGCTCAGAAGCTCCCTGGTTGTGTCTGTGGAAGAAATGACCATCAATGAGGGCTTCATGGGAAACTCGTCAGGGCTCAAATTCATGGGATCATGAACCACAGGTGCCATCCATGCATTCAGCCTTTGAAAAGGGAGTGGGTGTTGCGCGTACCCAACTCATTGAAGAGATCGACTCTAAAGCCTGGGGACTGAGACGGGATGCAAAGGAGCGGTCATCTCTCTTTCCCTCTCTTAGATGCGCATTGTTTTACTGAAGCATCCGTGACAGCCTTCTTACAAGCCTGGGGTCCGGAAAAGTCTCACCATGCCTCATCTCCCGGATTCGATCAGGCTCCTTACCAGGGGCATGGCCCTGATTACGGGACAAGCACCGGGGATTAACATGGAATGTACAAACTATGGTGGAAAAACAGGCGCCGAGGATCCCAAAGGCCCAGTCGGAGCTATGCTAGCCACTCGGCCCCTGCCTTCTTCCAGAGACCTACACCAACGGAGCCGGAGCCGTCGCCGTTGGCGGCATCCTTGTCGTCTTCCAGCAGCGGGCTCGCTGCTGACATGGCGGCAATCTGGAGGTCCCAGCCCTGATAAGTTTGGGAGCTTCGCCTGTGGAATGTTCATGTCTGCAAGGCATCCATCTGTCATTGTCAGGTTGCCCTCGGCCGAAACTGGAGCGATCCAAACACACCTTGCAAGCGCAGTCAGAAACTGCCCCAGCCCCGAGCACTCCTCAAGTTGCCTGCTCGGCTAGGCCCGCCCTCATGGCAGTCGCAGGATTCGGCGCCGTTTGCACACCTTTGGGAGCAGCTGGCTCATCCCCACGCACTTCGCCAGATTCGCATGTATCATTTTTGCCTGAAATCCTGGCGACTCTCCTTGAAGCCCATTTGGTTGGCTGGGAAGCACCAGCCAAAAGGGGACCAACCGCTTTGAGGGCCCCTCCGTTTTCAGGAACCCAATGGGCTTGTGTTTGCTTCATCCGTCAGTTGCTTTCCTTGAGACATGCAACCAGGTTTGAGGACTCGCAGCAATCCCCCGCCTTGGCGTGGCGGGGGACCTCGTGTGCCTCGTCTACGGCGCTCTGGGCTTCAATGAGCGGGGGGCCTCGGCCACCCGCGTCACGTCACTTTGTCTCATTTGCCCAAAGGGCATGGAAATGAAAGGCCAACTATTTTAAGCACCCTCCACCCAACAACTTGTCCCATGCCCAAAATTCCAAGCTGGCCACAAGCAGTTGTTGGAGGGGGTGCCGCTTGGAACCTTGCGGAAATATGGGCCAAGGGGATATCAAAAGGTCAGATTAGGTCGATTTGCTGAGTTGTTGGGCCCGGTGACAGGCCCAAGTTTCAGCAAACCTCCCACCTCGGATGTTTCCGAACCGTGCTAATCGATCGGGAACCCCCCGTTTAGCAATTGATCCCATTTTGGGGGGATCCGATTCGCATGGTCTTCTGTTGGCCTGAAGTTGCTAGCACTTGCTTGCCCAAGGGCCCAAGGGGCTCAGAAATCAACGTTTGAAATAGCCTGGGGATTTCGACCATTGCTTCAGTGTGCATCACTCTACATGGCGGCGCGGAATGAACAGAGAGCAAACACCCACACATAGCAAGGATGCGTGGTGCAAACATGTTCATTTCGCATGCCAAACTTGGAACTAGTCAAGGGAGCGCCACCCCATAATTGTTTGCAATGCATTGCTTGGTATTGAACGAATACAGCTGAATACTAAATGTGTATGCTGTTGTGCTTCCAGGTAAACTGCTACAATGCCCCTTAAAGCTCCCATACTCTTCTCTGAGATCGAATTGAATCTGATTCTCTTGCTAGCTGGTATGGTTGAGCTACCATCATACAACTCGAGCTTGACATCAATTTACAATGGAAATGTGTTTGAACTCAACAGTTGAATTCATACCTGTATAGAGGTTCAAACATAGTTTGAAGACTTTACACGGCACTTGGTTGCTAAATTGAAGCTCAAACTTGACCTCAAATCCACTTGTATCTGTCAGCAAGCTTGAATTGAAAATGAGTACTGCATTCAATACCAGGTTTTGTTGACTGTCAGGCTTCAATAAGAATTGACATAGCCAATTGTACATGGTGGTCTCAGGATGTTTCAGGCAGGTGGTGTCGCAGGCTGCTGCCTGGCAGCCCACTAGTCACTTGGGGGCGGAGCAAAGCTCGAAATCTCAAGTCCGCTTGAGGACCAACAAAAGCATCGCCAACTGCATGCAATGGCGATAGCGCGAAAGGGCGAGCAAGCCTGGGTTGTTCAAAATTCAGGGATCCCTAATCCCAATTCGTAGTGACTTCCAGAGAAGCCACGATCTTGGCACAAGGCTTGTTGTGTGAAAAACGGCACAATTCCATTTCAGCAGCCTAACCAAATCCACCTTTCAACTGTTCACGGTTTATTTTGACCAAGGCCGGCAGGGTGCCTGAGTCGCTGAGGGCCCCCACGAGCAAGGGCTTCCTCGCGGGGGCTGGGGCAAGGAGCGGTGAGAACCCTGTTACGCACCCAGAAGCTCGAAGTCACTGGAATCATGGACCAAACTTCTGATGTCGGAGAGAGGTTCTCAAAAACAGAAGATGGCCAGATTCAATAGGGGTCGTGCACAACCCCTGAACATGGCCCCAACGTGAGTCCTTGGCATAGTGTTTCAGATGAATTGGCAGGTCAAACGACTATAGGGGTATCGATGTGATGTCCCGTCGTGGTGCGAAAGACGTGTGAGGACCCATGTAAGTCATGGCCAAGGCTCCTTGACTGAGAAGCTGACGGCTTGCCCGGCAAAGCCCAAGTAAGGTCCGATGGCCAGGGCATACATTTCCGGAAAACTGCCATAAAGGGCAACGGGGGCAGTGACTGGTCGTGCCGTCCAGCCCCGCTACTAGAGGCTTGTCAAACCCGCCTGGAATGGAAGATACGCCCAAAACACAAAGGATGACAAAGGCCGCCCACATAAGATTTTGTTGGGGGCAACCCCAATGCACCACCTCACTTTGGGTTCAGCTTTTCCGAATCTCCTTTGGAAAGGAGCCTGGCGGGACGCTGAGGTCTGAAGAACAGCACAACTTCAAATGCCGCCAAATGGGAGTCTTTGACGGCCACAAGGGGAACACGTCCCAGCCCCCTTGTATACAGCCCATGGTAGGGCCGACAGAAAAAGCATCAATTGGCCAACCGATGGGTGCGCTAGCTGGTCAAAGGGAACCAACCTGAGGGTACAGCTCAATTTCATTTGGACCACTTGGAGCTTCCCACTGATCAGTGGTGAATGGCAGTGAATCAACACAGGGGCATGCGTCGAAATTGGGGACCCCCAAAAAAGGTCGCTTTCCTTTTGGCTTCCCTTCAAACCAACCTGAAATGGGTGCCCTTAAACAAACACACACCAACATCGGCAAACTACTAAAACGAAGCTTCCAACCTTCTGATCCTGGGTCTGTCGCAGCACGCGGGCAAAAAAATGTTGGCTCCCATGTATCCCTCCGTCAACATTGTGCTTGACTCCGACTGACGTGATCAACGCGGACAGCACCTGGTCTCAGTTTCGTGTTATTTTGGTCTGATGGGAACGGTAGGTGGTTGGAGCTTGGAAGGACCCAATTGAGAAAGCATCCGTGCCATACATAACCCCAGTGCCATCCTTGTGCCAGATGTCCCGCATCCCGGGTTTCTCAGCCATATACATGTACCTATACAGATTTTGGACAGAGAGATTGATACATGTGTATATGTAAATACTGTAGGTCATATATAATATGTAACGGACTGCTTCCTACCAAATAACCCATTTCGGGCCGCTCTCTTTGCTCTTGCTCATTGATAAAATTGAAATGTTGAAAGGACCCACTGATAAGATTGAATTTACTTAGAATTAATCCCGGATACCAATTCATCTGATATGTATTCCTGAAATGGGTCATGTCCAAGCCTGCTTTGTGTATTGATAAAATGGCTCCCTGTTGGATGTTTGCCAGCCGCCCCCAACTGAAGCCGTCAAGAATGGCATCTCCGAAGGACCGTTGGTCGACCAAAATGAGTTCAAACAGCAGCTCCGAAAGGGACGCCCAAATAAGGATGTTTGATCAAGCGGCCGGGAAAAAAACAAAAAAAAAATGCTTGGCGCTGGTTGGTCCTGGTTGGAGGAAGCTTGCCGACATCCGATGGATGCACAATCAAACGTCCCTTCTGGGTCTTTGCTTTCTGCCTTTGCTTCCCCCAATGAGAAGTTCAACGCCCCCCCTCGCCTCGCCGGGTAGGCAGCAAAAGCAGCAGACCATCAGCTGAGCTATGGGGTGCTAGTCTTGGAGATCTGTGGCGAAGATGGTATGGTTTGCGTCTAGTGCGTGTGGCCCAGGTCCTGAGCAGTTTTTTGTGTGGCTTTGAAGCAATTGCCTTTGGGTTTCAAGTCCAATACTGCAAGTTGCCGTCCTGTTGGCCGCAGCCGGTGGGCTCATGGTGTTGCTTGGCAGGCGGTCGGGAACGCACTCCATGGCCAGATCGTGGCAGGAACTCTGCATGCCTCGCGGGGCCTGCTGATTCTCACGGCCAAGGAAGATGCCCCACACCCAAAAAAAATGAGGGATGGCAATTATTGGCCGCCCCTCGCCAGGTTTGGGCTTGGATCATCCCCAATAAACCTGCGGGGATGTTCAGGCCTCGCAGCTTCAGAAGGCGACCGGTGTTGACCCACCCCCCGGAAAGAAATGCTCTCGCGATTGTCTTAGAGCAGCTCACCCGGCAACTCCTTTGGAGGGCCTTGCACCACACATTTCTTTCAGCTTGCCCTGTGCTTTGGACTGTCTTGGTAACAGGATGCGGGTGTTACATCGCAGAGTGCTAATACACGCCACGACCAGATTGCTGACTCCATTGCGGGGGACCAGCTAGAAACATCGGGGTACGGTGGATGAAAAATCAGGCTTGCAGTTGAGTTATTACATGTGTTCAAAGCTAGGGCGCCCAAATTGGACATGGAAGGGCGCCAGTCGTGAGGTGAGCGCCACACGTTGAACGGACATCCAAACGCACGCAGCAAAACACCAGCGTGAGACCTGACCCCACGCCCAGCAGAGCTCTGGCTGTGGCATTCTGTGCCGGCCCCGCAAACCGAAATACGTATAGGTCCCGCCTTTTCCTGTGAGTGCACACCGCTTTAGCCAGCCGCCGATTCGTCCGCGCGGTTTCGCGAATGTCGGACTCTTTGGCTCCACCTTCCCAAATGAGTTTGTCTCAAAATGGGGGACCCTAAAATAGGATCCCAACAGAACAAAGCCATCTGCAAGGCGCCTGTAATTTTGAGACACCAAACCACCTGTGACTCGAGTTGTGAGACCGCTAAGCGAGGCCACAGCCTCAGCGCATATCGTTTCTTCTCATCAGAGACGACCTAGGCGTGCCGCTTGACTTCACTGAGGCCTGGGGTCCCCATATTTCAACTCTGACACTCACCATGCGAGCGGGGCGGGGGGGGGTAGGGGGGCCAACCAAAGCTGGAACCCAAAGGCCCTTGGATGAAGCCGACAGCTGAATGAATGTGGTACCCCCTCGTACCGTTGACTCTTCGCATCTGGGCGGAATACTTGGAATTGAAGTTCAGCCCCTTGAAGGGCCCCGGTTCATGTCTGTGAAGTGCGGAGTTAATTCCTTGCGTCCCGAACTTCGGGCCCTTTAAGTGAAGTGAAACAATGAGGATACTTGACCGCAAGAAGTGCAAAAGAGTAATTGCACTAAGGGGTTGCCAAAGTTGACACTGAACATCATGACCCAAAGGACTGAGAAGTGAATCACCTTGATGTTGGCGCTTGATGCGGGCTCACCCACCTGAGAGGCTGAGATGCCCGATGCTCAACATCCCCGGCGGATGAATCAGCGGGATCTTTCTCGTGGGAAGCGCTCCCTTGGGCCCTCGGGCCACCTTGGAAACCTTGCCAAGTTGGGGACGCCTCGAGCCACACATGTTGAAACAAATAGCTTTCCAGCTAAGAGCACTTAAGAAACCAGGGGAAGTGCGTGGCGAAGGCATGAGGCAAATCCTGCGCCCGTGCTTGAGTGTCCTCTCCAAAGGGGAGCTTGGTGACCCACATGGGTACGTCTCAAGGGGGAACCCCCCAAATGGTTGGTTTTGTTTTGGCTTCCCTTAAAATCATCCAAAAACGGTAGTTACCTAGCCTCAAAAATAAGGTAGGCTCACATCCATAACTCCGCTGCTGCCCTTGACTGACATGAGTGATTTATTTATCCTTCCGCCCGAAAGGGAAGCTGAACTTGGCCAAATGGCCTTTTGCTGGCTGGTTGCAAGGAGCACCAGCCAAGATCTTGGTTCAGCCGGTCGCTGTCTGATCATTTCTCCCAAGGCCCGGCCATGGAACTCGCCCCTCCCTGTCCTGTAAAAACATCAGGAAGCTTGCGTCGGATAGTGACTCACTGTGCCAGGTCGACGCATAGGTATTTAAATCTCAGTTGAAAAAAAACGACCCAGAAATCAGAGGCTAACCTCTTGGAGCCTAAGCATGAACCAACATTGGAAAACCGAAGGGTCGGACACGTGAGACATAAATACAAAAGAAGGCACGCTTTCGCTCCAGCCACCGACACACTTATATGCCGTCGGCATGCAAAAATCTACGGAAGTCCACCTCACTCCTACACTTGTCCTTTCGCGGTTTGGCCAAATATATCTGGCTGCTGGAACACCTCCAGTTTCCTCATTTGCTCATTGGATGGTCCATGTCTGCTTGTTGAAAGGGAAACAAGGGAACCAACCACCCTTGAGGGCACCCTGTTGTAGGAAGCCGGGAGTTTCAATGGCCAAACTGAAAGCCAGCCATACCCCCGACTTGGTCAATGTTCGACCCCATACCTAGGATCTGAGTGGTTAGTCGACATGAATCCCAGGAAAATTGTGTCCAGACATACCCATTTGGGTTTGTCTCAAGTTCGAGGCCCCCCCCCAAAAAAAAAAGCGAGGTTGCTTTCCTTTTGATTCCTTTCGGCATTTGTCCTAGGTCTGTTTCGCTTCGGGCTCCCAATGGACGCCCAATGGGCGCCCAACAAGGAAAACCTCGGCAAGTCACCCTGCTGGGGGCCCCCTACGCCTCGCAGCCCGTCTTCTGCAGCACAACCTCCGTGCCCAGCCCGGCCACGGAGGCGTGAAGTTGCAGGGCGTCCTGTCGGACGCCGACAGAAACGCCACAGAAAAACAAGCTGGAATCATCTTGCTGGTCTAGGTCCTCCAGTAGAGAGGTTAGAATAAGGGTACCAACTTTTTTTTCTGTAGTCCATTTTAGTAGGGGAACCCTCCCCCAAAAAATGGGAAAAGGGCATGGACCTAGTGGTGCTCAGCAGGGGATGAGGGAAGACACCCAGGGTCCCCTTAAAGGAAACCACAGAAAATGGTTTGTAAGGGTCGTTCTTTCATTCCCTGAGCACCAGGAAGTGAGATAGGATGTTTCCAGGAAAGTCCCGCTATGGGACAAGAAATCAACTGCAGGTTTAATGATCCTGGACTCTCACTATGGGCGCGTCTGTTTTTGAGGGTGCACATTTTGTGGTTTTGAAGGGAAACCAAAGGAAAACACAAAACTTTGGGGTCTCCCAAAAAAGACACACCCATATGAGTGTGTTTTGTTTGAGTTTGCCCCTTTGTTTGGTGGGTTTACAGAGAGACCCAAAGGAACCGACTATTTTGGGGTCGGGGGTCCCGGACCCTTTCATGGACATCAGAACTCGGTGGAAAGTCATGTCCACCAACGCTATCTTTAAGTTAGGATCAACAGCGCTCGCTTTCCATTTCGTTCAACAGCAGCGAGGCCCTCCAAGGCAAGGCCAATGATTGCGAGCATTGCCTGGAAGCTGGCCCCCAGCTGGGCAGGTGGCGACACATGAGTGTTCAAACAACTCAGGGCCACTGGCACGGCCATGCTGCTGGTTTTGAGCGTGGACATGGATCTCCCGTCAATTGGGAATGATCCCGACAGGTTGTTGAGGGAAACCGGGGAAACTCCAATACTTCAGAAAAATGGGGTGGGCGAATGGTTCGTTGGCCTGGAGGTGTGCTGGCTCTAGCCGGACATCGCAAAACTTCCCTTAGGAAGCGCTTGGCCATCTGGCCAGTGGCATTCAGGGATCAAGGGAACAAAGCGAGGTGCAATCCTGCCCATATGAGCAACACAATAGAGTTGTCTTTGGCAAACCAACCTGCCCCGAAACCTTAGGAGCTGGTTACATCATGGGCCCTACGTGTCTACATGCGGTTGGCCCAGCCTCCGGCCTCCTTCTGGCCCCGATCCCGGAAACAGTAGACACAACAAACATTGTGGGTATCTCTTTTTGAGGCTACCCTTTGCAGGTTAGCTCCAATTCGGAAAATTGGGGCAGCCCCAGCAATTGCAAGGGGCCCCCATTTCGAGACACACATCGATATGGCCATGAATTTTAATGCGGAACGTTGGCAATGTTGAGATACACCCAAGCATGTCGCGGAATTGTTGCCCCCCCCAAAAAAAATGTGTTACACGATCCGACCTTGAGGTCAGAAACGAACAAAAGCAAACCGCTAGGCAAGCCGGGTCTGGCCATAAAATCACCAAAACTCCAAAATTCCAAGCCCCCTTGTCCGCTGAGCCCCTGCCTGATCTGAGCAGTACTTCACCGAGAAATCGCTGACCCCACCGGGGAGGCAGAGTTGCAAGACCTGCGTCGCGACCCAAAGCCATGGAGCTCACAAACCGGTCGGTCGGTAACAACGGGGTCGGGGTTTCCCTGGAACCCTTCCAGAACCGAAAGGGTTCAGCAGGAGAGAGATGGAGACAAGCTCGCGGATGTTGCCAATCTGAGTACACCCATGGCTGGTTTCCTTTTGGCTTCCCTTTAATTGAAAGGGGGTTGCTTCGTTTCGAAGTGCCAAACAATTGACCTCAAAACCTGAAAGAATACTAATCCTTCGTGTTCCCTGTGAGAAAACGTATCGCTCAGTCTCAAGCTGACACTGAACACTGACATGGAAGCCCAGGGCCTATGTTTTCCTTCCTTTTGTCCACGGTGCATGCCCAGGTGCTTGTTGAGGGCGTGTTGCTGGCTTCTAAGACGGCTCCACTAAATCGAGTTGCTCCCGTCAGTGAGACTCAGACCAGGTGTCTTGTTCAAGGATAGCTAGTTCCTGCTCAAAGTGCAAAGGTTGGAGCGGCTGCCCCGAAGGGCTACCATGCTGGTGTCGGATAGTCTGGTCTCGGACCAAAAAGGCGGCAATATCTCACCTAGTTTTCATCCTAGGCACCACACGACAGGCAAGCTCAGCAACATGTGGCATTTGCACTGTGCGAAGAGGCTGCCGAACGAAGACCCCTTGTTCCATGTGGGCAGGAAATCGTTGAGACAAGGCCAGTCGGAGCTGTGAAGCGGCATTGTGGCATTGGAGTTGCAAACGGCCTTGGTTTGCTGCAGCAAGTTGCGAACAAATGTCCGCAGGCAGCCGTCTTCACCCGCATGTGCAATTAGCTGTCTGCCGAATTAGCTGTCTGCCGGGTGGTCAAAGCTGAACTCTCCGAAACGGGCTGCTCACAAAGCACAGTGGGCACACTTCGTCTTTTCCGTTGCCATTCCCGTCCCTTTGTGTTGAGAATAGCTTCCTTCAAACATCAAGAGTCGAGCAAGGCATTGTCTTGTTTCCGCCCTTGGGCACAGGCTATCAACACTTAGGCTCCTTTCGAAGGGAAGTTAGCTCTTAGGCCCGTTCCCAGTCAGGTCAAAGAGAGGCTGGCAAGGTCGCGAACGCCCTGTCCGTGAGGTCGCGATGAGAAGTTTGCCCAAGCCTTGATGTCCTGCCCCTCCTGCGAGAAGTCGCTGGCGCAGGCCACGTTAGAGGCCCCGGACCCGCTCAGCTCCAGTCGCCCAGCCGCCACTACCCTTACCTCGCGAAGGACAAAACCAGCAGACGGCAAAATGGAGAACTCCTAGTTCTTCCTAGTAAGACATCGGTAGGCAACCTTACCACGCTTACCAGGTACCACAGCCATATCCACCGCAAGCAACGGAGCCTCACAACCCTAGATGATCCAGAACTGCAACTGCCAAATCCACTCTGGCACATGGGGCAAGTTCAAATGGAACATCCCCCAAATCGTAGGCGATGCTCTGCAAATCCATCTTCAGGGGTTGTCAGGAGGGGATGGCTGCTTCTTTGGAGCACCCAATTCCGATTCTTGCGGTTTGAAGGTCTGAGTGTGACTTTTTCTGAGGGTACCCTTTTTGAAGAGGAAACCGTTCCTTTCAGACAAGCGCATATAGAAATAATAACCAGGTTGAGGCAATCAAATCCAATTCTCGAGCGGCCACTCGCCAGCTGGCCGAGTCTCGCTGATGGACTCGCCGAAGCTTTCGCCAGAGTAGCCTCAGACGCGTCGCAAGTTCGGCAGACGGTTTCAACCCACGGTGCAAAGGTACCAAGTTGCATCTGGGGAAAGCAATTGGAAGGTTGACCATTCGAAGTGCAAACCGCTGAGTCTGGAATGTAAAATCGCGGACCCATTGACGCATCCCAAACTGGAAGTCTGTCAGCATCACAGGCATTCCAAGGGTCCGCTCCCCAGGAAAAAGGCATGCCGCCAAATAGACCACAGGTGAAAGGCAAGAACGACTCGTCAAGCCGCAACTTTGGTGAAGAGGCAACACATTTTAAGTTTCGCATGATACTTGCGAAAGAACCTCCAAGCGGTTTGCATGTTATTTTTGTGGATGCTGCTGAATGCATGTCCCTCCTTGATGTGGTGCAGAATCTTGGCCTTCCAGCAAGACTCCCAGGATACATCCGAACAGCACCTGCTGCAAGAGATGGCAAGAGTGACTCATTGACTGGCAGATAGTACCTTCTAACAGGGCTCCCTAAATTTCCCCTTTGAACATCACTCCAAAAGGCACAAGGTGGCATTCAAGGGCCCCCCCCCGTTCGCCGTTCGCCGTGCTTCAATCAATCCGAGGCGCAGCCTTGCGCCAGAGCAGCACTGCCGCTGCAGCTTTTGGTGATGGCGGCCTCCAGGCCTCTGGACCCGAGGCCTCGGATGTCCAAGCGAACCGCAGCCCAACGCACGGGAACTGCACTTGCGATGCAAAGCTGAGTGTGTCCCTTTTCCGAGCACCGCAAGTTCCAAAGGAAAAGGAGGAACACCTGCCAAATTGCAAGGGAAGGGCAAATTCATTGGAGCACATTGGTACCAGCAAATTGATGGGTCAAACTGCTGGGAGCAACTTGCAACTTTTGAAGGTTTTGTCTAGTACCCCCTGTCCAGACCGTCCCTAGCTTCAACGAGAGGGAACAAGTTGGGCAAGAGTTGCTTCGTTGGTTGTGACTTAGACATGTCACACAAGGAAAACAATCTAAGAGATACTTTTCCCGGAAGTATGCGAAGGGTTCTTCTTCTAAAAACGGCGGCGAAACTTCACCTGCCACCTTCTCCTGCCAGCTTCTCGAGAGTTGAGAGTTGCTGCACGCTACTTTGCGTTCTAACTTTTCGAGCGCTACTTCACCTGCCAACTGCTCATGCCAACATTTCGACAGTTCTTTCACCTGCCAACTCTGTGAGAGGCGCTTCACCCGCCAAGTTCTCCTGTCCATTTGTCGAGTAGTATTTTGCTTGCCAACTTCTCCTGCCAGTTTTGCGAGTACTGCTGCTGGCAAATCACGCCGACTGCTTGAGAATGATTCGACCTGTCAGCTTCTCCTGCCAACTTGCCAAATTATCCTGCCAACTCTTCGGGTGCTACTTCATCATCCTAAAACACAAGCTATCGTTTCTTTTGTCGAAACGCTCTGGCGCCGTGCGAGTGCGTCACTGAGCGCGGCGAACCCTCCGCGAGAATCGTGCTTGTCGAAACGCTCTCGCTCTGGCGCCGTGCGGGTGCGCCTTGAGCGGGGCGACCCCTCCGCAGAAATCGTTGGTGTCGAAGCGCTCTCGCCGGCGCTGCGGGTTTGATTCGCGCCTGGCCCGTGGCAGCTTCAGCTCAAAAATCGCGCTAGCAAATCGTAATTTTCACGCGCAAAGGCACTACGAGCGTGCACTTCACCGCAACTTTCAATTGCGAAAGCAGCGCGCGAATTCCACTTCCGCAGCTGCAAGCGCAAAAGTAGTATGCTAAGCACACCTCCGCCCCTACAACCGCCATCCTTCTTGCGCAGCAAAGCGCTTGCGGATTTGGACAGGAGAGGTTGGCAAGAGAAACGAACATGCAAGACCCAGCAAAGGAGATTGCAAAGCATCATGCGCAAGAGGGAGCATCGTGCGCAGCATCATAGGCAACATCATGCAAAGCATCATGCGCAGCATCATGCACGGCATCATGCGCAATATCATGCGCAGCACGCGCAGCTTCGCAGGAAGCATCAACCACAGCATCATGCGCAGGGCAGGTTCACGCGCAGCATCATTTCGCAGCACCGTGCGCAAGAGAAGTTGGCAGGACGTACTGCGAAGCATGATGCGAAGCTTGCTCATCACAACTTGCAGAACCCACGCTTGAGCAGGGGCATTGACGTTTTGTTGCTCATCAGGTCGGGAAGGTGTCTCATCTAGTCCCCGCACGCAAACTCAAAATAAACTTTGACTAACGCGACAACCCGGCTTGGACATCTTCAGGGGGGAAGGGAGGCCTTGCAGAACCTTAGGCGCTTGTTAGGGGTGATCCGCCGCCAGTATCGGTTCTTCCGTCATTTCTCATTCCATTGTTCGTGGAAGGCGCAAGAACACAACATCAGCATGCGGCCAAAAAGCAACACCCAGCCAGCAGCTTCCACGCGAAAAACCAGACCACGAATCAGCTTGGGTTGGTCGATGTTGGTCGATATGAAGGGATTTGAACTTCAGCCCACCAACCACAACACAGCCATTCCTGGTTTTCCTCAGCAACTGCTTCCCCTCAGTGCCTGGGCAACTGGTAGTCGTGTAGAATCACAAGCCCAAAGGAAACAAACTTATCTAGAAAGATCTTGTTCGGGACATTCTGGGTTCCATGAATGAATTCCGGCGGAATGCAGCGGAGCTGCACAAAAAATGCACATGGAACCAGCGCATGGCGAGGACCACGGCGCTGGGAGTGGCCTTCCCAATAACACGCCCGAGCCAATGGCTGGGGGCTGAGCCGCGTGCAAATGGTTTGGGCCAACGTTCAATCAATCCCAAACCTATTGCTGCTTTGTTTACTGCTTCTCCCATTTTTGCTCGTAGAATTGCGCTTCCAACTGCTGATTTTCCTATCAAAGCTTGTTCCTCTTGTTGGTCCCGCGAAGGGGTCGTGGTGTTTCCCGCGTCATCAACATCACGCGTTTTGTGGCGGCTGTGAGGAACTGGAAGGGAAAAAGCGCAGCGCTGCACACACGCCTGCCAAACCATCACTGCACGCACACGTGCCGAATGGTAAGCACACCCGCTCAAGTGCACTGGCTCAGCACTGCGCGCGCACACACACACACACACGCACACACGCGTGCCAAATCCGCTTCTGCGCGCACGCCTGTATGGTAAGCACACCCGCTCACGTGCACCTGCTCAGCACTGCCCACACGCCTGCCAAATCGCAAGCACGCCCGCTCAAGTGCACTCGCTCGGCACCGCACACGTGCCACAATGCCGCTGTCTGATTCGCGGAGCTTTTTTTGATAGACGACCCACGTTTCTACAAGGTTGAATAGTCAAACCAACGAGCCCGTCGCAGACTTGCTACCTTGTTTTTCCTACTGTAGCCTTCCTTTTATAATGAAATGTATTTGTGTTTTCCTATTATCGTTTTAGCAACAGACACTGTAAGATGCTACCAACTGTTGGCCCGATCACGGTCAAGGCACCGTTCCCCACACACTCAGCTGCAAGTTTGTTGCTCAGTTTTGGTGGGGACGTGAACACACATCGCACAACTGGACATCTGGGACGAGTTGAAAGGGCGGGGGTGACAGTCGAAAACAGGCAAGCCTGAGTAGTCAACTAGTGGCCGGAAAAAGCTTCCAAAACACAATCTAAACGAAAATCACCCGGCTAGAATACCGCAAGGGCACATGGCAAACCAGGCACACCCACATGACCATGAATTGCCAAATACTGCAAACCTCCCTCTGAACGGGTATCCAAAGTCCAAACACTCAAGTCAGAAACCTACTTGTAAATAGTACTAAACATTGCCTGAGAACACCAACACATTGGCGCGAGCGCAGCATACATGGCAGTGTCCAGGCAGATTCCGCTCCTTTTTCTTTCTCCTGCCTCTGCTTAGACAGTCACAGGACTGCCTTGCCATTGCCTGGCCGATTGCGAAACTTCTCCGAAGGGCTCAGGCTTCGTAATATCTGACCCTTCCTTTCCAACGATTAAAAGAGCTCCACAGGGCCTAGAAAAGAACAAACGCAAGAAGGGCTCCAGAAAAAACGCACCTCCTCCAAAGCAGTGTGTGCCTGTGCGTACGCGCGCTCCTTTCCGTTGGCAACCCAAACTGCCAAGCTCCTTGAAAGAAGAAGACGGGAACCAAAGACCAACCTAAGTGTTGGTGCCAAAACATGTTGATTTTCTGAACACAAAAGCTCGAGCTATTAGTGTCACGAGGTCCATCCTTATCCGCGGGTTGTAGGTGCCAACATCTACCTTTGCATTGTCTGACTGATGCTTCCTTGTTTTCAACAAGGTAATTCATTTTGAACGGATGGACTAAACATAAACACACTGGCGAAGCAGTCTCCATACACCTTCAGTACCAGGTGTTCATGAAATCCAACACGTCCAGACCACCTGTGGAACCAACAACAGACAAAAATCAGAAAGCCACTTATTATAAACAAGTCATCCCACCATCACTTGAACTGTGCCACACACACACACATATCAGCCACACATCAGCCACACATCAGCCACACATCAGCCACACATCAGCCACACATCAGCCACACATCAGCCACGATCCCCTGAAGCCCATATTATTGCACATTTCCCAGTAGCCTTGCCGGCATCTAAAGTAGCTGTTAATATGCTTTGGAGCTTGGGTCATGGGTCAAGAGCCAAAACTAACATTCGAGGCCGGCTTGCATAACAGCAACGATGTGGAGGGCTCCTTGGTTGAGACACGGGCTGACCCGGCACTGGTACCTCTTGTCTATTCAGCCGCGCGGGTGGTACCCAGCATGCCCAGCCTGCTTCGAGGGCAAGCCTCGGCACAGTCTTTCAAAAGGGGGGGTTGGATGAGTTTGCTCGTCCCCAGGAGTTGCAATGAGTGTGTCTGCCTCGTAAGGAGCGCATCGAATCAGGCAACAAACCGCGGAACCAGATGCCGCAAATAAGAACAACAGAATGAGCAGTTGTTGGGGTTTTCAGGGTGGAGTTTAGAATGACCGGCCAAATTCCCTGGAACCAGCAGGCGACACAGGTGACACGCCTTGGCCAGTAAAACAGCCTAGGAAACCGGATGCTTGTGGTATAGACGATGTGCCGGAAACGGTTCCCTGAACACATGAACTTGTCACGACCTTGCAGCAACATAGGCGCCAGAAAAGCGCATGACTCGCACATATGTCTTGCCCTACTCAATGTTTGGCAAGGGCAGCAGAACCATCCCCGTGTGGCTGCAGTGTGTGTCACGCAATGTGAATTTCGGATGACTTCCTTTCGCATTGTTGCAACCGCCCGAAGGACGTTCGGAGATCCCCACTAAAAACGATGCTGCGCGCCAAGCGCAGACCAACCACCACGCCGAAACACCACATGACACTTGGCATGCAAACATCGCCAAACCAAGACCAGCACGTGTTTTGACATGTTTTGACCGCTGGCTTGTTTTTGCAACATAACAAAAAGGGTACTCTGAAACATGGGCATAACCACCTGAGCTCTTTCTCCTGTTCCGCGACGCTGGCTTCGCTTCGGGCAGCTTGCCCTTCAGCGCTGCATCCCAGGACAGTCACCGGTCTCTGGAAAAAGATACTAGGTGGGGCGCGCCGGGCTGGGAAGTAAAGTGCCCCAGATGAAAAACAGGCTCTGACTGAAGGGGACTTGATTGAAAGCTTCTGGACGTGATCCATCCCAAAGAGCCGCTGAGGACCTTCTGCCTGCCTCTTCCGTCCCGTACGTCTGCTACCCACCCTAAAAAATCGGTCAGGTGCTTTGCCGCGTCAAAACGGGTTGCTGAGTTGCTTCACAGCGTTTGCCCTGGCCGCATGCTGGCCACATGCCACCTTGACCAAAGCAACCCGTTTCGATCGCCGAAATCGAAGTTTCGTCTCACTGGCTCCGGCGCCGCTTCCGCAGGGCTCGACAGACCAGTATGACAGAGGCGGGCGCAACCTGTCAAGAGTTTTGCCTCGCGAGGGGTTATAAAACGGGGGGAACCTGTCCATGGTCTTTCCTTTCTGGTGTCCCTTAAAACGAAACTCCAAGGGCACCCTCAAAAGAAGACAAAACCATCCAAACATGCAGAAAACCACCAGCCTTTTCAGGTATGGGCAGGCATAAGTGGGCATTTGTTCATCTCACCTCATAATTCATAATCATATACTTGAGAAGGCCGTTCACCCATCCCCATAGGAACCCTTGGAGGGAGGCTCTTTGATGGGCCTGGTGTGATCTGAAAGGCGTCCATGTGATTTCTCAAGTGTCGGCCTGGGGTAATTTGGATCAAGACAGCGCGGAAAAGCCTGAAAAGCTGCAATGGTGCGCATTAGGCATAAACACGCGTATGCAATTGTAGGTGTTTGCGCAGATTAAGCCAGTTGCAGCACGCAAATGTTGGCGCCAAACCACTTTGCACAGCGATGAAGACTATTTGACAATTCGAAGGTGTGCGTTCCCGGTTTGAACCTTGTTGATCGCATTGGGCCGTGCCTGGTGTTTAATGATTGGCCACTAGGAATCTGATCAACGACCTCCACAAGTTTAAAACAGCCAAAGGCATATTGAAACGGAACTTGACTGGAAGATTGGGCTAACCTTCCGAGCAAATGCTGGTAGAATGCTCAGGGTCTGGAACCAACTTGCGCAGGATGGATTCCGAGAGCCTTGGCACGCTTGCCCAAACAAGATATGTGTTGCTCATCCCAAGTGTTTTGACTGGGGCCCTGAGTAAACCGTAGCCCTCTGAACCGAGCGGTTGCTCATCCGGCCAACTTCCTTGCGTCTCGGTCAAGTTTAGTGGGGAGGCTCGCTGGCCTTTCCAAACGGACAAAGGCCACAAGCGGGTCGACCAAACTGCCACGCAGCCGTCGCATCAGTTTGACTTAGAAATGAGAAACCTTCATGGAACTTGATCTCACCCACACTTCCCCCCGAGTTCCCTTGCCCCAAATCCGTTGGTCGGACATGACCCCTATGCCAAAAGAGGATGCGCTCATCCCCGCTACTTTCAAAGGGGAACCCCCTTGGCCCATGGAAAGTGGCCAAGCTTTGGGATCGCGCTTTGAGTAAAACCCAAACAAACCCATTGCGCGTCTTAGGACACAACATGCCCAAAAAACGTTCAAAAGCGAACGTCTATGAGTTCTCGTATTTGTTGCCTATTGCCACTAATCGCGCCAACCTGAAGATAGGACATGGGTAAGGGTCCTTCATCATGGATGGAACCGCTTTGTGCTCGGCCCACATTGTTTAAACGCGCTCAACATGGAGTTCCTCCAAACGAAAGAATCCACGCAACCTTCTCCTCAGCAAACAAAATGGATTTTTGTGAGAACCCCACAAAACGGGTGGGTTTTCCCCAAAACGGGGTTGATAAGCCTCACAAAACACGCTTTCCCCCCCCCACTCGACTCCGACCCCGCCTGCAGCAGCAGAACTGGCACCCGCCACAACCGCCACCAAGGCCAAAAGCTCCGCCGCAGCTGGCGCCTCCGATGGCTCCGAAACCCGAAGCGCGGGACGGGACCTGAAGCGTAGACGTGACCTGAAGAACAGGAGAACCCTTTGTGACGATTTGTTGGACCCCAACAAGCGGAAAAGAGTGCCATCGCGCAAAACAAATGACCTGAGGGGTGGAATTGTTGCAGGGTGGAATTGTTGGATGGAATTGTCTTCCTTCTCCCCACTTCGGCCAATTTCAGAAACCAAAACCGGCAATTCGACCGACCCCAAAACAGGGCTTGAGCCCTATATTGCCCCTTGAAGCATCATCCCAAAAGAAAGCTCATTTCAAAATTAGCCCAAAAGGGTGACGTTTAAAACGACCAGAAACGCCATTCCCCAGATTGACATGGGTGTATGTTGTGTTGGGCTCCTAAAAGGGGAAACATAGGGAGCCCTGCAACCCCCCCGTGCCTGAGGATGATGCGCCATGCCTTCTTGGCGTGTCGCAGCGTGGAGCTTGGCAGGCGGAAGGGGTCTTTGCCGCTCCAATCGCCCCAGCCCCTGGCAAACACCAAAGCGGAGGCCTGTCGGAAATCGGGTCAAACAGGAGACCCAGGCCCTGGAAATGGCTGGCTTGAGGACAATCTCGCTTGACCAGGGCTTTCTTTGTACCTCACTCGTAGGACAGCAACGCAGATCTTGGTAAAAGTCGTGTGTTGTGCGCCCATACGCGCTTTGCAGCCTTTGCCACTCGTTTCAGGGCTCCTTGTCGATCACCCATTCCGGGCAGCCAGCTACTAGACACCACAACCACGCAGAAACCATGCCAGAAAAAATGTACTGAAATCGAGGTTAATTTCTACGAGCATGCGAAGTTGCTATTCAACAACGGGACGTCCGCGAGAGGGAAACTTCATCTTGGGATCGGTTGCCGTCGGGATGCAGGGCCAAAGAGCTCGCGCTCTTCGGACGGAAAAAAATCCCAACCCACTGGTCCACTATAAGGTGGAATCCTGCTGCGAACCCCTGAGAAATATCCCACCCAAATAATAAGCAGCGGGGGTCCTTTTTGACTTTGAGTGCAAATTCCTGCCCTCCCACAGCATGATGAAACATAAGGTCGAAAACAGATGAAAAAACCTGGCGTTCTTTCGAGGTAATGAAAGAAATCCGTCCCCTTTCAAATGGGGTGCAACCTATCAACCAGGCCATTGTATATTATTTGGGTTCCCACTTTAGAGGATGTTCTTTCTGTGCGGGACATACCCCCTCCTCCCCCGCCACAGCCTGCCAGGTGTCAAAAGAACCTAGATGGGTCGCCTCAAGATCGGATATGGAATGTCGAAACTGGGCTTTCCCTTTGCTACTCCTCTTCTACAAACCAAGACAGCCTAATTCCAAGCAACAACAATTCCCCTTTGCAAGTGCCTCCCTGAAATCTGACTCCAAACAAGATAGGCAACATAGGCTTACTTGACCAGACTTATACCCCCTGCACAAAGTTAGCCTTTCGGCAGTTGACAGCGAACACCATGGAAAATGGTCAAACAGTAAGCTAAGTCTGCCAAATCCCACTCCAAAACGCGCACAAACACACACACACACACACACACACACACACACACACACACACACACACACACACACACACACACACACACACACACACACACACACACACACACACACACACACACACACACACACACACACACACACACACACACACACACACACACACACACACACACACACACACAACACACACACACACACACAAACACACACAAACACACACAAACACACACAAACACACACAAACACACACAAACACACACACACACACACACACACACACACACACACACACACACACACACACACACACACACACACACACACACACACACACACACACACACACACACACACACACACACACACACACACACACACACACACACACACACACACACACACACACACACACACAAACACACACACACACACAAACACACACACACACACACACACACACACACACACAAACACACACACACACACACACACACACACACACACACACACACACACACACACACACACACACACACACACACAAACACACACACACACACACACACACACACACACACACACACACACAAACACACACACACACACACACACACACACACACACACACACACACACACACACACACACACACACACACACACACACACACACACACACACACACACACACACACACACAAACACACACACACACACACACACACACACACACACACACACACACACACACACACACACACACACACACACACACACACAAACACACACACACACACACACAAACACACACAAACACACACAAACACACACACACAACACACACAACACACACAAACACACACACAAACACACACAAACACACACAAACACACACACACACACACACAAACACACACACACACACACACACACACACACACACACACACACACACACACACACACACACACACACACACACACACACACAAACACACACACAAACACACACAAACACACACACAAACACACACAAACACACACACAAACACACACAAACACACACACAAACACACACAAACACACACAAACACACACACAAACACACACAAACACACACAAACACACCATGCGAGTAAACCATGCGAGTGTGCTTTTGATGTGTTTTTTTTTAGTTGCATTTGGAAACCCACAGGGAAACCACCAAAGTTCTGGGGGCTCGAGCCCGATCTACCGCCTCCCCCGGCTCGCTCTCGCCTGGCCGCCGCCACGCTGCGCGGCCCGAAGCTCTCCGGGGCGCCTCGGGGCTTCGGGGCATTCGAAGGCTGCGGCTTCGGCGGCTTTCGGCTGCCAAAGTGGGGTGCCACGTTCGTTGTCGGCTTTGTCGGGGGGCAAAACCCCGGGCGTGTCTTTTTCTGAGCCGTCTAGTTTGGTTTTGCTTTACAGGGAAACCAAAAGGAAGAGCGATGCAGCGTTCTTTTCACAAATTAGGTGCTCAAAGAGACAAATACAACAACTGGAAACAAGCGAGGAATGGTTCTTCAGTTCAGGCACGCAATCCCTTTGGGGTTTGCGTTGTTTGAACCGTAGGTGGTTCGTTTCATGAACCGCTCCTGCGGTGGGTCAAATCTTCCAAGGCCTGCCAAGCTTCATGATTTCAGCCTTTGGTTACCGGGTGCATGGCGGGAGGGCTTACGTTGTGAAAGCGCCTTAGCCGATTCGTCAGCCAACGAGAGCTAAGGTGCGCAAACATTGAATCTGACCAAGGCGTTCGCGATGTTCGGCATCCGCCGTCTTTGCATTGTATGAAAATGGTGGCAGGTTGATAGGAACCTAGCAGAATAGCATAACTTGTCAGAGGGAAATCTAGTCCAAGGAGGAGCAAGGGCACAGCAAAAAGCGGCCTTTGCGGTGCCGTCACCACCAGTTTGGTCTGTCTGCAACATCTATGTCGCCGTGCCAAAAGGCAGGCATGGGGTCGCCTAGGACTTGGGCTCGTAAAGCTCCGGGTTAGTGCAGAGGTGATTTTTGTTCTTTCGGTTTTTTTCCGGGGGGCGGGCCAATAACATAGCTTCCCGGCTCGGAAAGCTAGGCTTCTCACCGAGAAAACTGGCCTGACCCATTTTTGGTGGGCGAACTTGGCAAAATACTTGCTCCTGCCATGTTTCGTGGCTGAAAGGGTGACAAACCTTTCCGCCCAAACTCGGCAGGTCGATCATCTGTGGCAACTTCCAAAGTACGGCGGCGGAAACACAACCCCCACAAACACCTTTCATGGGGAGGGACGGGTAAAGTAAGTGAGCCTGCTGATAACTTTGAAGCCATGGTTGGACACCGGTGGAATCCGTGAGGCGAGTAGGCTAAGACCTCTCCTTTCAAGCTTTCAAAGTTAAAGCAAGGACTGCCCCAACTGCGTGGAAGACTTCAAAAAATCCAGCTTTTGGGTGCAAGGGTATAGGGCGTTGCCTAAAAGAGGGCCTCAACTTATGTTTGCTCTGGAACTTCGATTTCGACTGCAAAGGGCCAAATGCTAGGACACCTTAAGCCTCCCAGCATCTCCCAGCATCCGAGGGATGCCCGAAACTCCATCAGCTGTGGGCCCCCGGCGAACCATCTCGGAGGCTTTGCCTGAGCGGGCAATAGAGCCGCGGTTGACTGACCAGCTGGCCCGAAAGAATTGGACCCCAAACAGCTTGATCATCTCCAGGGAGGCCACCAGGCAACGCCGGAAGTAAGCCTCCGCCCCAAACGAGTCAGCTTCCTGGTTGCTGATTAAGGGGATCCGGATCACTTGGAGAAACACGCGAGCCTGCCAGGTTGATCAATATGGCGTCAACAGTAAGGTGTATACCAAGACGGAGATAGAGTTACACTAGAGTTGGCGGTACTGCAGCTTGAGGCCCTTATGTTTTTGTCCCGGCCCATGGGGGGGGGGAACCTTTGGGCTTGCCAGGGGTCAAAGGGCCCCTTTTTGGGCCGCTTAGTGCTCCGTTGTTCCAGTGGTGCGGGGACAGCCATGAGGCGCGAATTGAGGAACCAGCAAGAATCTGTTAGCAAAAGCCTTAGACTCATATAAACTACTCTTTGCTGCGAAGCGTGTGCGATGTCCAGTGGGTCTCTCATGTCTAGCAGCTGCGTTCATAGATTTACGCATCTGCTTGTTCGAATCTGTTTGTTCCTTTGCTTCGCCTTCGTGCTGAGAAAACGCGGCCCCATGTTCTTTGGCCATGAGTTCCAATAGGGAACCACCTCAAACGGCTGCCAGACATACATGGCGCAATAGAGTCCCAAATCAAAGTGCGTGGCCATTTAGGTTAGGCAGCCCTTGTGCTTCCCGGCATTTGACTGCTTGCCGATATCTTTGTCCTGCTTCAGCCTTGGAAATGGCTTTTGTTGTATTTGCTTTGTATGTGTTCCCCCCACAAGAACAAAGACAGAAAGAAATACAAAAAGAAAGGACCAAACAATGGGGGGGGGCTCCGTGACCCTAGGAGGGTCAAGTCCTTGGATGGTTCTAAAGTTCCATGCTGATCCAAGTTTTGCGCCAGGGCCAAGCAAACTTGAGTCATGATCATGGGTGCATTCGATCAGTACGTATTTAGCCCCTCATATGAATCGACAGTGGACACCGTCAACCCCCAACCGTTCCACAGAATGCTCGTGCGTTCGGCGCTTGCTGTGGATTCCCTTGAAACGCATCCGGGCATGCGGAAGCCACTTGATTGAAGGTCTGGGGTTGGGGAACTGGCAGGCAGCTGTTTCGAGAGGATGGTGGTCTTCCAAACACTCCAGTCCACCATCATTCTTGGAAAGAGGGTAACAAACCATCAAGCCGCCTGAAAAGCATTAAACACTCAATCCACGTTGCCAGCTCCTGAGTTGAGCCACTTCCTTTTGCAAGCCGATGGTTTATCGTGGTATCCTTCGCGCTTCCCAGGAGCCCAGTTGGTCATAGGCCAGTTTTACCCATGTTATGTGCGGCCCTTTTGAGCAGCTCTTCTCTTCGTAGATGTAGAGTGGACAGGAATGCGGGCACCCCTTTTCGCCCGCGTCTTTGATCAAGTGAATGCATTCAGGGAACAACGTCTGAGCTCGCAAAAAAAACTAAGAAAGAACTGGCCATGTTTCAGGGGGTTCCCTGTTCCAAGACACGCCCATTTTGAGGAGAAAGACAACCAGTTTTCCCAAAACCGTGGAGGCCAATTTCGGGGCTTCTGGTTAGAGACAACCCACGTCTCCAGCTGCCAAACATGTTACACCCCTCATTTGGAAGACCAAGGGAACCGAAGGGAAACCAAAAGTAGGCCAAAGGCAAACGACAAGCTCACTCGGCCAGAGGACTTGGAAAGAAAAGGTTCGCCTTTTACCTGTTGGAACCTCGACTATGGACGAAATCAGGGAAACCAAAAGGTTGAGAGGTCGGGTTTGGGCAAGTGCGCAGGCAACCAATGGAAAACCAAAGGGAAGTCCACGCATCTCCGGCATTCCGAGCCTTGGCTCTTGGACCGCGACCAGCGCTCCGCCAAGGCTCCTAAGCGGTTTATGCCGAAGCGGCGTGTAAGCGACCGGACGGTTTCAATTACCTCAAACCAACTTTCCACAGGCAGGGAATGACGGAATCCTCCCTGACCATCCCTTGCGGTTTCCTTGTGGGCCGCTTCCGGTTCATTCCCAAAACCCTTACTTCATTCCTAGGCAGCAAGCTAAGCATCCGTGGGGCCATGGAGGGGTCCTCGATTTCTCCGAGGACAACGCATATTTGGCTCTTTTCCGGGATGAAACCACCGGCTCCACATGCCGTGCGGGGCAAAACTAGAAACCCCACAAGCCGGCAATGAGGAAGCCCTCTAGTAAGGGACCTGAATGGGTGAGCTTGCTTTTCCGCCATGTGAGCATTATCCTGCCTAGATTCAATCTCCCTTTGCACCTTTTGCTATTTATCAATCAAGGGCTTGTTTCTTCTGATTTGTTTTTATGCAGCAGTGAGGCCGCAGAAATGGAAGACGTGTCCTCAAACGGTCAATGGACACCACCAACCGATTTCTCCTTTGATCTGCACAAATTCGAAATTTGACTTCAAGAGGCCCGGCTTTGCTTTCAAAGGCAGTTTCACGTACGAAACCCTTACAAGCTTGGTGGTATAGAATCCATACCTCCGAACCTGAATACTGGTGCCATGGACAGCTTATGTTGCAACCAAGAACCCTACAAAACACACACACAGCACCCTAAAAGGAGGCGGCCACAAACAAAAAACTGCCCATAAATTAACCCAGCGAGATTAAGACTGCCTTCCTTTTGGGAACGCCCCTTGTCCACTTCCATTGGAAAGAGTTGACCTGGGACTAAAGGATCACATGTCTTGGAGGAACCTCCTGCCTGGATTCCTTCCGTTCACTTTTTAGCAGGTGCCCAAAACGGACCCAGTGTCCAGGCCTGCCGCGGCGGTCCGCAGGTCCTTCGCGTCTTTGCGCATGAAGAAGCCCCGCACCGCCTGGCAAAAGCCACTTGCCATAGACTGAAAATTGGCTCGAACAGGTTGGGTCCTGGCAAGGTTTGGGTTCCAGATGTGTGGGATTTGTGGGGGTTGACTAAGGTTTGACTCGGCCATGACCAGGGTTTAACTGGGGGTTTGCTAGATGTGTGGTCTAACCAGGACTTCAAGGAAACAAAGCAGGTCTTTGAACTTGGGTGTGCATGTCCGGTCATGGAGAATCAGGCGTGTCTTGTGGGCCTGTGGGCTGGTTCAACGTCGTGACCTCAGCATTTTCACAAACAAGCAAGCAAGCAAGCAAGCACGCACGCACGCACGCACGCAAGCAAGCAAGCAAGCAAGCAATTGCTTGCTTGCAAGCAAGAGAGCAAGCGAACGAACAAACAAGCAAACAAGCAAACAAGCAAACAAGCAAACAAGCAAACAAACAATCAAACAAGCAAGCAAACAAACTGCACAAACATATATGTTGTCCCCAACCATGACCCCCAACAAAATCCCCACCGAAATTGCAGTTCCCAACCACGAGCAACACGAGGCCATTTGGCACACCTAGAGATAAATCGGCATCACGTTGAAGGGGCCACCGTGTATTTTGTTAAATGCTGGGTTCATGAAAGTAATGGCCCAAAACAGCACAATGATAGTTCAGGTTTTCCACCGCCAAAGTTTAGAGAATCAACACATAAGCACATGCTCCCTTGCAGATGCCGAGAACCAACTACCATGGGACAATCAATGGTTGAACTATAGGTTGGAACTAACTAGGGGTTTTGGGTCGGGTGTGGCTAGATGTGTTTTTGGTCTTCTCGGTGGGTACCGTTTCAGCTTGGTTCTGGATTCAAAAGGAAAGCCAAACAACTCTCCTTTTTTGGGGGGGAGCATTTTTTTAGGTTTGGTGGGGGGGGGCACATTCTAAGCCACGCCCATGTCTGGTTTACCCACTTCACCAGTTGCCACTTGGTCGCGACGGCGATGCCTCAAAGGCGTCCAGCTCGTAGAGCAGGCGCCGCAGCGCCTGACCCTCCGCGGTCATCAGCCTAAGATCCCAGCTGAACCAGATAAGACCCAAAGGCTTGGGCATCCAGAAGTCCAGGTACTGGACTTCTGAATTCTCAGGGTTTTGTGTGTCCAAAACTGTTTGCAAAACAAAAGAGAGGAACACTGCACATCTAAGGGGCCAAGAAAGGCTTTCCTCGGCACCCGCTTTTCGAAAGGATTCAGGACAGGGTGCAGCCTCCGCTGTACCGCTGCAGCGGTGCGCAGCGCGAAGGCGTCCCCCATCTCCTCCTTCTGCTCCTCCCGAACAGGGGAAGGCGTTCCTTTTTGATGATGGACACTGAACGGGTCTATTTTGCAACCACCTTCTAGGGTGCTTCTTTTCCTCCAGGGTTGGCCCAGACTCATGGCCCAATGGCACGGGTACGGGCTTGGCCGGACCTCACCCCGAAAAATGGTTGGGTTCCTGTCATTTCCGTTTGTTCCAACCCGAATAAGGTTCCCTCAAGAAAGGACACGCCCATGTGGGCTCGGAGCGCTTTCAAAAACCCATCAGGTAGATGCCTTCGATGTACCGTGTGCATTATTCAAGTACAGTGTCATAATCGACACCCATTCGCCTGAGTCGCTTGAGGCACTTGCTCACTCGAGACACTTAGGTTGCTTTAGTCATTCGAGTTCACTGACCCAGTTGAGTCGGTTAGGTCCCTTCAACGGATCCCCTCTTGAGTCACTTGAGTCGCTATAGTGAGCTGAGCTTGCGCCCTTCAGTTGAGGCACTTCAGTCCCTCGAGTCAGTCGACTTGAGAGTGAAGAGTCACTCAAGTAAGTCATTTGCGCTACTCCACTCCCTTGAGTCAGTCGAGTGAGTTGGGTCTGTCTAGTCACCTGGGTCACCTGAGTCATCTCATCCTTGACTTTCAAGACTGGTCAGGGCTGCATCTCAACATGTGGCAAAGGCCAAGGCCAGACATGGATCGACACTGGTTGCCAGAGTCTTGTATGCAGGCGGGGGCCATTTAAGGGGTGGCTTCAAAGGGAAGCCAGAAGGCCCTTGTTTTCGGCTATGAATGAAGGCCAACAGGCGGCCATGTGCCCATGGCGGGTCCTTATCATCACCTGCCGCGAGCAATGTGCTCAAGCTGGTCCAGCTGATCTCCCCCTCCTCTCCCTGAGGCAAAGGCATCCCCACTTCAACGCAACGCTGGCCAGCCAGCCGGCATCAGGTGGTTTCCCCCGGCATCACCCGGCCAGCCAAATCAGATTTGTGCTGAATGTGCATGTGTTGTGCCCTACAAATCTTGAACATTTGTTTAGTGAATCCAAGTGACAAGCGCAGCTCCAGTTTCCGCAACGCTCCATACACGCTTAACCCTAACTGAAAGTTAATGTTCTATCGGCCGAGCTGCAGTGCTGACGTCAACCTTTGTGGATTAAGGGGATTTGGGGCCATTTGTTCATCCATTGTACTCATAGCCAACTTCGACACTGCATCTCGGCCTCGGCCGAATGCAGAATGACGAATTTGCCAGGGGTAGCGTACCTACCCAGGGCCTACCAGTGCTTCAAAACCCTGTCAGAGGGCATGTTTTACCCACTGGCGTGTTGCTCGAATCGAACCTGCTGGCCTCTAGGAAGACTCCTCGTAAATCTCGGGTGCCCTTGCGCGTGCGCGGGGACAGTAGCCGGGAGATGGCGAAGGGCAGGGACTTCTGGTATACCTCGGAGAGTTCTGGCTGTCCGAAACCCCTCCGGAGGGGACCTTTCCCTGAAAGTTTGGCTCGAATCTGCTACACATCGAAGACTAACCTTTTGGGGCCATGCCCCAAAGTGCATCGGGACCAGGCAGGAAGGCCCAAAGGTTTAAACCATTGAGCCGGTTCCTGGACATGTACAACTGCAAGTGTTTAAGGGGTACGTCCCAAGTAGTGGAAAAAGGGAAACTAAAGGGAAGCTGCACAGTTTAGGGTTGCCCTACGTTGAGGCAAAAGCAATTTGCTCCACCCCGCCCCTGGCTTTACAGTAGCAGGCACAACGGCCGAAGGCAACAGAGGGGCGCACAACTTGCCAAACTCGTGGCCCGCAAAGACGGACCAAACACGAATTGGCCTTCACCCACAAGATCACAAGGTACACTTCAGCGATAATTTGAAGATAGTGTCCATCATATGCAACATGTTCAGCAAAGAAACCATATGACGGTTGACATGTGCCCACCTGAAAACGGCGTTGTACTCCCCGCTGTGCAGTTCTCATTCGCATCAAGGACTGCCACTTGGCAGTTGTTTAGTCGAATCATCTGCTCGTTGCTTCGGCCACAGTTTGAGGGCTGACCGCTTGGGAGGTTGGCCGACTGGGACAAGCCATAGAACCATGGGTGTAACTTAAGTGGATTCAACTTAAGCCGGGGACCCGGACGCCCCGGCTTTGCATTTTGGTTCAACGCCCAAATATCAGACGTGGGCATTGATATCCACCAACCATTTTGCGGGGTTTCTCTGTTCGTGTTTACCTTGCATGAATCCGGACCATACACATCCGAAGCCCCCAAAAACTGAGTTCATTCTCCAAAACGGGAACTACCTCTGGTTAGTTTAGGACTCCGGATGGCTTGGGGGGAGCCAAAAAGGGCCGTTTTCCTTTGCCAACCCCACAGTACCCTCAAACACAGACCTCCCCGGCTGAATCCGAGGTCATTCAAATTTGTGGCAGGCGCGTTGTAGGTCTCCGCCATGACCGGGTCATCCGCCAGCAGCCCCTCGAGCGTGATGAAGGTCCGGCAAAGCAGCGCGATGAAGGGCGGGGTGAGCATCAAATACCTGCGATGGGGAACACCCAAACTCCCACCAACTTCAAAAAGAAAAAAGAACAAGCGGTCTCTTTTTGTTTAAAAGATGAAGCAAAATGCGAATATCCAGCCGAGAAAGCGACGCGCATGTGCACGCATATAAATAAACTATATATATATATCTATCTATACAGATTTATGTGCGTGCCTAATAGGTGGAGTTGGTAGCCTTTTGAGAGGTGTTGAAAAGCTCAGGAAGCTCAATAACGCCAAGCTTTTTCGGGCTCACCTATTCGACATCCATAGGCACCCACCCTACCCGCTGTGGTTTAGATTCTGGGGCGAAAGGACGGTATCCAACCCGCACGTGTATATATATATATATAAAATCTGTGATATATGATGTATATGATTTCCCTTGTTGACCCCCCAAAAAAATGAATTGGTGGGGGAGGCGGGGGGGGGCACATGCCCAACCAGATTTGCTTCAAGCTTAATATCCATCATCTTGTTGCGAATCAAGGCTGCCCGGAATCCCGAGAGAGGATCCTTCACGGCGTGGTGCAAATCAAACGTTGTGGTTGTTGGCAAGGGTCCTCACTCCCGCATCCCAACTGCAAACATGTGAACATACCAGTCGGCCAAAGTGGGTGTCCAATTAGGGAACCGGCCACGGAAGAGAACAAGGCCTCCAAAGGGCCCAACGCTAAATCCCCCTATGAATTTGGATTCAGGCACAGAGGTTTCATGCCAGTCCCTTCAAAACCAATAGAACCACCTTCCCTCACGCCAAATTGTTCCTGTGTGGAATTCCTGTCTGGCTTTCTCGGTGCTAAAACGGGGTGTCGAACAATTGAAACATGATCCATCCCCTTTTGCTTCCCTTCAGGGGAAAACAGTCATGGTCTGCTTGGCCGCAGTGTTGCGCTGATAGTCAAGGCTTGGAACATCGGACAAGTAGGACAAAGCCTTCAATCTGACCTGGGACTTCCTGTTCTCTAAAGCTGGAACCCTCATTTCACTGGCCTCCCCTTGGTCCCCCTTAAAAAGGACCCACCCAAAAGGACACCCCCACCATCCACCACATCCACCTATTCTACCACTCCAAGCAGGAGTCCCTCCCGCCATCTCCCCATCTCCCAGCACCGCCGATTGCCACCGGTGGCCACCGGTCGGACGTCCGATCCCCGGCCCAGGCGAGGGCGCCGGTCCGAGAGCTTCTTCAGGGCCACCGCCATGGCACCGAAGCGGCTCTGTCCCCCCGCCTGCGGGCTTGCGGTGCGGGCGGTGCGGGTTTGGGGGCATCGAAGCGGATGGCTTCGGAGGGGTTCGGATGGGGAGAGAAAGGCTGGGGACCACAGGGTTTTTGGCGATTTTCGCATAGAGGCCCTGGCAACAGGAGGACCGAGTTGGGCAAGTTTTTTGGGCACGCGGTCCGGTTGTGCCAAATCCTTACTTGATGGGAAACCAATCTTGCAAGTTCAGATTTGTTCAACGCTTAACAGCCTGATTCAGGGACAAAGGTTTAGGAGCCTTGAAAGATTCACCAGGTTTTGTTATTTTTCCCTTTCGCTTTCCTTCTGGCCCGACGTATGACTTGACTTGGAAGAACAGCTCTCGACTAAACTGATCCAATCCTCTTCCTTCGGTGGCTCAAGCTACTCTTGCCACTCGACGCTTCCAACTTGGTCTCCCCAAGCATTTGCAGGTCTTACCATCAAGATCGCAACCCCTAGCATGCGTATGTCCTGCCATGGTGGCCATTGAGGTTCGTCCCCTGCGCCAAAATGCGCCACCTTTCGTTGTTTTTTCAGGCCACACTCCTTCCAATACTCAGCAGGAGGGTTTTGGAAGACTGCTGGCCTCTTGGAAAAGCCCCACAACGTCCACTTCGATTGAGGAGTAAAACTCGCGGGTGTCCACACTCGGCCCTGTAAAGACACAACCTAAATGTCCACCCCGGGTTGTTGGCCGCTGGTGGTCCTTGTTGCATGGAGGTGCCTTCTGTCTTTTGAACCCGTTTCCCTCTGCTTTCGATCAAAACACACAAGCAGCGCAAGAGGTGCCTTCCAGCTGGGAGAAAAATCCAGGTGCAAAGTGCCGCGGTCATTCTCTAAATACTTCGATGCCTTGATTGACGCGTGGCCGCATAGCAATACATCAATATACATCAATGTTGCAAACTGAGCCGAATGGAGAGCTACAATCCTCTCATAAAATATCGCACCGCCACGCACCGGTGGCAAGAAAACAGAGGCCGTGGCGCAAAATTGTACATTTCTATGTTGAAGTCCATCATTGAAACCCCTGGCTGTACTTCCAATGGAGAAAAAAACCAACGGTCTTCATCACTCGAAACTTTTTGCGAAACGGACAACCCGCCGGCTTAACGTCGGCACCTCCTTCTCCAGCTGCTCTGCAAAGGCCTTGCCCGGTGATCCCAGTGGAACCCTTTGGCTTGCGTGCAAACCGAAGGGAGCCACTGCACAAGGGAAAAGGAAGTCGAAAAGTTTCAGACACAAATCTCCAAAGCCAAACGGGGAAAGAGAGGCATGCAGGAAACCCAAGCCGAAGGGGTTGTGAATGTGGGAAGCTTCGGTACCCAAGGCCAAAAGTCACACGCCACCTTCATTTGGCATCACCCGAAAACTGGGCAGCAAAAGACGAGCCCGGCAATGTGCAACAGTAGGTGGCAAACCAGTCCAGCCCAGCGGGGGCCGACCCCTGCCCCTGAAATGTGAAACCTCAAGCACAGACTCGAGGCCAGCTTTTGGGGAAATACAACAAACAGCATGAGCGAAGTTCCGACCTGCCCAAGACCCAAAACTCAAATAACAAACCAAACAGAATTCCACGACAAAAGCTTCGCAGTCAACCAACAGGACAAGGGGCCTTTTTTGCTGGATAATTGCATCAACGGGTGGTTAGCACATGGCTGATCATCAAGGCATGCTTTCCTGGAGGGTTCATGAGGGTTCCCTACATTCTCCGTTCAAACATGACTCCGATCAACATTGGCCAGCTGGCGGCGTTTCGCGCGCCAGCGAGCGAAAAACGACCCCTGCAGTTACGCAAGGAAATGAAGTAAGGGTGTAACTTTCATAGGAATCGGTCCCGCAAAATGGCAAGGGTGTCCTTTTCATGTCCCCTCAAATGCCAAAAAGGCCTCCACCTTGAGCAACTCCCTGGATAACTCTCCGCCCCTTTCGCGCCTCAGCAAAGTCCTCATTGCTGCAGGGCTCATAGCGCGGCACGTCGGAGCTCCCATAGTCCAGGTTTCTGGGAAGGGAGGTTAACGAAAACTCGACTTTGAAGGAAGACGATGGGCGCAATTGGGCGGTTCGACCCGATGTTCCTTCTTGGCCTTCGTGGCATGTTCTCAACGGCCTGCAAGTTGAAGGCGCGTTCTCTTGGCGAAGGTGTGGCTCAAAGCTTTGGATGTGCCAGCGGGGACACTGACCATTTGAAGTACCTGCTCTTAGACTTCTGAGTTGTGTAAGCCCAAATCAGTCCAAGTTGGAATGTTGAATTGAAGCTGCGCAAGCTAAAACTATCGCAAGGAACATGAAGGCGTCCGTTTTTCTGAGGGGTCTCTTTCTGGCGCAAACAACTGATCAAAACATCGCGGCACAGTCACATTGACTTGTAGCCCGTCACATTTTATCTGGAAGCTGCCTGTGTTCAAAGCCCGAAATTAGAAGCCTTGATAAGCGGCACTTTCAATGGAGAGCTCGTCCATTCGCAGTGTGATGGCCGGTATCTACCGTGGAAGCCCCAGACTTACCTGAACATGCCACCAAACAAAGCCGAAAAATGTCTTGTGGCTAGGGTCAGTTCGAGAACTGCGTCGGCCTGGCACAGTGCAATCCAATCTGACAAGATTGGCCAGGTGCGCATGCCATTGATTCATGGATCCTGCCCGGTTTGCCAACTGGTCCGGTTGGTGAATCAACGTCGCCAGCAAAACGGGCAGCGGGATCGCAAATTGGAAGCCATTTTGAAGTCTGGCAGTGCTTCCCTTCGCCGAGATGCCTGTTTGACGCGACTTGAGAACGCCTCCCGTGCACATTGCAAGCTGGGCGCTTCTGCATGGGTGTCGGGGTGAAGCGAATCGCCTGGAAGGTATGCGTCAGCTCCACCCAATCCTCCGAGGCAAATTGGCGAACTTGAGAAAAACCCCACAACCCCGGATGGGACCCTTGCAGGGATTTGGGATTTTCTTTTAGGCCCAGCACCAGCACTGCAAACACAAACTTGAAGCCTCCCCGGTATTCCACAACTGTTCCGGCAACACCATGCCAAAACAACTCAATCATTGTGCTGAAACGCTTGCCCATGTCAGACTTGGAACCAAGCTGCATGGGGCAAAAACAAGCTCGTGTCCTGTTTGGTTTCCGCACTCAAGGGCCTGCTGTCAAGGTTGACCACCCCCCTGTGAGGAACTAGTACAGTTGACATTGCACCTGGCGAGTCATATCTGCAGCCCTAGGACCAGGGGACTCCCGGCAGCTGAAGCTATTAAACACCATTCCCGCAGGCTGCGAAAAGGAAAATCGAAGGAGCCTTGAGCCCTTCTTCCCTTTTCGGGGGTCGAATCAAAGGACCAAAGCGTCCTCTCTTTTGAGTCTCGTCGAAGTCGGCGCAACCCTGTGCACGCGTTCTTTGCTAGAATCACCGTGTTCCACATAATGTTTCGTTGGCCCTTTGATGGCCTCCGACCCCTTGCACACACTGACGCTTGCTGCTTGGCAAGCCAACACGCACACACCCCTCCCAAATAAAGGGACGAGCAAGACAACCAAGCAAGCAACCAAGCAAGCACCCAAGCAACCCACCAACCAAGCAACCCACCAACCAAGCAACCCACCAACCAAGCAACCCGCCAAGCAAGCAAGCAAAGCAAATGAACCACTTGGAATTTCTCCCATCCTTGTTCAGCACGTGCCGCACCCCAGCCGCGCACTGCTCCATGATGCCGAAGTCCACCCGGTCCATGAGACCGAAGTCCTCTCATCCCCAGACCAAAACCACCAGCTACCACCCAGGCTGGCACTTCCCTTAAAACAAACCAAGCCCCCCCCCCTTTTTGGGAAACGGTGGCTGACAAATCGCGGTTCATCCAGGTGGAATGCTGGCACGGAAAACACACAAAAACAGATCGCTACAAGTGGTTCTGTTCAGATGTACCTTCTGGAGCGTTGATTTAGGATGAGCAAAGGGCGTGGGCAAACAACTGAGGGTCAAAAAAACAAAAAAACATCAAAGTTGCGACGGGAACCTGACTATAGCGTCTTTCGAACGCTGGGGCGTTCAAAGCCAGTGCAAAAATGTGCCACAAACAATCAAAGCAAAACAACACAAGCTAAACAACAGAACAATACAAAGCAAAGACAACACAGCGCAAACCTAAACAAGCAAAGAAGCAAAAAAACGAAACCAAACAAAGCAAGCAAGCAACAAACAAGCCGGGCCAATTTGTTTAAGGACCCACCCACCTCACTGGGCGTTCGCGGGGCCGAATCTAAGCGGCAGAAGTTGCCCAAAGACTGCGTGCCACCCGCTTCTGGTTTCCAAAGATATGGTACAGTCATCCGAACCCCCTGAATTCCCCCTCCCCACCCTTTGGCCAATTTCAATTCTACTCTACCCAGTGCCTATCCTCTTACAATCCCCAAACCCCCCAAGCCCCCTCTACCCCCCGCCCAGTCCAGGAAGACCACTCGCCCGTCGTCCCCCATCCGCAGGTTCCCCTCGTGCGGGTCCGCGTGCACAAATCCGGTGACCAGCAGCTGCACCACGCAGGCCTCCACCTAAGCGGAAGCATGGGTGGCTCGGTGGATCTGGTGGGTGGGTGGGTGGGTGGGGTGGGGGTGGGGTTGGGGTGAAAGGAAGCTGGGCACTTAGGATTTGCAGCAACCCTCTATTGAGCGTGTGTTGAAAGAAGAACCCACAGGATGACTCACTTTTGGAAGCATTTCAAGGCTCAATTGGGAAGCCTTAATTTAATGAACCAGATTCGAAGCTTCAATGACGGCGAGATGCTTTCCACTTCTGTGTGAAAATGGTTTCACCCAGACAGAAAGGAGGGAATTAGTTCAGAAAACACCTGTGCAATTTCCGGCAAAATCGCTACCCAATGAAGTCGACGTCTGGACATGCGGGGGCCCATTGATTCCTAAAATTCTCTGTGAAAGCCTACAATAAATAACATAAACTACGAAGAAGCGACGCCATGGGATGCGATTTCACGGCTTCAGCCTGTGCATCTTCTGCCTATCGCAAGTTGCATGCATGAACCCAGCTTCGTTGGGTCACGCTACGTGAAACTCTGGGAAGTCTGAGCGCTTTTTACCCCCCCCCCGCCAAAAAAAAACCGAGTCGAAATTATGAGACCGACCATGGCCTGCAAATCACTAGTTTGACCAAACCCCGCAAAAGCTAACTTTTGCTAGCTGCTAGTTGAGAGGGGGAATGAAGGAAAACCCAACTAGCAAACCGTCTCTAAGCTAAGTCTGGCAAACGTTGCGAGCCCAATGTCCAAGTCCCAGCTTCGTATGCAAAATGATTAGCTCACCCCTTTGGACCGTGGAATCGACGGAAATTCCAAACAATTGAAGTCAACACATCTTTTAGCAGGCTGCCCCAGTAGCAACACAAAGACATGCCAGAGCGCATTCAGTCAGCCGGAAATTCCGCACCCCCCCGACCCCCGCCCCGATTTCCCCATGTTGGGTTCAGCACCAAGGCGCCGCCATCTCCACAAGTAGCCGCCGCTCCTCCACAGGGAGCTCCTGACAAAGCGTCTGCGACACGACTCGGGTAAAAGGGTGTGCCCTTCTCGGAGTTGCCCCTGAGCTTGGGCTGGGCAATCACAAGCCATCCATTCGGGACTCCGAATCCCGATCACACATACCCAAAGCTTGGCCAATCCACTTTTCCGGTTCCCGCGACTAAATCCTCAAAGGAATAAGGATTTGCTTTGCATGAGCCCCTGCAGGAAAGCTCCCTGTTCAGTGGACGTGCTAGAATCTTCTACATGGCAGTCTCAAAGATGTCGCGTCTTTTTCAGAGGAAAAGAAACACGGGCTATCCCAACCACGTGGTACTGCTCGGAAATCATATCCCGACGCCTTACAAGCAACGAACAAGGCACCTTCCGGGCTACCAAGCCTTTCGGCCTAGCGCTCGGTGGATACCGGAAACGCAATCCATCGTCACACCCCGCCAAGGGACCACCAATCGAGGGGCCCCGGACCAACCTAATTGGACTTTCCCAAGTTTGATGCTTCAACCGTGGCACTCATCTTGTTGGTGGCCTCAACTGTTGATTGAAAACGCCTCATTCTCCGGCCGGCGACGATGTGCCACGCGCGCGCGCGCGTGTGCCCTCTCACGTCACACACCGGGCGCCGATCATACGCGTCCTTTGGTGAGCGGCTGGGATACCAATTCAGCGCCAGCACGCGGGAGCCTGGCAGGGCCAAAATTCAGTCTGCAAAAGGGCTGGTGGTGGGGTCAGACACCAATTTTCATAGATGAAATGGGTTCGTCTGAGCCCGTCTTCACTATAAACCACAGTCGTCTAACCCCTATCTTAAATGGGTTGAAAGAAAACCTACACAAATGCCATGAAGGTGTCAACCATCTCTGTTTCTTGCTCGTCAATCTTGTCACTATCTCGCCCCAAATGGATGGTTGCGGCAGCTTCAGCCGCAGTGTGTCGTTTTGCTCTGAAATTTGCAAGCCTTGTGTTTGGCATGTTGTCCTGTTAGAGCTTGGTTTCTTGATGGGCATGATGGGCTGTATACGCTGAAGCCAGCGTTTTCATCTTGCGGCCAAGGACAAGCCCTTTCAATGTTAAGCTTTTGGATGACATGTCAACCAGCTGAATGCGACGCTGAATGCGTGCAGGCCGAGGCATCTCAACATGGATTCAAGGAGTTGCGGGAGTGCGTTGTGCTGTGTTCTGTTGCAGTGGCGAGACGAAGGCCAACGAAAGTAGAACACACTGAAGCTGATGGAGTTAATGGCGTTGCTTGTTTCCATCAAAAGGGAATGCCAATTCATGCGAGTTCGCTGGGACGGGGGTTGGTGGCAAAATGGTCGTCTGAGCGCAACGTCAGACTCGCCCATTTCATAGGATGGCGTATGCTGGACCCGGGGGGGTGTCCTGCTTTCCACAGACCGCTTACCCGTTGCCCCCTGGAGGGGAGGCACGGTCGACTGGGACCACAAGTCTTTGTGAAATGCATCCGTGTGACGTCGCGCTCAGACGGGCTTTCTCATAGCAACCACTTATACTGTGTTCGCAGCTCAACGCGTTCTCGCCTGTCAGACTCACCTTTTCAATTGTTTTCGGTCACACCCTACGTGTTGAAGTTGAACCTGACTTTGCCAGGACGCACGCGCAAACTTCGAAGTGCAGACGCACCCGCAAATTCCGCAGATCTGACCTTGGATGAAAGCTCATGGAGCACTGGGAGGCTCTACTAGCATGTGACGTGTTTGTTGTCCCTGCAAATGTCATTTGGCAGGTTTGACTTGCTCACAGTTTCCAACCCGGTTTGCATATGGTTTTGGTGCATCCCACATGGACTGCATACAACTGACCAGGCATAGGATTTTGTTTGCCGCTTTCACCTTTTCAGCGGTCGGCCAGGTCTAACAGGCTCTTTGCAGCAGTTTCGCTGAAGCTACGTAGCAGCAGCAGTAGCAGCAGCAGAATTAGCAGCAGCAGCGGTATTGGTGGTAGCACTGCTACCGTGCTAACTGCCCCTTCTCCCACACTAACTTACCAACTACCCCTTCCTGCGGTTCCACTCTACCTTGTTAACTTATTAACGTGCGAACAGCCGCCAAGAAAATGTCATGTTGGCTTGCCATCAAGATTGGCCGAAATCTCTCTCTCTCTCTCCCAGTTAAGCCTGCTGGTGCTTAGTAGGGAATGACCCAGACTGCCGGGAATGAACCTGGGGATTCCCCAACAGGAAACCCAAGGGCACCGTTTACAGTATCATTCCCTTCCCCGGCAAGTAAGCCACGCCATTTCCGAAATAAATCTCAGACTCGCTCGATCCGGTCCGAGCCTGGAGGACCCATGAGCTCCTTCAAGATCCCCGGCGAGGTCACAAAGGGCAGAAAGGCGTGGCGCAGCGCAAACTCCTCCGCGTTCGCCTTGGTGCCGCGCGGAAACACGAAAATGTTCAACAAATTGCTGTCTTTTTTCTTGGTACTAAAGGGAAATGAAAAGACCACCATTTTGGAGTGGGGAGTTAACATAAAAGAGACAGACGCAAAATGCCTGTCCGTGGATTTGCGTTTGAAATCCAAGTTCATGGTTCTCGTTGGCTGTTCCTTTGAAGCCCCAAAATGTTCCTCCAAAACTACCTGAGCATGGGCGGTTTTGCTGGGGTCTTCTACCCCAACCAAAACCCCCCCCAACACTACCCCCAAATGGTTGGTCTCGGGGACTTGCCTGCAAAAGTACATCGCAAAGGATAGCACTTCAACACATGCTGGAGACGATTCCGTGGATTCCGATGCGGGTCCGCTTTGGACCCGTTCGCATGTGTTCATCTGCACTGGACTGCTCTTTGGTCCACATAGAAGGGTGTCCTTAGCCGGCCACCCTGTGACTAAGTATTTGCCGCCGACGGCAGTTCAGCCTTGCAGCACAACTCCGTTTATGTTTGAAACTCAGGCAGTTGCTCAAAAAATACCCCAGAATCCGGACTCCGGATTTACCAACCTTTCTGAAACTAGAAGGATCTCAAGACAACCATTCTAGACGCCGGGTTCTCATGCACATACTAAAACATCACGTCTTCCAAACATTTGTGATAGACGCCGGCGCTCGAGGTTAAGTTGTTGTTTTCAAGAAGCCATGTGGGTTCCGCAAGTTGACGCGCACGTTCAAGAGCCCTCAATTCGGGTGACCACCTGTTGGCCACATTTCCTCGCACATTCAAACGCACCCCTGCCTGCAACCATCCGCGGGCCAATTGACGCGCACAGTGCGCGCCAGCAATGTGATGGCATTGAAGCAATCCGGCTGCCAAGATCAACCATGAGCGGGCACCTGATTCTCTGACTACCGCCCATGCATCCATAATTCAGGCCTGCACCTTCCCTGTCGCAGCACCTTACTAAGAACAAACAACCAAAATAATGTTCACAGCAGCGATGTCTCGCCGCGGAAAACCCGACCTGGGCGTTTTACATGCAGCAGGCTGCATAGCCATGGGTTTGCCTTTTGGGCGAGCCCCAACTTGGGAAGTTTCCTTTTGGCGTTCCTTAAGCCAACCCTGCAACAAGGACACCCCGGAAAAAACATGCTCTCAGCCGCTCCTTTGAGCGTGGGCCCCCGCCGCCCCCGCCTCGCACACACCTACCGGCCTGTGATGAGGTTCCTTCCCCTGAAAACATCTCCAGGGAAACTCACCGAATACACACAACAGGTGACATCTTTACCACCAGAAACATGGGGAACTCTACAGTACGCCCTCGAGGGAAGCACGGGGGCTCCAAATAGGAGAGCCGTTGTGGGGGTTCCAAGGAAGCTTCCCAAAAACGGCAACCGCTTCCAAGGGTCCCAGGGAAAAAACATCGGTTGAACCCCCAAAACCTCCGAAGCCAACCTCCCACGGCTCCATTCGCTGGCCTTCCGCTGGCCGAGGCGCGGCCTCGTTGTAGTAGTCCAGCTCCATGCGCACGCCCCGCGCCACCGTGTCCACCACGGCCCCATAGTCGTTTGGAGAACCGACCAGCGCCTGGTAGCTCCTTGAGAGGACAAGACGAGGCAGGGGCTTGAGGGACACAACTTCAAGTCGATCCCAGGGAAAAGTGCACCCCAATGTATGCATAGCTTCAAAACACGTGCAAATGTAAATGCACATATGCGTGCGCGTATGCATGCATGTATGTATACCCTTGTGTGCGTGTTCTTTACCCTTGGAACTCCTATGCCCACGGCTTTGACGACTAAGTTCCTGGCTCCAGGTTGGATGGGCCATCGAAAGCGGCAACCGAAAACTCGTGACCGGGCCCTCAAGACCATTGCCGATTTCGAAAGGAAATTGCTACAGTTCTGCATAAATGTTGTCCTCAAGTGTCATCCGTTTTGGGGAGTTCCCCTACGTTGGCTTCGTCGACGTTCAACTCCTGAACCTCGATCACATCTTGTCTGCAATCATTTTTGTAAAGACGTCTCACATCTTAACCGATGTCCCGACACGAACCCAAACGCAAACCAAAACCTGCTTGACGCACTCTTTTTGGAAGAGAGGCTACCTGGACGCCATAAAAAGCGATTCCAACATCCCATCCCCTTGTTGCAACCTTTTGGAGGAGGAGGTGTGCAGCGGAAGTAGTTCGTTGACTGGATATTCTGAGGGGTTCTCAGATTTACTTCTGGAGGTTGTGTCGCCCTTGAAACAGCCATTCAGAGGGTTTGTTTTTTTGCAATGGACCCTTACGTGCCCTTGTTGGACAATTTGTGCCCTGAGGTACGTGCTCAAAATTACCCTCTGAATGGTCATTTCAATCAACAACTCCGCCCAAAAGTAAAACCCCTGGCCGCATTTGGCGGGCAGCCAATGAACCACTTCCCCCACGGACTCATGAACCTCTCCCATGAATAGCAGGGGCTTTTTGCAGGGGGGGGGGTCTAAGTCCCTAAAAGGGGCCGAAGGCAAAGGGGTCTGAGTCGCCAGGAAACCCCCGCCCAGTTCTCCCCAAATCAAGCAGTCTTCTAGAATTGACTTCCCCATTCTTTCCAGGGATCCTTCATTCTAGAAACCCACCAAAATTGCTGGGGAAATGGTGATCGGTTTTTGAAAAGAACGATGGCTCAAAAGAATGGAAAAGGAATCAACCCCTAGAATCTTGGTGCTCAGTAGGGGATGAGGAAATACACCCAGAAGTGGCCCCTTAGAGTCCGGAAACGCCCCCGCCCACTTCTCCCCAAAAATCCGCCCGTCGGCTCTGTCCTGGAGACCAAGGTGGCCACCGCCCAGTCCAGGCCCAGCACCTCCCTCACCCCGGGGCGCTGCACCTTCAGGGCCACCTCCCGGCCGTCGTGGAGTCGGCCCCGGTAGACCTGCCGCTTCTCAGGGCAACAGGACAAGCGGGATTCGGGAGGCGGGGTGTTCGGGTCTTGGCGGACTTTCGGAACTGTTTTGAGGGCTGGTGTTGCGGGGAGTTGGTGTTGCACAAGCTGGAGAAAACGGCTTCGAGAGGTTAAAGGGCGAAACTGTTCTGGTGTGCTGGGTCGGGTGCTTGATAATGTCTCCCTTCCCCTGAAAATCCACTGTTCTGTGGGGGATGTGGGGATGGCGCTTACTGATCAACGGACGGCAGGAGAATGTGCTCAACAGGCAAGAAAGCAAACCAACCACAAAAGTGGGCTGGAAATGCAGGACAGGTGCTTCTCCAATTTCAGTGCAAAGGTCAGATGATGTCAGATGTGCTGGGTCAACTTCCCCAGCAAAACCATCTAGTTCCGTTTGAGGCCTGAAGCATTCCTGGCGGGGTCACCTCCTGCTCCAACATCCCCTTCAGAATCCCCAGTTAGGCATCCTGCGCCACGAAAAGCTCAACATCAAGGCCGGCTAAATGACACGCCGTACCTCGCCAATGCGCGCAAGGATACCTCTGAAAAAGACGCAGCTTGATGTCATTTTCTCACCCCCCAGGCCGGGCGACCTGCAAAATCAGCTGTGGACTGCTCGTGGCGCGAGCGCGGGCATAGTTGAGCAACCAACGTGATCTACACATGGGCGGCGGCTACTGGACATGGGCAAAACACTGGTTCACGTCAAAAAATCCTCAACAGCTGGTATCGTACAACATGTCCGGCATGGCTTCCCAGAACCTCCGCACCTATGCGTGTCCTTTTGGGCAATGCATATACATTCCCAAGGAGGTTTGATATAAACAGCACCGCAGCATTTTCACTCCAAGCGATGCGATGCGAATCTAGATAACCCACCTTTTCCTGTGGGATTTGCGTTGGTATCCACAGCATGAATTACCTCATGCTGTGGCCCAGTCAATTCGCCGATTTCCTCGGCACCTCGGGTTTACCCCCGATAAGCTCTGGATGCCCTGCATCAAGCAGAATGCATCTCCCACCACAGAGCTACCTGACTGACTGGGGGCCTGGTCCCCCAGGCATTCCCCAAGCGCGGCGCGCTCTTCAAAGATCACGGTCCCAACGAAAGGGGCCGGTGATCTAGGGCGGGATAGGGTGGGGTCAAAAATAGCCAGTTTGGGTCATCCTTGAGCCAAAAGGCCCAGCATGATCCAATACACTCCTTGCAGAATGAAGCCTGTAAACCCAAGCCTTCCAACCTGACACAGGATTACATTCCCAAGGAGGTTTGATATAAACAGCGCCGCAGCATTTTCACTCCAAGCGATGCGATGCGAATCTAGGATTTGCGTTGGTATCCACAGCATGAATTACCTCATGCTGTGGCCCAGTCAATTCGCCGATTTCCTTGGCACCTTGGGTTTACCCCCGATAGCTCTGGATGCCCTGCATCAAGCAGAATGCATCTCCCAAGGCACTCACTCTCTCAAAAACCCCCAATGCACTCACAGGAACTCAGCAAAGGTAATCACCGCTCGGTACGGAAGCCTCAGTAGAGCTGGAGGGAAAAGACTGAAGGACAGCTTGAAGTGGTTGGCCTGGCACCATGGGTCCCTGGGTCCCAATCGGCTGATCGCATCAGCCCAATTGGATTTGGATGGAATGTACTCCCAGTAAAGGGAAGCGCGTAACGCAAAGAGCAAACACTGAATGTACGTCGCCATCTTGGCCAAGTCGGGGTTGTCGCTCCTGCCCCGAATCAAACACATAAGACTGGCGATGTTGTCAATGAACCACACTCCGCGTCTCCCGCGGAATTGGTCGGGCCTCGCCGTGAGGGCGTGCACCACCATGAATAGCTCCAACTGGGCGATCTTGTGGTCGCCGGGTCCCCACCTGTGAAGGGATGATGGCCACAAAGGCCTCCCGGACCTGCACATTGCCGTCCTGGAAGACCAGGTGGTATCCGCCGGACCCTTGTCGAGGGGCCTCCAAGGCCGCGTCCGAGGCAGCCACCACCCTCGGCACGTCCATGGGCAAGACCATCAACTCCCTCCTTGGTCGACTGATGATGGCCTCCAACACATCAAAGGCAGACAGGAGGCTGGTACTGGCTCGGCTGGAGCCCCCGTATTGGTGACCCTTCAACGCCTGGATCTCGCCCAAACCGATGCGCCCAAAGAGGCCATGCTCCAGGAAGTTGACCATACCGTAGAGCTTCGCGGCTTGGCCCGGGGTGAACTTCCCGCTCTTCCTGGCGTCGCGCATGAAGCTGAGCACCTTCTGTTCGAGTCGCTCTCGAACCCAAAAGCGCGCACGTCCATGCGTGTGGATCTCCGAAAGGCCGAAGTCGAGTCCCAAGAAGGTACCAACTTCTGCGGCCCCCTGGCGCTTTTCCTCGGCGAACGGGGTGCCCAGCAGGTCATTGAGGACGCCAAAGCTCCGGGCTGACGGGCCATGGACTGCACGATCGGTGATGTGGCTGTCATCAAAATACATAGACACCATGATTGCCAGAAAGCGCCTACCCATAGCTTCCGCCATCCGAGAGTAGCGGTTGAAGGAAGTGACCGCCAACGAAAGGCCGAACAAGAGGGCGTGGTACACCTGAAAAGCGGGCCCCTGCCATTCCTGGTGGTACCGCACCACCACACAGGCCAAAGCCTCCTGGCGCGACATGGGACAGTGGAGGTAGGCATTCGCTGCTGCGCGAACCGCTCCCAGGCGCACTCCTGAAGGCAGGCCGCGGCGGCTTGAACGTGGAGAGCAGGGCGGGGCGGTGTGCGCAAAACTAGTTTGTTGGCATCTCTTGACGATGCGGATTGCCCGCCCCGTGCTGCGTCGTCAATCAGACGCTGTTTGCCGGAGGCCTGTGTGATGACACTGCGAGGTATGAGCCGGTAGGGGTCCTCTTTGGCATACAGATTGAGCTGGCACAGGTTCATCGGGGGGGTGCAGAAAAACCCCTCCTTGTGATCCTTAGTGGACTGCTCAAGGACAAAGGCGTCGGTGGAACCCGGCCGCACGCGCGCGATGGGAGGGCGAAGTCGCCCCGCTGCATACGGACGACGAAGAGTCCCAGCAAACCCAAATCACGCTTCGAGGTAACTCCTCGGATGGCCTCGGACTGGAAGGTCACGAGGTGCTTAGACACCGGCGCCCACCTGCGCTTCAGCTCCTTGATGGCGCCGATGGACGCTCGCCGACGTTCCTTCAAGTTGTGATTGTCCATCACCATGCTAGCCGCGTACCATAGGTCGTCATCCAACGTGGGAAGAACTTCCAGCGGGCTTGCCGCGGTGGTCCATTGCAGGGGTGATGAAAAATGGGCGTCTGGGTCCAGCCCGTATCCTACCAGAGGTGGAATGGAGGCCTTGTGGTTGTAGGCTCCGTGCTGCTTGCCCTCCGCCAGGCGCTGCCGCCTCCGACTAGCGTTGGACGAGGAGGGCGGTCCCAGAGGTCCATCCCACTCCATCCCGTGACTTTGGCGCCAGTCCAAGTAGCACGTGAAGGGCTCCTCCATCATGGTCTCCTCCTGCAGTGCTTGCTGCCTCAACGGGTTGGATAGATCGTGCCCCGCGTCCAGAGACCAGTCGATGGGCAACACCCTCCAGCCACAAAACAGAAAAGCCTTTGCCAGGAGCATGTTGGGACCGCACATCAAGTCGATCATCAGCGGCCCGTCTTCCTGGGATCCAGTGTGGGGGTGCGAGAGTTCTGACCCTATGGGGGAGTCCCCCTCTGGTGGAAGCTCTGTCCAAGGCGGGCATCGCCAATCTGGAAGAGTTCCGATTCTTCTTCGACGCCGAGTCCAAGGTGGAACCTTGGCTTGGCAAGATCCAGTTGGGAGCGGAAGCATCCATCCAGGCAGCCAGATTGCGGAGAGCCTGGCATGCGGTTTCGTTGTACTATAAGACCGCCGAGCAGGACCGCTCGCGGGTCGCTATCGAGGATCTCGATTCAGGTCGGCCAAGGAAGCTTTTTGGGCACGTTACAGTGACGCGGCCGTGTCCAGGGCCTCCAGGGAAATGACCAAGCGGCTCCTTTGCGTGACATCGGTCTGGAAGGTGAGAACCTTGCAATGGCAGCTCGGGACCTCTAGCAAGAAGCGCAAGCTTGGAAAGGGCTTGTGGACAGGAGCCGGACGATGAGCAGCCCGGGCACCAGGACTGGGAGACGTACCTGGACAGGCTCTTCACGCTGCTGCTGGCCTATGCCCTGGGAGGAATCAAAGCACTGGACAACGCGCCCGCTGCCAAGGAGGAGGGCGCTCTTGGGGCAGACACCACGAAGTTCGTTCTCCTGCCGTTGGACGTGGTGACCGCTGCCACGCAAGAGCCCGACGAACCTCGGCCAGCCTGCCTCATGCCAACCGTCTCGCATGGCTCCAGCAGAGAGACACTGAGGAGAGGGCAGACTGGGTCAGCCGCTTCAGGGAGTCCACCCTGACGCTGGGCCAGGTCATCAAGGCCACATACCCGGCCGGAAATTTTTCGGCTCCTGCCAAAGAGCGCCAGCAGGGGACACCTGCCAAGCCCGCGGCACGGGGAGGCAAGCCCCCATTGGCGAAGCCTATTGCGGGGAGAGCGGTCGCACGAGCCATGGGAGGTGGCACAGTGCTATGCCAAGCTTTCCAGCACGGGCAATGCAAGGCTGACAGGGTCTGCGGGATGCAGAACCACGGAGCCAAGGAGTCTGTCCAGGCAATCGGCCCCGTCTGACGGCCCGTGATGCCCCTGCTGCAGCAAATAGTCCACATGGCGCTTGAAGTCGAGGTAGGCGCCTGTGGATAAGATAGGACGATCCGTATGACTTCTGGGACGGCCAACATTCGACAAGTAACCCTTGCCGAACACGCAAAAACCAGAAGTCAAAAATAGCCAGTTTGGATCATCGTTGAGCCAAAAGGCCCAGCATGATCCAATCTGTAAACCCAAGCCTTCCAACCTGATACAGGATTACATATATATATATATGTGTGTGTGTGTGTATGGACTTACTATGTATCTATCTATCTATCTATCTGTCTGTCTGTCTGTCTGTCTGTCTGTCTGTCCATCCATCCATCCATCCATCCATCCATCCATCCATCCATCCATCCATCCATCCATCCATCCATCCATCCATCCATCCATCCATCCATCCATCCATCCATCCATCCATCCATCCATCCATCCATCCATCCATCCATCATCCATCTCTGTGTACACACTATACTTGTTTACAACCATACTGGATTTTCAAAGACTCGGCAGATGTGGTATAACTTCGTAACCTGAAATAAAGGGAACCCTAAGCAAAGGTAAGGCCCTACATCGTGAGCTCCCTTCACCCCTGACTCGGTTGCCTGTCCCAAGGATGCTGAGGCCACGAAGTTGGGGTTCAGCTCCGCCAGCAAAGGCTCACCCTGGAGAAAACTGGCTGGATCAACAGGGAACCAACAGGTGACCAACAGGGTCCCCAAAGAAACATGCGAAATGGATGGTTTAGTTCGGGGTTCGCTTCCCCGAAAACCACAGTTTGGGGGTCCATCTTGGGGAAGCCGCGGGGAAACGGGTGCCCGCACTTAGCGAGGGTGCCGATTCCAACCCGAACTGACTCGACGCGAGAAAAGCTTTGGCCCCGGTTGCTAGTCTTTGGGGAAAGCTGCTTGCCCTTGGACGCGCCACGTACAAGAACAACTCCAGAACAGTCACACACACACACACCAGTACTGCAATCAAGAAAACAAAACAGACAAGCAAAAGACAAACTCGACACACGACATCTGACACACGACGCACGATGACACACGACACACGACACTCAACACACCACACACACACACAAACAGACACACACACACACACCAAAAACACAAACAACAGCAGAACCAAAACATGTCCACACCCACCCGCATGAGACGTGATCATTGTGAGCAGTCATTTTGAGTGCCCACATCAATGTGATGCTGCGATTGCGTTGCTTTCCCATTCGGCATATGTGCGCGTAACTTGTGCCGTGTCTGGCTTCGCATCTACCTCACGAAATGGGCCCGTCCCCATTTCGCCTCCGGCCTCCCCGACCCACTTCTGGTCGGTGGACATTTGGTACGTTGGCAAGATTGGCATTTCGGGCGGAGTCGTGCACCAGCCCAAAATATCCTAATTCACAGAATTCTGCACATCAGTACCTTGAACAAGTGAATCACACTTACAAATGCATGCAACACATTCAATGAAAACGCAACTCCTCCAAAAAGGCGCCGCATGGGGTTGCCCCAACAGACACCTTCGAAAAACATCTGGGATGTACTAGTGCACTTTGGGGGCACTTCAGTTCCAATACCTCACAAATCGGGGGCCACTTTAGACCTGGTACCACTTTAATGCACCCATGTATAAGCAGTGCTCTGCCTCCAGGCTCCATGCGGATTCCACAAGCCTTGAAAGGGACCCCAAAAGAAGGTTCCCATTGGTCGCCAATCGATTTCAACCAAACTGACCTATCCAGGACAACCATACCAAATGCCAAGAAAACCGGCCACTCTTGAGCACAAAGGGAGGGGCATATTCCTGTCTTTGCCCATCGTACCCTCGATTGTCTGTGGCAGTCATGCCCTCGACTTACGTCTGGGCTGGTACAAGCGCCAAAAAATAGAATAACTCGCACCCCGTAGTCTTCCTGTGGTCTTCCTGTAGTCTTCCTGTAGCCTTCCCTCCCCCTCATTAGAGGAAAAACTATCTTTAGCAGAAGGCACAATCCCATCGCCTCCCTCCTTCCAAAGCCCCAACCCGCGCCTCAGGGCTGTGTCCCTCTGCCACCACCCCCGGTGCCAGCGGCCCAGGATGCCCCAGGTCCTCCGCGAGGATCTGCCTCGGTCGCTCAAACTCGTCCGCTTCGAAACGGACGGCGGCTTCAAATGGAATGGCGGGAGGCCAATTCAGCGTCCCATTTTTTGAAAGAACCCCAAATTGGCTTCAGGGGCAAAGAATAGGTAGTGACACCAAGTTACCCTCCAGGGCCATGAAAAAGGCGAGAAAACATCGAACATGGCCTGCAAACGACCAAGAATTGCCTTTTGCTTTGAAATCGAATGAAGTAGATGGTATTCCCAGAATTGGTATCAGGTGCTGCTCACGGCGTGGGTTGAATCAGTACTCTGGAGACCCTGATTGCCCACTACATGCAAGCAACCTGTGCTGGACAAGCATGGTATGGTACAGGACTTCTCTTGGAGCTGCAAAATCAGAGGGGCACACACTACCATGTATTTGCACGTGTGTTTTCTTGCCTTTGCTCTAGGCAACCTGCTTTGCAACAGCAACAGCAACAGCAACAGCAACAGCAACAGCAACAGCAACAGCAACAGCAACAACAACAACAACAACAACAACAACAACAACGACGACGACGACGACGACGACGACGACGACGACGACGACGACAACAACAACAAC
>CAUJNA010003277.1:578622-611122 GCA_963377175.1 Effrenium voratum
AACAACAACAACAACAACAACAACAACAACAACAACAACAACAACAACAACAACAACAACAACAACAACAACAACAACAACAACAACAACAACAACAACAACAACAACAACAACAACAACAACAACAACAAAATAACAACAACAACAACAACAACGACGACGACGACAGCAACAACAACAACAACAACAACAACAACAACAACAACAACAACAACAACAACAACAACAAAATAACAACAACAACAACAACAACAACAACAACAACAACAACAACAACAACAACAACAACAACAACAACAACAACAGCAACAGCAGCAGCAGCAGCAGCAGCAACAACAGCAACAACTGCGGCAAACAGCAAACAGCAAAAGGCAACAAGAAAACAACACACAACAAGCAACAACCAACAACCACCAAACAACAAGCAACAACCAAAAACCAACAACCAACAACCAACAACAAACCACAACAACAACAGCAGCAGCAGCAGCAACAAACCAGAGCATCCCTGGCACGTATTCTCAGGTTCAGTGACCAACTAATCATGCTTTGACACATGTCAGAAACATGTGCGGAGCACGCATTGCGAGGTTTCTTGGCCAACAAAACACTATATACTCGGAGGTTCTGTGACAGACAATGAATGCCTTGGCAGTATTCCACGAACATGTGTCGGGCGCGTATTGTGAGGCTTCGTGACAAACAATTCAACAATATGACAAACATACGTGCAATGGATTGAACCTAAACCATTTAGCAACCCATGTTTCATCAAGATGTCATCCTCACTTAGTCATTTTTACACAGGTCCAACCGGTTTGGCTGGGGCGACAAAAGCCGCGCCTCGAATCCTTCAAAATCCTGAGCCCTCTTCCGGCCCACCCGCGTGCGTCCAGGTGTCAGAGCCAGCTCGTCCTTGAAAGGCGCGCTCTGTTCCTGCAGGCCCTTCAACTCCTCGGCAACCTGCGGTTCCACACGAAATTCGGAAGAAAACACATAAGCGCCCAGGCGCCACATTGACATGCCCTCACTTTCAAGAGGGTAGAGCACCAGAAAGATGCCCAGGCTTGAGTGTGCGGCTTGTGGGCCGAGGGGTAGGCAATGTTACAAATGACGCTTACAAGCAAACAGATCTTTTTACCCACTTCATGCTAAACGTAGGGAGCGTTGCTTGAACTCGTGTTAAATCTTGGAGCAACCTTGCCGCTTCTCATGAAATGGCAAGAAGTTCGAAATGAATCCGTGCAAATGGCCGCTGAACCTCTGTGGAGGGATCCTTGAGCGCGCAAAGCATCAGGGCTGGCAGCACTTTCTCTCTCCATAGCTCATGCAAACGCACGTGTTATGAGCCAATGCTGCCACTCTGCCTATGTCAGATTTCCCCTGAGTGACTGTCATCTCTCGAACCCTGTGCTAAGGGATCACTTGCAACCCCTCTCTCTCTCGAACGTGGTCCAGTTCTGCAGTGTCTATTCTTAGAATGTCTCTTGATCCGAAGGGGGGGGGGGGGAAGGGGTGGGGGTTCCTGCACAACATAGCTGGGCGTCGGAAAAATCATGCAAATGAGGATGGAGACAAATGCGTGGAAGCAACGGACATGACCACAGTGCTTGATGGTTAAGGGCGGCTTCCCATTTACCCCGTACAAGAAAGGGTTCGAATCCCCAAGCCACCAACCGAAACCAGCAACTAAGGGATACCTGAAAATATATACGTATTGCGGAGAAAACACGACAAAACTTCTAGAACATCTCGCAATACTGCTTTTGGCATGGGCTGTCTGAATAGAAATCAATCTATCCCAAAGCTTCCCTAGTTATCAAACACAATGAGACAACATGCGCGGGCCATTCATGTAAGCACATAGATTAGCCCTTTCTCTCAGGGGGGTCGTTCGTTCCATCCCAAGAAGCTCCAGGAAAAAGACATGTCATTCGGGCAATTTGGGGGCCAATAATAAGTGGCGGGTGCCTGGCAAGCGCCCGTTTGAGCAAACGTTTGCTCCTTGTTTTGCGGAGCATGGCCAATATCCGCTCATGTGCAATCCCGAAAACCCAGCCAGACGGCTCGAGCGCCTCGTCCCCGACAATATCTGGCCGCTGCGCGGCGGTCTGACCGATCTTCACAAAGAACACGCCTCAGTTTGCCGTCGCCCTGAAGGACTCTCGCAGATCCAAGCAGTCTCCCAAGGACGAAAGGTCATCCCCTCCCATGCAGGGGATTTCTCCATGCCTGGGGACGGAGCTCCCTACCGTTCAAGCCGGACCGAGGCAAACCGGACGACTACTGGCGCTGAGCAGTTGTGCTGCCCAAAAGTCAGGAAATTCCGGAAAAGATGCACATGGAAGGATCAGGTATGCCTGCCATGTGCATATGAGTTGTGATCGCATGAGCCCTGCAAAGAAAGACTCGGATGCACAGAATCAACCCCCACCCCAACCCCCATTCCTTCAAGCAATGGCGCTTCTGTTGAATGAGTCAGTCTCAACAAGGCAACCGTGCGTATCCCCGACATTTCAGCACAGGGGCGCCCACCCCAAACCAAGCAATGCATGTTGTGAAGAGGGGCGAAGCACCCTCGATCACAGAAACTCATTATTCTTCGCCACTCTCTTGCTCGACTCGTCTTGGAAGGAAGATTCCCGCCTTCCCTGCCCTTCGCAAAATGCAATCTCCACTCCATCCATTTCTGAAAAAAAAATATTGGCGTCTGGACACTCGCCAAGTGGTAAGTAGGGTCCCAAGCCCCCCGATCTGCAAGGACCACACGTATAGAACACCCCAAGCTTTCGAGACCTCCCTCCCTTGGCTTCGAGTTGAGGGAAAGGGATCAAATGACCCAGACTCGAAAAAAAGAGGTGGAAGTCCCACTGTTGAGTTTGATTTGTGTGCAGATTCACTTCCATTTTAGAATTGCAGGGTTTTAGTCAACCCTTGCGTCCTTGTCCGGCTCTGTTCCCTGAACAATTAAGCGTCGGGTTCTTCTGTTTCGAACACCGGGGCCATTGTATTTGCCCTGTTCTGGCCGCCGGTTGGCGCCAATTGCTGAACCCCGCTAGGGATGCGGATTGCCAAAGGCGGAAAGGGGCTCAAAATGTTGACAACCAATGACTGGATGAAACTTCGGCACCTATTGGACGTGCAGGTGCCTGGAGCCAAAAACGCATTACAAGGACAACAAAAAAAGGGAGCCGGCAGTTTGGACGTGGCAATGGCTTGACAAGATGGCTCAAGGTCGAAGCACATTGAACCCAAGTGCCAAAAGGACATCCAGCATAAAACCCAAAATGAAACTCCCGAGAAAACCAAACAAACGCAACAGACAAAGAAAACCAAAAGAAGAGCCCCCCCTTTGAACAAACATAAGGAAGCATGTTTTTCTATTTTTTTCCTTTGAGTGCTCTGTACATGTTTCCTGTAAACATCGCCTCACCTTGAAGTTGGCCAAAAAAGTGACGTCTGCAACAGCCAACGCTGTGCCTTCGACAACCTGTTCGCTTCGATTCTCGATAGGAGTCTTTACTCAACAACTCTAGCTAGGGTAGTCCGTGTTTGTCCAAATTTCCCCTTTGGGACATGAAAAGGGGCTTGATTGAAACCAATTTGGCCACTGACCCCCGCCTTGGCCCATATGTCCCTTCGGCTATGAAATGAAATAGGGAACCCCCCGAACAGTGGGAGGACATCAGTCCCCACCATGCTGCCCACCAGCGGGTCTGAAATTAAGGTTCATATCATATCCACGTTTCTAACTTGGGTTCTCAAAGGATTCGGAAACGTCAAATGACATGTGTTTTTGTCCTCCTTTTTTTTTCGAAGCTTATGGTTCCCAGTTTGCCAACCACTTGTGCCACACCAAGCTTGAAATACCAAGCCGTCAAGTGTCGTCGGCTTCCCCCGTTCCCAACCGGGCTCCCGTGCGGCCGAGGCGCCCATGCGCTGCAGGCCCCGCCTCAGCGCCTCCCCGCTCTCGCTGGCGGCGGAGCGCTGCAGGGACACGTTCAGCGCGGGCGCCTCCTCGCGACATGCGGCCGTTGGGCTTAAGCGGCACGGACGAGAAGTGCGGGCGCGATCGCGATGGGTTTGAGTTGTGCTGCTTCCCAGGCGGTTTGGCTTCAGGGACCAAAATCCGGGGAAAGGGATATTCTGCTTTCAGCTCAAGGCCTTTGGTGGGTTGGATTTGGTGGCTTGGTTCGAACTCCTGGCTTTTGTGAGTGGGCCAGGCAATCCCACCTCGAGACCATCCAAACTATATGGGAAGCCGATGGTTGGTCGGCCCAGCAGGACATTTTGAGTAGTGACCCGTTTTTAAAGTCCGAACCTGTTTCGCGCCTTCCATGTTTCCTGGCTGGCCCAAGAACCAGGCCTCTTGCGCACCCCGGGGGCTTGACCAGAGAAGGGTAGGCTTCCAAAATCCTCCTGCCACTTCCAGTGATAGTTGGAAAAAGGGTAGGTATGCCTGTTTGTTGCCCCCCTTTCCCCCAATTTCATGTGAATTTGGCGAGCCATTTCTACAAAGGTATTTGGGTGAGCGTGCCCAACGGCATCCCGCCATCCCTTTGCTACAAGAGATTCCAACAAACCTAGATTCCAACACATGGGTAACCCTCCCCGAGAAAAAAAAAAAAAAGTTTCCCCTAAACCAATCTGAAAAAGGATACCATCAGAAAATCGCACACACGGGGAGCCTGGAAAAAACATAGAAGTCTATCAGTCCCCTTGAGAGATCCCTTGGGGAAAACTGAACGTGGACAAGACACAAGCAACATATGCGGCTCCCCTAAAGGACATTCATTTCGGGTTCCTCCGGCGTGCCTCCCAAATGCAAGGAGAACCTACAGCCCCTGTTCTGCCGGTCAACCCTTTTGAGGAGATCCCCTTGGGTTTGAAGGGGAAGCCTGAGAAGAAGCTCACATGTTTAACCACAAAGGGAGAAGCTCGGTTGTGGTCCATGGTGGGCACTTCTATTTTGCGTTGCCCACAAGGAAGGCTCCCAGTTTCGGGGGGGAGTACTGGCTTGACATCCGCTCATGGATGACAACAAAAGTGCAAAATGAAGGTAGTCTTTATATCAACTCAAAGTAGCCCAAGAAGTGAGGTGGGCTTGTGAAAACCGGTGCGTTCCAACACCTTTGAAAGAGAAAACCACCTTGAAACATGCAAAACACACAAAGAGAAGTCCACAGACCTCTCGCAAGCGCGCCAGGCCTTCTGACAAACTATTGACATTTTGATACGTGCACTTTTCTTAGGGTCAAGCATGCCATTCAGGCTGAATCAAAACAACCCAATCACTGCGCAACAAGTAGCCACAACTCAAGGGCTTTCCTAAGTGTCCGGAACTATGGCAGCTCTTGACATTTTTTGGCGGGAAGCAAAACCAGGTCACCAATCCTTTCAATGCTTGCCCAGCAGCCTGACCACCTGTAGTAACTAACCAATTAAATTCTCAAAGCTGGCACACAGTTCCTCATCCGCCCGCGCCTCCTTCTTGCGGTCCTTCCACACGAGCCAAATGCCGAAGGCAATCCTGATTGGACATCCCGGAAAGCTTGCCCATCCCTTTTGAGTGTCTCTTAGTGTCTCTTCCTTCCCCTAAACGAGAACATTGTAAGCTTGCGAGCCCCAAAGTCCACCAGCCAGAAGCCGTCTTGGGAAAGGCCTGGTCGCATTCTTGAACTCCTGGGCGATCTCCAGAAAGCAACTGCAATGGAGAAACCTTGTTTCTGCTTGCAATGATTCCTTTTGGGTTGTGGCCATGGCCACTTCTGCTTTGCTTGGAGACCATTTGAACTCACAGCGTCGAAAATGCCGACATTTGATGCGCAAAGCCCCGAGAACCATGCAGCTGTTCTACTCTGCATTTAGCCTGAGCCAATTTAGGCTAACCCACTCATCACGCAACATGTGCCAGTAAGGCAACAACAACAAAAACAATCTCCTCACAAGTGGCGCGTGCATACTGTGCTGAACAAAAGCAAACTAAGCATTTGTTGTCCACAAGCTCTTTCGAGAGGTTCCTTGCCACACACCATTGCCCCCCCTTGCCTGAACAGCCGGAAAACAATTTTTGCTGCAAATGTATCATCTTCATGTAAGCTTTCTACTTGCGGTTCACTCTTTGGAACCCCCTTCTGCACCAGGTGGGTCCCATGCCCTTCCAAGAGTCCAAAGAGTAGAGGTGAGGCGAAGGAGCAGGTCCCAGGGCCGTGCCAGAATGTACTCCAGCAACCGCTCCTGTCGATCCGGTTGGGTGTCTTTTTGGGTGTACCCGTTTCTGGGTGGGGAAACCAAAAGGACACCAACCATTCGGGGGGTCCCCTAGAAAACACACACACACAGATGGGCGATGGACAAATGAAAAATGGAGGGTCCGCACAGAAGTCCAGGACCGCTTCGGAGAATTAAAAAAAAGAGGCGCCAAAGACATGTCTCAAGAGACGACTCACAACACTTTCCGGCCGATCTCGTTGGACTCTTACCGCTATAAGTTCACTGAATGCATGCATGAAGCACCGCGAGGTTCTAGCTCCACTATGTGCTTCAGGCGCAAGGCCACCAAAAATGGAAGGGGAAAAGGGCGCTGTTCGTCCCGCGCTGCACTCAGTGACCTAATTTCCCCAACCCATGGCGACAAACGGATGGACGCTTGTAGGGCGGCGTATCTATTTGCCGGGATATCACCCGCAAACATCAAGAAAGCGAAGAAAGTGGAATTGTCTCACAAGAGGTTTCTTTTTATGTCTTCTAAAGCTACTGGAGGAGGAGCATGATCCACACGGGATATTTTCGCCCATGTTTTGGGTCTTTTCCGCGCAAGTAGCCGGCAATCTCGCTTCGGTGAGCACATGTCGTCCTTCCTGGATTCGCCGGGAGGTGGAAGTAGTGAATCTATCCCAGCATGTGGGACCCTGTTCGGCATCGCAAGGCCAAAAAACCAACCCGGTGGAGACGAGAAACCCGAACGCGGGCATGTGTAATAGGACACCGTGAGCAAACAGGCGATCACCGACCCACCCCACCCCCCCCATCCAATCCACTAGAGACATCCCTAGAGACATCTGCCGTTCCTGATCAAAGGCCGCAGCATCGCCTGCGGGCCTCTCGAAGGTCCACTCCTGACTGCGCTGCGCCCCCACCTCGGTCCCACTAGGCGTGGCAGCAAACAGAAGTTCGTCCAAGTCGTGAACGCTTTTGGAGAGCAATCTGGGTGTGAACTGAGTGGTTGTTATGGCTGCTTTTGTTTTTGAGATGAGGGGCATGCAATTTCTCATCCAACCGCAAGTTGGGTTGCTGGGCTTCGGACTGCTGCTTAAACCCACTGAAACCCGGATGGTCAAGAATTTGCCTGCTGGCTTGCATCAAAAGGGGCGCGGCGCTTTGCCTCTTACCGGATGCCTCTCAGTTTCCTTGTTGCCCCCGTTTGGGAGAAAGGGATGCCCACAACGCCAAATGTGGGATGCATGGGGATGTGCATCCTACGTCGTCCAAACCAGCTCTGGCTGTGCTTTCTGCGCTGCAAAACCGATGTCAGGCACCTGCCAAACATCAACCCTGTGAATTTCTGGAGGGAGTGTATAACACACGCAGCACGTGGAACAGAAGCTGCTGAGAAGAGTGAGCAAAAGCTGCGTGGAAAGCCAGCGAGTTCGGCCTCGGGAAAGAGATAATGATGGTTGTTGGGCTTCGCCTTTCTTTCATGGATTTAATGTATCAACTTGCCCTCTGGCAGAACAAAACGAAGCTTTTAGGACATAGGACTTGAGACAGGCCGCTGCAGCCTTCCTGCTGTCAGCATCCAGGTCGTAGTTGACCCGCACACGCCGAACAACAGCGCCTGCACTCTTGCACGGCAGCATCCCCCCGAATGAAATAATGGGGTGGCCCAGGAATTGAAGCAGTGGCATCGCATATAGGAAAGGCCCAAGCAAGCCAAACCAACCCCTTGCCATCACTGACCGGTCCAAAAGACCAGGGCGCGCCACTGCGCACAAATTAGGGTGCCGCGGTCTAGGGGTGCCAAACAAAAACGCGCACACACACACACAAACAAACAAACAAACAAACAAACAAACAAACAAACAAACAAACAAACAAACAAACAAACACACAAACACACAAACACACAAACACACAAACACACAAACACACAAACACACAAACAAACAAACACACAAACACACAAACACACAAACACACAAACACACAAACACACAAACACACAAACACACAAACACACAAACACACAAACACACAAACAAACAAACAAACAAAACCAAACAAACAAACAAACAAACAAACAAACAAACAAACAAACAAACAAACAAACAAGCAAGCAAACAAACAAACAAACAAACACACAAACACACAAACACACAAACACACAAACAAACAAACAAAACCAAACAAACAAACAATCAAACAAACAATCAAACAAACAAACAAGCAACAAGCACTCCTTGGTTTTTAGGGGTGGCCGGGTCTTTTCACCAACCCATTTTGTCCAAACGCGCATGGCAAGTCCGAGTGAGCGCAAAAATCTGCACACTTTCGCCTTCGCCTCGTGCTCTCGCTGGCGCTCTTGCCCGGGCAAGCAGCGGGACCCAGCACCTGCGGAGAGGTCCCGGGAGAGTTGCGACTTTCCTTCCACTGAGATTCTCATGGGGGCTGGGGGGGAGAGGGGGGATGGAGTCCAAATAAGCCCTTATTAAGCCCTTAACAAGACCTTATTTAGGGCTTAATTTGGGCTCCCTCCCCCCTCGTCCCTCCCCCCCTAGCCCCCACTCAGATTCCTTAGTCTTGGCAGAGCTGAACACTCAGAATGCCAGGTGTCATGGTAAACGCCGCCCCTGGCAAGCAAACCTCCAAGTCCAGGACTGGTTTTGATACGGTTGCCGTTGCCAAGTCCCGCTTTGTTTTTTCCCAGGCGACGTAAACACCCAAAACAGTTGCAGCTTCTGGGGAACTCAGGCGGCCCATAACGTTGGCTTAGGATTCATCCGGATCACGCGAGCGAGGAACACCCTCATGATAATTGACTTCCCACGCATGGCCCTGAACACGAGCACGTATTAAAAACAGCCCCTTTTCCTGGCCCATGTTCAGCTGATGCTTTAACTCCAGCTACAAAGTTTGGCAAAATATAACCACACACACACACACATACACACACATCCTCCCCCCCACCCCGGCGCCCCGCTGGGTTTGACATGCACCCCCAGCCCTGTAGATGAATCTGGCATATGAGGCAAAATGTGGGAATCACCCAAATCATCCGGTGGAAGCTCTGCAGGTGCATCCAAAGAAGACCCAAATGACCGATGCTCCTTCTGCAACTTGGTTGCAGGCCGACCAGTTTTGGCATGCCCGATTTAAGACGCCCCTCTAAAACTTTGAGCCACAAAAGCCATTGCTGATGCTCCGGTCAATATATACTACTTCCTCTCATTGTTCCAAGGGTTGCCATTCCACAGCCAGACATCAAACACATCATAGCCCCAAGGTTAAAAAGGGGAGCGCCGGTACGCCTCCTAGTGCAAACCTATCATTCATTGTGACCCTCTCCAGCACTGGAAAATAGAGAAAAATATACATGCTACAATGTCCTTTTGTTTTGCTATTGCAGTCCTATTGGCCAGACACCAAGGACCGGATTAAAACCAAAGGGGGCCCAAAAAAAAATCCGGTCTTCCAGGACCTTGTCGACCTTGTCGACCTTGACAAAGGATCAACATTTGGGGGAACCAGGGCCCAATCCTGACTTTCCGTCAATAGGCCTTGCTTCCTTTCTGCACATCGAATCCACTAAATTAGCTACCTCGAGTAGATAAACCCATTTTGAGGGTAGCATCTTCCCCACGGCCTGCAGAAGGCGAGGGGCAGCAGAAGTACTACGCATCGGCGCATGGCGATTGACAGCTGGGGGGACTCGAAAATCTGGCTCTCTCCCATTTCTCTCCTGGTTGGGTCTGTCCACTTTTTGAGGGTACCCCGATTTTGTTGTGGAGTTTTAAGGGGAAACTGCAGAAACCTTCAAGAGAACCACCACTTTGGGCCCCGAAAAAGATACCACCATTTGCGCGGGGAGAAACATTCAGCAAAGGACCTCAAAGGAGGGCCGATGTGATGGAGCCCTCTCCAACCGATTAAACCCAATACGAAACCAGCCGACTTGTTCGCGGGGTGCTTGCTTCTGAGGGGCCCCTAGACTTGTTGCTTGAATGCTGGAGCTGACTGAAAAGGGAAAGACTGTCAGGCCAAAGTCATGATACCCTCTGACTTCAGGCTGTTTGCCAACTTCGGGCTACATTAGTTTGGCCATGCAAAAAGAAAGTCTGGCTTGAAATGGCGGCCTTGCTCAAACCCAACATCGCGCAGCTTTCAGCATGTCCAAGCAAGACTCAAGCATTCGCGTGCCGAAGCTTGAGCCACAGCCATCCTATTCCTCTTTCAGCCCATCGACCCGGCCCAGGCGAAGCAGCCGTCGTGCCGAAGCTGGGCTTGGGGCCCCAAGTTGGTCCGACTCCAAGCTTCTGCATGGCCGGCCTCCTTTCTTGGATGGCGCCGCCTTTTGCCGCCTTTGAGAGGGCTAGTTTTGACACCAGGGTTTGCCAGGGGTGAATATACTCTAGTATACCAGGGGTGAACTAACGGAAAGGCACCCAACTGTAAGCTCCAAATAAGCGAAAAGCGCATTTGGCATTTAAGCCCAACGGAGCGCATGCCAAGTGCCAAGCTCCTGACTCTTTCGGTGGCATGTGCGCACGCACCGTCAGGCGAGTGTTCAGCAACCTTGCGAGAAGCTTCAGCATGCAAGAGGGCAAGCACAGCCTCAGGTGTGTGTGCAGGCAAGTCCTTCAAAGTGCCTCCCAAAGAGGGCCTGCAACATGTCAACGAGTCATGCGCAGATTCACAAGCTGGTCAGTGGCAAGACAATTGTGGCAAATCATCTATGACTGGCGGAGGAGGCACAATGCAGGCAGTTGGAACGACTTATGCGACAAAAACGCCGCTTCACCGCGAACAGCGTTTGAGCCGTGGCGGGAACGAAAGCAAGGCACTGATTGTGGATCGAGCCTACAACCTTACCTGTCAGAAAGCAGCACAAAACAGCACAGCGACTTCTGAAGAGCTGTTTTGGCTCAGCCCCACGCCCCTGGATTGCTAAGCATGGCTTACAACAACTTCAGCAGTGGTTTTGTGAACTTTCCTTGAACTGAGTTCAAAGGCCAGAGGCAGGGGGCCATTCACCCAGGCCACTTGTGCCTACACGGTGCAGCATCGGAGCATCCGTGCGCGGCAATCGCCGCGGTTCTGCATGCCAATTGTTGGATCAACTGAACTCCGGGGGGCGTCCTGTTCAGTGGGGCATTGTGTCATGTTAGGATGGTTCCTCGGATTAGTATGGTCCTCTGGGCTAATTTGAAGTTACACACTACCACTTGATCGAGGTGCAGAACATTCTTGCTCGCCCAACGCCCGCTTAGGGAGGGAAGTCAAATTGCCTTGCTCGCATTCTTTTGTTTCTCATGCTTTGGAAAGGGAGCCCTGAAGCGGTTTGCGCGTGCTGCGCAGGTTGCACAGGCATTCATGAAGATCGTTACCACCTTACACCCAAACAAACAAAAGTTGCTACTAGCAGAACAGGCAGCAGTGGATCTCAACATTAGGTCGGAGCACTGGTCGCAGGATCCATGCTGTGTGCTGCAAAGAGCCAACGATTCGAATGCTTATTTGGTGTCCGGAGAGCATGCCATGGACGCATGGCTTATCAAACCAGCAAATGAGCAACAAAGACACTTAGCTGTAATTAGGTCTATTGGTATGATCTTGGAGCGGTAAGGGGTGATACAAGGCCAAACTTGGACGATTAATCATTTTGTCCGATTTGATATTGTCAACAAACTTAAGCACATGAAGCGCGACGCATCGCCGAGCAGCAAAGGTTCGATTGAGCGCGCTGCGTTAAGAACCTAAGAAGGAATAACTGGCTACGTACATGCAAAGATACTGAACAGTTCCCATGCAAGACCAAACGAGGGGGCAAACCAGGCAGAACGCGAGGATTTGAATCAAGGAGGGCTTGGTCAAATGCTCTTGCTTCTCCAGTGGCACCATGGCCCAATGAGCCTGCCGAACCGCGGCCTGAGATATGCAGCAAGACCCAGGAACATGCGCTGAGCCCAGCGGTCGGAAAAGGCCCCGCCCGCAGGAAACGCAGAGCTTCGAACCTTTCGAAGTTCAAGAAGGGCCCTGCGGTCTAAGAACCCGGCATATCTGAAACAAAGGAACGGGGGGAGGGGATCCGAATGCCATATCTGAAACACAGGGCTGCTTCTTTTTGTCCAGCTTCGGTGCATTGGACCGTGGACACCTGTGCCAGAAGCAGCCCGCGAAATACCGCCGTCCGAAGAGAGTTTCTACCAACAGACTGAGTACAGCAGAGACTTCAGGTCTTGCTCATGCTGCCCGAACAAACGCACACGGAAAAACGCAACCCACGCATCTGCATGGCACCACTTCAGTCAGTCAGTGAAACACTGCTCCACAAGCAAAAACTCCAAATGAACCCACAGCAGTCCACACAGATGCGTATGCTGTCAACAGGATTCCTCGTTTCCGTGCGACGTTCCACAGTGCTAACACGATGAAGGTATTCATGGACGATCCAACCGGACACGGCGGGCCGGTGCCTAAGTTCCTTGTGTTTTTGTCAGAACCGTCGCGCCAATGTCTAACCTCCTTGTGGGTCATGGTCATGGATCTAAGGACAAAACCAGAGTCGATGGTCATCAAAATCTCTAGGGGTCCATGAACGTGCAAAAAGGGTCGTCTGAACAAGGCGCAAGGGATGTCGTTCCCCGACTTTGAAACCAGACATTGGGCACCGGCCTTTTGTTGAAACGGCTTGACTTGACCTCTTTGCTGGCCGTGTGAGTGCAAGCAGGACCAGACTGGCAAATGCAAAAGCCATGGAGTCTGCAAGGAGATGTTCCAGCAAAAAGCGTTCAAGCCTACCAAGGTAGCCAAGGGCTGCGGCTTTCAGTGAGCCGACCGTGCTTCACCCTGAGGTTCCCAGAAGCTCAAGTTTGCCCGAATGTTTGGCAAACGCCTGGAGATCTTACAACTCAGCAACACGTGGCTGGAGTATTCCAAGTTCTTGATCTGGTCATGCTTTGATTGCACTGATTCTCGCCCCGGAAGACCGCAAACGGGGCCACTTGAACTGCCAGTCAGCGAAGCTTCAGGGGGCCAGCCCAAGGCAAACCAACGGAACCAAATACTACGCCAATCGGTCGGCACCTTTCGTAGCCCCACACACACTGGTTCAGTTCAGTCACAGCCAAAAGGTCTGGCGGACCTCGGGTGCATCCGTCCGAGGTACTCAAATCCATGCGGTACCTTGGACTGGGTTTCGATCCATGTAAACAGGGAATCTAATAGCTTCCTTCTTCACTACTGGGAAACCTTAGCTGTCCAGAGCACCTGCCTCCGGGTCTGCTTTCGCCCCCAACTTCGTGGCCTCGCGTGTCGTAGCGGTTTCAAGCAGCGTGGGCGAGACATTTGCATTGAGAACCAAAGCTGCACAAACATCTACGGGCAGTCACCGCTGTGCGCGGCTTTCCTTTCAGTGTACTCTGTGGAAGCCTGCGTGTTTCAGTGAAATCTTCCTTGTCTAGCAGAAACCAAGTGTTCATCATGTAGTGCAGAACATTCTCCGTTCCACTGTTTTCTTGTTCATCAATGTGTCACGTATCGTTCCTACTGCTAGGCTGCGACGCACCCCAATTCTTTTTCCCTTCTCATCATTCATAGTCTGCACTGCCCGTGCCTGTAACAACCCTCATCGCCTGAGGGATAATGCTTTGGATTTCCATGCATCTCCTGCATGGACTGTGCTTAGAGGGGGCCACCGGTCAACTCCGGTTGGGATGCCTCTAACATCCTTAAAAGTTCCCCAATGCACTTCATCAACTCCCAAAGCACTACAGAAAGCTCGTCACCGCGAGCACGGCACGAAATGGCAGCTTCCACATGATGGGGAAACAGAAAGCAGTAGACATTGAAAAATCATTTTGGCGGGCCCATGGGTCCTGCCATCCTAACCGAGAAATCGCATCAGACCAGTTGGATTTGGAAGGGATCCACTCCCAATACATCCAAACTTTCAGCCCAAACAAAACTGTGTGTATCACGTGGGACATTCGTTCCAGATCAGGCTCCCTGGATCTACCACGGATTAAACACATCAGGGCTGCGGTGTTATCGATGTACCACACTCCCCTCCGATTACGGAATGTATCCGGTCGGCAGAGGAGTGCGTACAACACCATGGACAGCTCCAATTGGGCAATCTTCCGGTCCCCCGGAGTCCACAACTGGTAAAGCTCAAGTGGGATGTCGGCTACAAAAGCTTCCCGTCGCTCGGCGAAGCCGTCGGCCCACACCATCAGGAAACCTCCCGTCCCCTGACGAGGGCTCTCAAGAGCCGCATCCGAAGCTATCACAAACCTCTCACACGGCACTGGTAAAACCTGAAGCACTCGGCGTGGCTGGGTAGCGAAAACTGCTTCTAGCAACTCAAGGCTCGCCTTGATAGGCTCAGTCAACTCAGATGATCTCTCAGCCTGCCGCGTCTTGATGGAGCCCAATCCGCCGCATCCCACGCGGCCATAGACTCCCATCTCCAAGAAGTTAGCCAGGCCGTAGATCTTGGCCGCGAGGCCAGGTGCGAGTCTCCCCTCGTTCCTGACCTTCTGGATCATCCCGGACATCTTCTCGTGCAGCCGCTCCCGAGCCCAGAAAGACACCACGCCGTCGTGCAGCGCCTGAGATAGGTCGTGGTCAAGCCCCAAAAAGAGCCCGTGGGCTGCCATAGGCTGCTTCTTGTCCTCGGAGAATGGCGTGCCCAGCAGCCGGTTCAGCTCTTCCAGTGCCCACTGGCCGGAACCACCGGCCGATCGCCAATCCGTGATGTGGGCGTCATCGAAGTAGAACGAAACCAGAAGGGCCAACAGTCGTCTGGCCAGCGCTTCCGCTAGCCTGGAGTACCGATTGAAACTGGTCACGGCCAACGGCAGGCCAAAGAGCAGCCCTGCGTACCGCTGAAACGCAGGCGCCCCCCAGCCCTGATGCCAAAAACAAACGATGCAACCCCTGGCCTCCTCACTGCTCATAGGAGAGTGGCGATAGGCATCTGGCCAATCCTCCCCGCCGGACTCCCACGAGTCACCCTCGCGGGCCGAGCGAAGTTGGCTCTCATCCATGCGTTGCATCACCGCTGCAATGTGCTGGGCTGGTCGCAACGGTGAACAGAGGACTAATTTATTGGCGTCCGATGAACGGAGGGATTGACCCCCTGTGTCTGCGTTGTCGATCACACGCTGTTTGCCTGAGGACTGTGTGATGACACACCTGGGTATGAGTCGGAACTCCTGCCCTTTGAGCTCCCGCTGCAGCTCGGACAGGGACATCGGGGCTGTGCAAAACCCCCGCTCAGCGTCCTTCTGCGACTGCTCCAGCAAGAAGGCATCATCCTTGCCCGGGCGCAAACTAGCTAGCACGAGCCGGTTGTTCTCGCCTGCCCCATCCAGGACCTCCTCAAAGGTGATCCTCCGCGCGTCTTGCTGGGGGAACACGCCGTAGTGGGGGGCATAGCCGACTGCTGGCAGGCCCACCACCAGGCCATGGGGGTATGATACGTCGGGCCACGCCAGCAATATCACCAACAGGCCCAGCAAGCCAATGTCCCTTTGTGCTGTCACTGCTTGGAGGGCTGGTGCCTGGAATTGCCTCAACTGATCATCCACTCGCTTCCATCTCTGCTTCAGCTCCTTGACGGCCCCGATGGCTCCACGTCGCATCTGGCGCAGGTCCCCCCTGCGTGCCGCCATGACGGAAGCCACAAACTGCAAATCCTCATCCATAACTGCTTCCTGCTCCAGTGGGGTTGGCGTCATCTTCATAGCCAAGGCCGCAGCGAAGTGGTCGTCCGGATTGGGTACACCGGAGATCAGCGGGGGCAGGGCTGCCTTGTGGCTCAACGCACCCGCTTGCTGCCCCTCCGCTGTGCGCGACCGGATGCGGACCCCCGCCGGGGCCGTGGCAGGGCCCAGGGGACCATCCCAATCCAGATGCTGCCCGCTCCGCCACTCCGCATAGTCGATGAAAGGAGACTGGTTGATAAGGTCCTCAATCACCACCACTGCCTCTTGCGTCCAACGCCTCCACGGCACCGCTCTGGCATCCACTCCTGGCAAACCGCCCCATGCCAGCAGGACTCCTCGTCTTGGCACTCGTCGGTTCTTCCGCCGTGCTGGCTGTGCGGCCGACTGCTGGACACACTCCTCAAAAACCAAGCCGGCCAAAATGTCAGCCTCGCACACCTCCTCAAATCTGCAATCACAGGCCAGCCTCTTGCCCATCAGCTCTGGCAATCGCTCATTCAGGCCTGACTGGTGGACATACTGCACGAAACGTGGGATCCACTCGTCCCACGAGCAATCGTGTCCCGGCACCCACGGGCATCTCCAGTCGGACGTAGGGACTCGATGGCTGTGATGCCCTCGTCCAACGTAGACCACGTCCTCGGGTAGGGTACCATCTTCGTACAGCACCTCAAGGATCACCACTCGCCGAGGCACCGTGGCGCCCGATGCCAGCGGGGGCGGCTTGAGCCCGAGGCTCACCGCCATCGGTGCCATGGCCCATTCGCGTAGAGCCCGTCCATCGAACTCCAACCAGTGCTCCCGGCGACCTACCGTCTCAATCGCTGGCATCCGCGGGACCGTCAGGCGTGCCTTGCCGACCCTGGCAGCCCACCACGAAGCCGCCACCGCGATGCTGAACGCCAGCGCTGCCGTGTACTCCGCCTCGGCCTTGGACGGGTACCACCTGCCATCGGAACTCTCCTGTGGTTCCCACTCTCGGGGGTGGTGGGTATGGTGGCACATCAAAGGCGGCCACTCCTCGATCTCCTGGACGTTGTGTCTGAGGCACTGGAGTTTGCTCCTGGCTCCCGCAAACACGCATGCGGAATATTGCGTGTCCTTCCACAGTCCGGACTCCATCATCGCCTGCTCCTGGGGGAGGTACCAGTGCAAGCTCCTCCATGGGTTCTCCCGCACGGAGGCCCCCCCTCCTTCGGCGTGCTTCTGGAGCTGTGTGAGCATCCAGCTACATGCCGCGTTGTCTGTGTCCACCCGAGCCTGGTCCTTGATTGCCAGCCCTGGTAACCCCAGGGGCTGGTCTGCTGACCGGAGGGGCTGAGGTGCTGGTCGCCCGTCGTTGAACTTCCGCGGAATCTCCCTCGCCCGCGACTTGGTGGAACAGTCCATCGCGGCCGCAATGAAGTCGGTTTCCTCGAGCTGGCCTGCCAACGACTTTTGCCTCAGGGGGTTAGACAGGTCATGGGCGGGGTCCAGGAGCCAGTCCACGGAGACGGTGCGCCATCCACACCACAGGAAGGCTTTAGTCAACGGGAGATTCGGCCCACACATGAGGTCAGCCATCAAAGGTGGCTCGCCACCAGGCAGCGCTACCGCAGCGGACCCAGAGGATGCAGCTGCCACATCATCCTCCGGGCCCCATCAGGAGCCTTTCCCCTTCTTCCCAGCGCGACAGGTGGACGCTCCGCAGACGCGCTCCCCCCTGGTCACAAGGCCGCAGCGGTGAGCCCCCTGCTGACACTTGGTCGCCTTGCAATTGCCCTGCTGGAATGCCTGGCACAGGGTGACTCCATCCTTCAGCACTTTTGCCACCGCCCGACCGCCAATCGGCTTACCCAGCTGGAAGAGGGACGTACTCGGGGTGCTGGTAGCCACTTTGCCCACAGCCGGAGTGGCCGGCGCGGCGCTCCCCCTCGCCGGCACGCACCACCCAGTGCGGGTCCCGGGCCTCAAACACCTCCATGACCACCTTGCCCAGCGTCTTGGTGCTCTCGCGGAACTTGGTCACCCACTCAGTCCGTTCGGCCAGGTTGAGCCTGCAGCCATCCCAGCCGCTTGTGGTGCGGGAGCGACTGGAGCACCCGTCTGGCCCGGTAGTAGTAGGCCAAGAGGACATCGAGCGGGACCTGGACGAAGCTCGTGCTGTCGGCCCCCAGGACGGCCTCCCTAGCCGCCTCCGGAGCACCCGACACTCGGCCCGTGCCAGCCAGGGCGTAGGCCACCAGCAACGTGTAGAGCTTGTCCAGATAGCCCTCCCAATCTCTGGCCACAGTGTCCTCGTCCGCGTCCTCTTCGACGAACAAGGTGTCCGCCAGCTTCCTCTTCTTGCTGGATGACGTGAGCTGGAATTGCAATGAACGAACCTTCCACACATCGAAAACGCACAGCAGCCTCTTGGACATCTCTCGACTCACTCGGGAAACGGTGGCATCCGAAGGGTACAATTCCGGGGGGAGCCGAACTCGGTACCTGGTCCAAAAGGCCACCTTGACATCCCGAAGCTCGCTGTCTCCCAGCAGTGAATCGAGGTCAGTGGCACTCACTTTGGAACGGTCGGTGTCACACTGCTTGAAATACAGTGAAACCGCGGACCAGGCCCGCCTCAAACGAGCCACCTGGATCATTCGATCCTCTCCCAGATTCAGTTTGCCCAGGAAGGTTTCAACCTGTGCCTCCGAGTCGAAGAAAAACCGAAATTCTTCCAGGTTGGCAATCTTGTGTTTGTGTGTTTGAGGAGGGCTTGGACGACCGATTGCTCCAAATCGAAGTTGATTGCCAGGGCCCCAAGGGTTTCCTCAATGGTCTTCCCAGGTGGAGGCACCAACCCCAAACTTGCCATTGCCGCCGGGGTCACTCCCCGGCCTGGCTGTCAACGCCGGATCTAGTCCTGCAATACGAAATGGGCTGAGGCAGACCCCGTCCCATGACCGACTTCCCTCCCTGTCTTCCACGGAAACCCCCATGACAGTGCAGGTGCAGCGGAGTCAAGCCGTGGAGCATCACTTGCGGGGGACTGTCACTCGCCCTTCAACTTCTCCCCAAAACCTAAGGTCCCAGCCAAACTTCACACCCCTTGGGGGGGGGGCCTCAGAGGTTCTGGGGTTAAAACAGTTCGTCCTCACATCGACTTTCTTCTCACTCTCAGCAGAGTCGGGCCCGTCGGCACAGGCTGAGGCCCGTGCAAAATGGGGACCCAAGCTTATTTGGATGCGCCGGGGCGCTACAAGGCAAAACCGCAAAACATCAGCCATGGTCTACTCACTGCGCCGCCACCCAGCTGGAGCTCGCCCCTGGCAAAGGTGGCACAAAGTCCGCCCCCACGCTGACGCCTCCTCCCAGGTGTCGCACAGGATCGGATCCCTCAAGCGCCCAGCACCAGAGCGCGCCTGCTTGTGGCTGCACAGCGGCGCATCGTTCATCATGCGCAGGTGGATGTTCGAGCGCACCGTGGTCACGTAGCCCACCGGCAAAGGCCACGAGGGTCCCACCCTCGTTTCCTGCCGCATTCGCTCCACCCACATCCCGGTGTCCTTGTCGCGGGCGATCCTGCTATACTCGATGTTTCTGCGGGCCCGAATCCACGCCTCCGACTCCGAGATGGTCTCCCGGGTCAAGACTGCACGGGCCAGGATGCCCATTGCCGCGGCCCGGTGCCGGCCCGCCATGCAGTGCACGAGCGCCTGCTCACCAGCCGCCAACGTCTGCTGCAGCACAGCCCACATGTTCTTCCAGCCCTCCGTGCGGTCCCGTGGCTTCGTGATGGGCATGTACACCGGGAACGCCCCCGGCAATGTCACACCCCCCCGGCTCTCCGGGCTGTTCGGGAGGCAAATGATCTGCAGAGTCACGGGCGGGAAGTTGGGCCTCCACCTGCTTCGGGAGTCCGGACAACCACAAACGGCCACCCTTCGCATTCTGGTAAATGCACGTCGCCACCTGCGCAGCGCGCTCCTCCGCAAGGGCATCAAACAGCTGGTCCCCCTGGGCCACAGGGAGCACAGCCGCCGGACGCGAAGGCTGTGACGGGGCTTCCGAGTCACCCTCGGGCCAGGCGTCACGCCTCCTCCGCTTCTCACCAGGGCCGCTCGGCTCTGGCGGCCGCTTCTGGGGCACCGCCTTGATCTTGGGCGACAGCATCATCGCCTCGGCACTAGCCGAGCCACTGCTAGCGGCCCCTGACGGCCGGGCCGGGATGGACGCCTCCGGGTCCTCCACCATGACCACCTTCGTCACCCGGCACACGCCCGCTGCATGCTTCCCTCCGCAGGCTCTCCCCGTCAAGCGGACACATGCGCAAAGGTGTGCAAAACCGCACACTCGCTCCCCGGGGCATTGCCCCGATTGGAACGCCGGGCATAGCCTCTTGCCATCACGCATCACTGCGGTCAGGCGCCGGCCGTTGAGCGAGGCCGGCATCGTGGTAGCTGGCTTAGCCGCCTCTGCCTTGGCTTTGGCGATCCGCTTGAGCTTCTGCGTCAGGGCGAAGCGCTTCTGAAGCTCCTTGGGGCGTGGGGGGGCCGCCCACACCACCTGGGCGTCCCGCGCCTTGGCTTGGGCCGCCTGGCCAGCCTGGGCCGCCTCCTGGACCTCCGCCGGCGGAACCAACTCCCAGGACTCGTGGTGGGTCAGAGCCGCAACCGCTCCCACCATCCTGTGCTTGGCCAACAAGGACGCCGCGCACTTGGCCCCGCTGTAGTGCAATGGCATGCGAGCATCCTCCGGGACGTCGCCTTTGGTCTGCCAGTCGCCCAGTGCCGCCATGTCGAGGGCGCTGAACCCCACCAGTTGGCCCACCGTGGTACCAACCCGCCTGAACGAGTACGATGACACCATCGCCGGGTTCTCCACCAAGTCCGCAAACTCATGCCGGACCATCCGGTAAACATCGGATAGCGACCACGGGATCCCCTCCCGACGGAACGCCAGCCCGCAGTCTGCCTTCTGCTTCTCCGGCACCAGGGCGAAGTCATGGAGCCAGGCCGCCGACCAGTCCCACCCGGTTGACAGCTGTCCGGGTCGAAGTCGAAGGCGCCGCTGCTTCCCTTTGATGCAGTGCGCATGGACCGTCGACATGGTCACCTTCCGCACCTCCGCCCGAGTGAGGTGCTTGTGGCGTAGAACTCCTCCATAGAGCATCCATGCCGCCAGCAACGCTTGCCAGCGATCATCGCCCTGCGTGTAGAGCTCCTCCATCCGCTGCTCCATCTTCAGCAGCATCACCGGTTCCACCACGGCTGCCTGTCCCCTGGGCCCTGCCCGGCGCGCCTGTCCCGCAGGCGGCGTGAGCATGCTCAAACCCAGATCCACCCTCGCCTGCTTGGTGAGCCAGCGCAGTGATTGGGTAGCACGGGCCGGGGCAGCTGTTCCTTCGTGGAGGAAAACATCAAGGTCGACCACCTCCGGCGGCAGCGGGCGAGAACGCGCCTGCATGAAGGTGATCACCTCACCCCATGTGCGCAAGGCATTCAACACCGTGGCCCTTTCCGCCTCCGTCACCAACCGCTGCGCCAAACGAGTACATGATCCTTTCCACTCGCGCCGCAGCTGCTCCGTCAGGACTCCTGTCGGCTTCATCGCCCCCATGTCCTGCAGTGCCTCGCCGAGCCGCTGGACCTGCATCGTGATCGCCTCCGGTTCGTCTTGAACTGCACGAAGGCGTACCGCCGGAGCCCTCGAAGGCCGAGGGGCCAGAGGCCGAAAAGGAAGGTGAACAGCCGTCCCCCGGCTCTCACCCTCCACCACATCAGCCGCAGCCGGCAGCAGCTCGGACTCCTGGGCGCTACGCACCCGCACCCACGAGTTGGCCAGGTCCCTGCCGCCAGTAGTCAGCGCCTCCTCAAACGAGCGGAAGGCGAACGCAAAGTCCGCATCATTCTGCAGCCCGTACTCGCGCCTCCACCTGGCGGTGTGCTGGGCGCCCACCGCGCCCAAAGCCGACTCCGGGTCCCACTGCCCCCCGGCGCCCCCCGCCAGGCGAGCGTAGATCCCGGTCGGCACAGCTGCCATGGCGCTAAGGATCCCCCAGAGAGACCAAATGGCTGAGGCATTCCTCGCAGATCGGCCTGTCCCGGATGACGTTCCTTGTGAGGGCACCACACCGCATGCAAGGGGGGGGAAAAACACGCTCTCCTGCCGCAAAACCGGCCAGCCACTGCCCCAGAGCCTTCCCGGCCCAGGCAGTGGCCCCATCGCGACTCTCCCAGTCGCCGGAGGGGATCGGCTCATATGCCGGCTCTCGCCAAGAGACCCGGCCTGCCTGCCACCTCCTCCACGCCCAGAAGACGGCCTCCCGATCGAGGCCACGCTCCTCGAGGCCGGCCAACTCCACGTAGCCAACGAACCGCGCCACGTGCTCGGGGACCAGCTGCTGCACTCGCATGCCCGAGTCAACGGCCCGAAGCTGATCCTCATCCAAGTAGTCCCGGCCCGCATAGTAAAGGTCCCAAGCTGCCTCTGGGCCAACCTCCGCTTGAACCAGGACTGCGCGTTTGGTCCATGTCCCGAGCCACGGGAACTGGAACCCCCCACGCATCTCTGTGCACCTAGCACACCCTTCCACCATGCAGGGAACCTCCCGCAACGACCCCAGGGAATGAATGCGAAATTCAGAGGTCTCGGTTGGGGGGAGGTGCACCACCACCACAACAGCCCGCCACAGCCGAACGGCCTGGTCCCGTTCCCCACGGGCCAGCAGTCCTTGCACGTAGGATTCGAAGTCCATGAGGGCCGCCGGGTGCAACATCCGCGCCTGACAATGGGCCACCAAAAGGCCTGCATCGGCGCCAGACATGCTGGAGTCCCACTCCAGACAACAATATGACCGAAAACCAAAAAGGTGTCTGCCAATTTGGCTCAGTCTTGATCCAAAATGGCAGACCCATAACAATTGATGATACATGTTCACCCAATGCCTGCCAAGCTCTAAACATGGCATATTTCTCGGAACATAAGGTTTTCTTGGGCTGACCTTAAGAGACCCACTTATGAACAAAATGTGTCCATGACCTATGAAGGGCGCAAGTGGGTTAATATACTCCTTACCTCCTCCCATACCAGCGATTGCATGCCACCGGTTTGCATGCCACCGGTTTGCATCAGGCAAGCAAAGCCGAAATCGAAGATGCCGGTTCCAGCAAACAACAATCTCACAAGGTACTCCGGTGCATTTCATAGTTGTTTCTTGATGCTCTTTGTTGTGGCCAGAGGGACAAAACAAGACACTCACACAAATTGGCTAAGCGATCGCAAAAGGAATGCTGACCACTTGTAGTTGGGCTGCCTCGCTCCCTCCATCTCCTTAATGCGCAATTGACAAATGATGATTGAATGACTGACCACTGGAGGACGCAAATGCGACAAACTATGTCCTCACCTCCCAAATTATCTTTTGCGCGCCGCCAGTTTGCATGGGGGCTAGGGGGCTTTCCTTTTCACCCCCATGCCATCGCAGTTCCCCAACAAACATGGGTGAGCCGAGATCTATGAGCACAAAGAAGCAGTAGCCTATGGTAGGTTGACATAGTTAACAGGGAAGTACGAGATTCCACCAGCCGCTTGTGAGCTAGAGACATGCAAAGTGGGTAATGCAAGATGCTGCTTCCAGCAAACAATGAGCAATGATCCTAGTAGCCTATGGGTGGTAAAACCTTTTACACTATGATCTTAAGCAAAAGCCTTGTCACAACTTCTAGATTCCTTTCACTTGACTAACCTCCCTGAGGGTTGCAAAACGTTGAGCAGCCAAAATGCCAGCTCCAGCAGACAATTGTTTGACCAGGCATTCAGTCATGTCTTCAAAATATTGGGTGCGCAGCGTTCTGAGGAGGTGAGCCAGCTATAATTATAGAAAGAGATTTTGCCAACTGGACTCCTCACTCCCACATGTCAAGATCTGTCAAGCAGCTGTGAAACACCATCACCACCAAGGTGATAGGAGGACTCCCACTCCCAAATTCCCATGTGAGCTGCTGACAGTCGAACATTGGAAAGGCAAGCCAGAGCGCAATCCATTTGACAATGTATTTGTAATGCTCAGCTGCTTCTCTGCTGCTCCTGCTGCTTGGGGCGAAGGGGGGGCGGGGGTTCGAAAAAACGTGGGAATTCCCATTGCACCCCCTCCCCCCCCCCCCCGCCTTCTGATGTTTGCTTGTAAGTGCACAGCTGGGCGCAGGGACATGTATGTCTAGCAATGTGTTGGAAATCGCGCCTTGGATTGAACAAGCATCCCACTGCAATTCATGGTTGCCTCCTTCTTTTCTTGAACCTATGCTGACCAATTCACGGAGGACCTTTGTGGAGGCAACATGTTTTTTGTTTGTGAGTGCAAAAGTCTTGAAAACCGTAAAAAGACCGTACCCTCAAAAAAAGAGGCCAGCCACTATGTTGGACACGGACCATTCCCTCAGCCCATCATTCCCTCCGCCCGGCCTCGCGCTCCTGTGCTTCGGCTTGCCTACGCGCTCTCCTTGCTTGCCCTGTGAGTCGATTGCGGCGAATCTTGGCCTCATCTCGACTGCAAATGTGGCAATGATCGCAGGCCTCTCCCCGCCAGCAGCCGTCCTGCGGCTCAAACAGGTTTGTGTCTTCTTTGGCATAAATGCACGCAGCCACGCTTTGGTGAGATTTAGTCTCGAACTTTCTGGGGTCAGTGTCTCAAAAGGAGCCGTTTCTCAAGGAAAAGGCCGGCTCCAACGAGGAGGGCCATAAAAGGCACCCGCGTCCGTCCTTCTTGCGCGTGAAGAAAAGGCAAGGGTTGCAGCTGCCGGCTTCATGAAGTCTACGGCCAGCAAGATGAGTCACAGGAACGGATTGCTCGGCCGCGTCAGCCATGGGGGAAAATATACCACCCTTGCTCAAAGCCCACCGAGTTTGAGGCTTGCGCCACGGCAATGCTCAATTCGGCAACATCAAGCTCTTCCCTCGCTCTGTCACTGCTCCTTCCCGTCCCTCGGTGTGTGCTAAAAAACTACCAGACACCAACAAGTCCCTTGACAGTGCGCAGCCGCACGCTCAAAGCAACCAAGTGGGATACCCAGTCAGTACCGTGACAGGAATCTGACCTTTTGCCACAGACACACATGCCAATTCTCTCTGGAGAGGCCCAGTTCTGTCCATGAAGTGAATAACATGTTGCACCGTTGGCCCTCTTCAGCGAAGCATCATGCCAATCAGCCCCAATCCAGTGAAAAAAATCGGAACTTCTTGTTTACCACCACGACGGCCTTCTCTAAAAGTATCAAGTTCAACTTGGGACGTGAGCCCGACCCCAAACACGTGGGTGGCAAGACGAACCGCACTCCGGGGCACCTTTGGGCTGGGCACCAGGCACCGAATGGCCAAATCGTGCACGGGCGACGCCTGGCCGAAGGTCTGGACCCCGGAAGAATTGACCATGTCTTGTCCCTCCGCAAGGGACACCCAGAGAAAGGACGCCCCTGAGGGCAACAGCACTCTGGCAACACAACATGTCCAGTGGACTCACTTTGGAAACCTGCCCGCAAAGGTCACTGCATCTGTTCCAGCAATCCAAATGCAAAACCAGCCATGGGCCTTCAGAGTTGCCTCAGATCAGTTTAGTGCCTCTGGTAGTTTAGTGGCCAGGGAGGCCCACTTCATGGGGCCAGGGGACTCTTAGCTGACAAACTACGAATGGTTCACTCTAGGACCAACCCAGGCCAAACCATGCACTGGACACCTGAAACGCAGTGTCACCCTCCCCCAAGTTGCAGTATACATGTTCCACCGGCAAAGGGCGAGGAGCTCCTGCAACATTTTCTGCGCATGCTGTCGCTGCCTGTTCCAGCGACGGCTGGCACGTGCCCTTCAACACTCCAATAGTGTGAGCCAGCGCCAGCCAAACGAACTCTTGGCGTGTCGCTACAAAACACTCTTGGCCCTGCCACAGCTCGACTTCGCTAGCCTCGCTAGCCATCAAGCTGCGCTCATAGGATGTCTTGCTTTCGCAACTGAACAGCACCTGGTGGTGCCTACGATCCAGCGCTGAAAGCTTGAAACGGAGCAGAATGGAGCAGTTGGAGGTGTTCAGGAGAGGAGGACTTGGAACACAAACCCGGCGCCGACCTGCAAAGAAAGCAAACGGACTTGCTTCGACCTCTCGGTGGTCGCAAGCCGCTCTGACAAGCCTGGCCGCGGTTTCCTCCCGAGACGACTCAGCAAAGAAAACTCGTGGGGAGCACAGGGCTGTGCCTTGCAAGGGCAGTGGCTGCCGAACAGGACAAAGTGGTTTCTCATTCTTGGACAGTAGTGAGGCTAAAGGGGGAATCCCCCCCAAAAGAGGAAGAAAGGCACTCAGCCGCTGCGTCTGCCACCATCTGGCCGCCTTCTGGCCTTGCAGCGCCACCCATCGTAGCATGGCGTGCTTTCGCGACTGGAAAGTACGCGTTGCATCGCTTAGGCCTGTACCCGGATTCCTTGTCTTGCTTGATCGGAAAACAAACATAATCAGAGACCGTTGACCGAGTCGGCTTGGAAACAGAAATTGGGCACTGACCTTCTGATTAAAGAAAAGGATTCAGCCTGCTTTAGTGACTCGGCTCGCCTTCAGCGGCAAGCAGCACAAATGCTTTGGCTACCACTATTGGGCGAGCCTTTGCAGACAGGCAAAGTTGCCAAGACACAGCCTTGAGAACGGCGCTGGTATGGAGGGGACAGGGCGTACAAACGAGTCTTGCAAGCCCGCTGCCCGTGAAGCAAAGCATCACAAACCGATCAACGGCGAAATTGTCAAGATGGCCTCTGCAGGCACTACCAATTGCCCATTTAGAGAACCGAAACCGGAAGCAATGGCATAAGAATCCAGCCTGGCAAAGTTACGCCGTGGCACTAACCGTTAGTGCTAAGCCCGTCTCTACCCGGCCTGACTGCAGTTGAACACAAAGGCCTCCGTTCCAACGTCGCTACGCCAGGGCAACCCTTCACCCCATGAGCAACATGGTAACCTGCGTAGGCTCGGCCATCTTTTGTCCAATACCCAGGCGCAGATACAAGTTACAAAGCTAAACGAGAAGAACGCCAAAGGATCCTTGTAACTTTGTGAGATCCCCTTGCTCACTTTCAGTGTAAACCATGGATTGAGAAGCTTTGCTGCAAGGCGCCGGGGGCTTGCTGAATCAGTCCAACCGGGACAAAAGCAGAGAGCGGTGCCTGAGGTCCGGAGCCCTGCGCTACGCGCAGAGCGGGTACAACCACCAGAGGTTAGACACCGACCATGTCAAATGACAAAAAATCGCTTGGACTCTTTGGCCGTGTGAGCGGCCAGGACACCTGCAGCACTTATCAACCCAGGATCGAAAAAACCCAAGCCCAAGTCGCAACTGGTTTCAAGACTAATCCCGGCCATTCTCCGACCCGGAAAGCTCAAAAGATGGAAGATCACTCAATCCTGCCGGGTGTAAACTTCATGAAATCTCAATGGGGAATTGTTGTTCTCCTGTTGGAATCCTTGGCTTGCTTTGAAACACCTTCTGGGAGCCGCCAAACCTCAAGTAGTGCTGACTATTACTGACTACTTCCCAGATAATGTTGGGAGAATGTTATTGCGCTTAATATCTGTCCTTGTCCATCTTGCCTATCTTGGCTGGGGCCGGGCTGGGTTATTGATCCGAGGTTGGTAATAGAAAAGCAGGGACGATGAGGGTCACTGAGGGCTGCGTCCACAGAAGCACAAGGGCCAATCGCTACATCCACATTGCTCGTCCAGCCCCCAGCTTCTGTCAGGGCGGGTCATTATGTGAGACGCCCAACCTGAGTCGCAAACCTCGTAAATGCTGCTCACAGCCAGAAGGTCTGCTTGCGAGCCTGCAAAGTTTTCAAGATTGGACCTGGGAAACTCGCATCTTTGTTCTTTGGTCAGAAACGCACCCAGGCACTGAAGATGTTGGCCACCCATGTGGAGTCAGGCTGCCAAGTGACCCTGCGCATTAAGAAGTGCAACTCCGCAAAGTGAAGGATTCTCTCTTAGATGGGGAGGGTGCTTCAAGAAGCAACCCTTTGTGGCTGAGGGGCGCCAGGATCAACCGCAAGATTGCTTCTCTTTGAAGGCGACCTTGAAGGAGAAGCTAAACTTGCATTTTCCGCATAGCTCACTTTTCATAATTTGGCAACCCTTGGGACTGCGAACGGGATTTGTATTGCCGCGGCATGCAACAGTGTTGGCAACAGAGTTGAAACTAAGCGCGCGGTAGCTGGTTTTGGGCTTTGTTGGAGGGGGCGCGGGGAGTCTCCCTTGCGGGGCGGGGGGGGGGGCCCTGAGCGGTGCCAAAGGGGTTGCCACATTTCAGCCAAACAAAACGGTGTTGGTAGGCAAACGGTGGTGGAGGGGGGGCTAGAGCATTCACCAATACCCCATGAAAAAGGAGCAACAATACCTGTGAGCATCCCCGCCTCCGTCGGCTTGCCTTCCTCCTGCTCCGCCTTCAACTTCTCAGCCTCGGGGTGTTCCCCTGCATTTCACTGGTTTGGCCTTGACGGCAAGCATGCGGGAAATTCAACAAACCCGTCCCACTTCAGCTTTGTCGGGCAATTGAGGACCAGATAGCCCTCACGCCCATCTTTTTGCAAATGAGTGTAAGTTGAGTGAATGAACAAAGTTAAGTTACTGAGTGTAAGTTGAGTGAATGAGAGAAAGTATGCGCAAGTTGAGAGAGCGGAGGTGAGTGGTTGAAAGTGAGTGAATTGAGTCAGTGAGGGAAGGCATGCGTAAGTTGAGTGAAACAAAGGTGTGCATAAGTGAGCGCGCGTAAGTTGAGTGAATAGGAGTAAGCAACCCTTCTTCCCAGTAATAGACCTTACCCTAGTAATAAAACCCCCCACACGACCCCACGAACTGCCAATACTTCTTTTTAACTACCCAGCACTGAACCAACACGAAACTCTCCCGAACCCAGGTCCACTCAGCAAAACTCTGCAGGTGTGCGGACTAGGGGATCCCCTGGTCTGACTCTTTTGCCCTCAGACCACGGGGCTGCCTTGCATCACAAGGTTTTCATTGCTAGTGTCTCCATTGAGTTCGCCTCAACAGGTCGCACTAAAGGGATGCCTTACGTGACACGGTTTTTAGCATTGGGGTCTGCATTGGGTTCCCTTCAAGAGGTCTTACTCACAAGTTGTACTCTGAGCGCTTTTTCCTCAAACCACAGGGTTGCCTTGCCAACTTGCGCGACAAGGGTTTTCGCATTAGGGTCTCCACTGGGTTCCCTTTGGGGGAAAAAACAAGGGCGCCTTCCCTGAAAAAGTTCTTACTCAAAAATTGCACTTGGTTGGCGCCTGCCGCGCAAAACAGCATCGGTACGCACAAAGGTACAGCGCCTGCCACTTAAAACAGTCAGCACGCACGAAGTCGCAAGCAAGCCGCAGGCCGAAGCCGACTGCTCTGAACAGACTAGTCTAATGCAGCGCGCCAGCCACAGGCACGCGCAAAGACTGCGCCTGCCACGTAAAACTGTTAGCACACACGAAGAACTGCAGCTGCCACAAGAGCAGAAATAAAACTGGGGGCGCTAGGTGACCACCCCGCACAGACCACTCAAAAACACCGCGCCTGCCACGCAAGACAGCATGTGCGCGGAAATCAAAGTGGACATCCAGGATGCTGGTTCCAGCTCGCAAGGATCTGACAAGGCACCCTGCTGCACTTCTAGCTGTGTATTGACCCTCTTTGTTGCATTTCAGACATGGCCAAGCCGCAAAAAGGACTGCTGGCCACTTGTAGGTGGGCTGCCTCACTCCCTCCTATTCCCTGCTGGGCAATTGACACAATGCGTTTTGGCTTCTGGCTCAACCCCCAGCCAAACAGCAGCAGCAATGATACTAGTAGTGGGTTGCAGCCTTCTACACTTGGATTTTGGAAACCAATTCTCGTAACTACTGTGAGCAAAAAGAGGTGTAAGTTGAGTGAGTGAAAGAAAATATGCGAAATTCCAGCGAGCGAGAATGAGTGTGTGAAAAGTGTGTAAGTCAGTGAGTGAAAGTTGAGTGAGTGAGAGCAAGTATATGCAAGTCGGTAAGTGCGAGTTGCGTCTCACAAGGAAGGCGCGCGGACGACGACATTAAAAGTAAGATTTTGCGCAAAGAATGAGAACAAACAATCATGGGCTGAAAAATAAACGTCGCCAACATTCCAGCGACCCTTTGTCTCTAATTTGACGGGGGGCATGGGGGCCATGAGGCTTTACAACACCTTTCGCGAATGTCTTGGCTTGGCACCCCGCAAAACGCCCCCAAATCCTCCAAACCCCAACTGAACCCCTCAAACCAACCCCTCACAACCCGTTCGCCCGCCCTCCCTTGCACCCTTCCACGTCGACCCACACGCCCGGGCGGGCCTCGCGCAGAGCTCGTTCGGCTTGGCGGCGTTGCTTCCGCCCGCGCCACGAAATGCGGTTGCGCCGGGCTTTTGCTTCTGCCTGGTCGCAGATGTGGCAATGGTCGCAAGCATCTCCCTTCCAGCAGCCGTCCTGCTCAGGACGCTCGAATCACGGACATACTCGTACAAACGCGAATGCCCGCAAACATGCATTACACTACCTTTCATTGCATGGCATTGCAGTGCGTTACATTACGCCTCGCTACAATCAACGTTACGTTACATTGCATGACATTGCGTGGCCTTATGTAGCATGCATGAATGCACACCTACATACCTGCATAAACACATACATACGCATATATTATAATATCGCGTTCTGTTGCATTGTACTGCATCGCATTGCGTTCCACACAGTGTGTGCTTATATATGCACCTGCGTGTCCGCGGGCAAGCAAAGCAAGCAGCAACAAACTCAAATGATGCGTTGCGTTACGTTACGTTACGTTACGTTCCGTTCCGTTGCGTTACGTTACACACATACATCGTATTCATTCATCAATTCATCCATCCATCCATCCATCCATCCATCCATCCATCCATCCATCCATCCATCCATCCATCTGCCACTACTGTTGTGGTTCTCCGTCCCCATCCATCCTCCTTGCGCGTGAAGAACAGGCAAGGCCTGCAGGCGCGGGACTTGTGAAGCTGATCTTGGGATAGAGACTCCATGGCCGGCGGAAGCTTGGCATCGGCCATGGCGGAAGAGAACAACAGCGCTGTCTGACTCTCTCTACCGGATTTGAAGGCTGCAGTTTCGAGCGATTCTCCGAAGGGCACCTCAAAATGCAGGTTCACAAGCAGTGATGGCTTCCCTTTGCTGCCCTGCTTGCAACCCAAAAGGGTTGCCCGCGATGCAAGTGCACTTTTGCCCACTGAGGAAGTCTCAAATGCAAAAAAAGAAAGCAAAGTGTCTATTGCTTCAGCCCCAACAACTCCTACAAATCTCATTGATTTTCCTAGAGGGACCCAACCCCAAGCACAAGCCCGGATGCTTTTGGGGAGACTGAAGGAAACTTACCCGGCTTGTTCCAAGACCTGCTGGCCACAGTTGGCGCGCACCTTTTTGAACCCGCAGCTAGCTGGACGCATCGATGCCTGGCCACTTGCAAGCTCTTTCCACACAAGGCTGCAACCACGACCTTGGAAAAGCCTAGCATCAGTTCCCGCTGGAACAAGTAGCACATAGCCTTCTTCAAGGGTCTTGCTTCCAGTGTAGCAGGCGGGACACCATAAAAACAGCTGGGCAATTCATCACCGGCATTTCTTGGCTGGGCAAATTACACAAGGAGTGTGAGATACAAGCTATACGTGGAAAACAAACAGAGAACAGTAACCCAAAACACTTGCTTGATGACCTCTTCGGTTTAATCGACAATTTTTGGGGTCGTGAGAGATGGTCGCATTATGTGGCACTGTTCGAGGGCAAGCACTCTTCATTTGCGGAGCAGCGGGATGCCCCCGCTCCACCTTCATTTGGGGTCAAGGCTGGATAGACTTTGTGGGTTTTTGCTGGGCGCTGGAAACTCGCGAAGCTGTCTTTAGCTCCGCCCTTCCAAATGACCTGGTGGCCTTGCCTCCTTTGCAAATGTTTCGGCATCAACCCGGGCTCCCCATGGATAGCTTGAGGGTCGTAACGCACAGCATGCCAAAGGTAAGACCACTGACTGGCATTGTGGCAACCCAATGCTGGCCGCAAACGGGATTCAAACCAGGCGTGCAGCGGCTCGCATGCGGGGACATGAAACCCACCAAAAAAGCTTCCAAGCTCCCTCGCCTTCCCTCGCCATCCCTTCGCCCGCCTATCCAGGGGTCCAAGAGCAATTCCTCTGCCAAAGGCCGCTGACCCGGGTCCTCTGCAATGTCTCCCGGCATTGCCCCACGCTTTCAAGTCAGCACCTGCATCTCAGAATCTGGCAACGTGTGCCTATGTGCTCAAGGCTAGCTGCACCCACTCCAAAGGTCTGGTTAAGAGCCAGTCCTTGCACAGCATGAGCTCCAGCGATCCGCTGCACCCGGCAGAGAAGGAGGCCCCTAGGCTTGGCTCGATGCGGGTGTTTGTCGTTTCCTGTCCAGGCCCGCGCCCTTTTGATTAGGTGTCCAACCATTTTGGGGCCCGCTCCGTTTGGTTCAGTAGGGTGCCCGTGGCACATCCCTGGAAGCCCGC